>ML787167.1:460353-536938 GCA_009831015.1 Picea engelmannii
ATAAAAGGAAGAGTCCTCCCTCATTTAAAACCATTGGATATTAATGAGAAACTTGGCTTAATATTTGTTTGAGAATCTATTTCTTTTCTTTGTTAATGTTTAGTCATTTTCAAGGTTTATATAAGCACTTTTAAAGGATTTTTGGAATAAAAAGGTTGCTAGACGACCAATAATTAAGGGTCAAATGCTCCACTTGGGAGGGTTCTCAAGGTAAGTTCTCTAACCTTACCCCTTTGATCATTGATGTTATTGTTCATGCATTAAGGTAGGACGTTTGATGGCTCTATCCTTTTGCTTGGCCAACCTTTCAGTTCACCTTGATAGTACTAGGAAAGGCTTTCATAATGTGTTATCCTCACTCTAGATTGCATTGAGCCTCATTGACTTATATTAGTTCAAATCATGCTAACTAGTTCTCAAAGAAACATCTATACGTTGATCACAAGAGGGTTTGAAAATCATTTTTAATTTAAGTATAAATTGATCACTTTTATGGATGCCCTAATGCATACTTTGCTTGGAATGGTTGAAATCAATACAACATAACTAGGGTTGAAAATAAATTTTATTGCAACATTTTGGAGTGTTTTTCTAGGTTATTATAAACTATCATTGGATGTATTGGAAGGTCCAACAACCTCATTCAAAGTGAAATCATTGCATGTTCTTTATTGTTGTTCTGGGATTTTTCTAGTATTCCTTTTTCTGCAGAGATTTATTGTTGTGCGGGGCTATTTGTAACCCTCCTCTTTTTCCAATGTTTCGAGGATTTCATTATATTCAATTCCATAGGTGTCCAAACGACTTTGAAGAGAGATAAATTACCTAGTTTTAAGCCTTGACATTACCTCATATGTGTTATCCAAAACTCTATCCAAGACTGTCATAAAATTGCAAAAGTATTCCACTTTCAATGGTGATTAAAGTGTTGATGTCTTGCAATGTTTTTATGACACCTTATTTTCCACATCCCAAAGAAGCCAAAATATGTTAAGGAATTCTAAAGGACCTTGTAATTAGTCCAATCGTTGCCTCCTTTCACTATTGTATGAAGGTTTGTTAACCATATTTTGTTTTGGTGTTTGCATGTCTTTTGGCTTGGTTGGTTGACCACGATACATTCCTACCCTAACCACCCAAAACAATATACCCAAACAGTGCAACATTTATATTTTTTTCTAGTTGAGAGGGTCGATTTATGCTACAATCATGGTTCCAAAGAATTGATCTATATTGTATGATGAGAAACAGATTGATTTCTGAGTGTTGATGAATGAATGATAAGTTTGGTTAATGATATAATTTTTGTGCCTTGACATATAGTAATGAAATTTGCTAATCTGGTAGCATTGTATTTATTTTAAAGTGATTGCATTGAGCTTGTTGCCTTATTCTCTCTTTACAATAGTGACACTTCATATGTTTCATGGCATATACTTATTGAATGGATGCAAACTTATATTGGTTATGAACTTGTTACAATGATGCTCTATTTCATTGCTATCATAACGACCCAAATTATGCTTAAATGTTTCATAAGTACTTGTTCATGCTTCACTTCTTGCACATATGAAATTTTCTAAATGACGACTATCTTGTGAATGAATATGTACTTTTTACTTCGAAAGTTTCACCTTGAACATTGTATATTGCTTGATCACTAATTATGAGTAATGGTGCATTGGTGTGTTGTGTTGAATAAAGTAAGTGTTTTCCTTCCAAGAATTCATTGAGCATTTTCTTCTCTTACTTTTCTTGAAGCATCAGTTTAGGTAAGTCAACCCAAGTCAAACAAAGTCCTTGTCCTCACCTGTCTAGAAATGTAATGATAGGACTTAGTATTAGCCCCCTAGGAAAACCCTCCTTATGTTAGAAACCATGGCCTAGAAATGTAGAGGCAAGGGCACTAAGGTGATAGTGGGCAGCTTCCCTATCTATTTCCTCAAGCTCTCCCTCACAGCGTAGGACTTTCCTTTGGCGAGAGTTTAAGCGGTAACATGAGAAATTTAGCTAGAAACACCTCAAGCGTGTTTTTTTAAGAAGGTATTTAATGGCACCATATTAAAATGTATAACCCATGAGTAAATATAAAAAAAGAATATAAAATCATATATAAGGCCATCAGAGTTTATTTGAAAAACAAAGCAATAATTTCTTTGGAAGGTTTGAGTATTTATTTTTCCTCACCTTTTTAGGAAAAAGAAGGCTTTGAGGCCAGGGAGATGTTAAATATGTAAATCTAAGTTAGAGTATTGTTTTTTGATATAATTGTGTAATTGTTTTAAGAAGATAGTTAGTTTGAACAGTCGGGTCAGTCAACTGACTCAACCAACCAACCAAAAACTTCACTTGGATGACCTATTTAGTGTGCAATCATAGCACCTTCTATAATTGGCTCAAAAATCAAAATTTATTTTTTTTGCTCAAAAATAAAATTTTAAATTTTTTTTTTAATACATTTTTGTCGTCGCAATTTCGACGCACTATAGAAATATTGTGATGCACTTGCTATACAAATCACAAAAAATTGTATAGCAATTTCGTGGCAATATACCATGTTTTTGTCTCAATTGCGACGAACTTACTATACAAATCACGAAAATTGTATAGCAATTTTGTGGCAATATACCTTGTTTTCGTCACAATTGTGATGACATGTACAAATCTTGTGACGAACTTGCTATACAAATCAAGAAAATTGTATAGTAATTTCATTGCAATATACCCTATGTTTGTCTCTCTTGAGACGATCGCTTTGAAAGTTGATTCGTCGCAAACTTTTTCCTTACTTTTCCTATATTGTCGAGTGTGTGATTATCTCTCTTTATTGTCACGCTTGCGACAATAGATCTACATTGTCTCATTTAAGATGATTTCCCTTCTATGTCTCTCTTTCGACGATTGCTTTACTTATTCGTTCTGGCGACAGTATTTCTTCTTTTGTCGCAATCGTGACAACTTCCCTACTGTCGTCTCTCTTGCGACGTTAATCCAGGTTCGTTGCACGTGCTACGTCACATGAAGTGACGTTTGGGAGACTCAATATTCGTCGCAATATCCATGACATAACGTCGAAATAGTCGTCGCAAAATGACCTGAATTTGCTAGTGAGACCTCAATTGCTTGTGCATGCTAGCTCAGATTTCTGAGTTAGAACATTATTATCCTAAGTCTTATCCATTTGACCATTTAAACACTCATTTATATTTACATATCATCTGATGGGTACTGGGATTATCCTCTCTGCAATCTGAGGGTGATTCCTAGTGCTAACAGAATTGATATGTGATCTTCCCTCTATTGAGACAGAAAATGTGTCAGAGGATTCCTTGCCCGACGAATCCCTTTTTCTTATCAGTTCTAATGATGTATGGTACGGAGATATTATTATCTATCTCCAGACTCAAACTTCTTGGCCCGATCTATCTAGTACGGATCGGCGTCGTATACGGTATCAAGCCCACCAATACATCATTCTTAGTGATACCCTTTACCGTCGTGGTGTTGTTTCCATTTTTCGAAAATGTCTCACCTACGATGAAGCTGAAAAAGATTTGAATGACTACCATTCCGAAGCATGTGGAGGTCTTATGTCTGGGTATGCCATTGCCCAAAAGATCTTGTGAGCGGGTTATTTAAGGCCTTCTTTGTTTAAGGACTGCATTACTGTCGTCCAGAAGTTCCATGCTTGCTAAACTTATAATAACAAGATAAGATCTCATCCTGCTCCTTTACATCCTGTAGTTTTCGTTGTTCCATTCGCCAAATGGGGCATCTACTTCATGACATGTAACCCTCACTCAGTCAGGGGGCATGGATACATCATTTTAGTTGTGGATTATTTCACTAAATGGGCCGAGGCAATGCCTACAATTGATAACAACGAGAAAAATGCAGCATTGTTCATATTCAATCATATCATTAATAGGTTTGGTGTCCCTCAAGCCATCGTTATTGATCGTGGCAGTCATTTTCAAAATTTTATGATGTCTGAACTTACTGAGAAGTTGGGTCTTCACCATGAAAACTCAACCCCATATTATCCACAAGCTAATGGCCAAGTTGAAGCAATCAACAAAGTTCTCATTATTATGCTTCGACGGATGATAGGAATTCATAAGACCAGTTGGAACACGATGTTTTTCTCGGCGTTATGGTCCTATCAGATATCCATTAAGTATGCCACAGGATTTACACCTTTCCAGTTAGTTTATGGTATCGAAGCTGTCTAGCCGATTGAATGTGAGATACCATCTTTGAAACTAGCAGTTGAAATTCTCCCCAACACCTCTACTGAAGAGGAGTGTATTTTTTATTTTTTATTTGATGCAATTAGATGAAACTCGTCGTGATGCCACCTTAGTTATTGAAACTAGGAATAAACGTGTTAAAGCCCAATATGACAAGCATGTCAAACCACGTGTTTTTTCTGAAGGTGATCTAACTCTTCTTTACGAACAAGATCATGACTTGCTAGGGGCTGGTAAATTCGAGGCCATGTGGCGAGGTCCTTACATCGTCAAACGAGTATTGGAGAAGGGAGCTTATGAGTTGGTTGATTATGATGGAATCCATTTGAGTAAACCCAGAAATGGGCTTTACTTAAAGAAGTACTATGCTTAAGTCATTTTTTGCATGAGTGCATGTATTTTAGTGTATAATACTCTTGTGTTCTTTTCCGTTGTTTGGTTTCGACCTTTAGCTACTTACCTTGCATTGTGCTTGGTTTCTAGATGTCGTTGTCTTTGCTACCCTACATTGGCTTCATCAATGGCGCTAGTCGCAGTACTCATAACTTAGCGTCTTCTTCTTGGTAAATCTATGCACCTACGGATGAATTGATTAATCTACATGGTGTTTTCATTGGTTGTGCAACTAACAATATTGCAGAATATAGTGTTGTCATCGAATTATTGACTGATGTTGTTTCACTTGGAATCCGTCATCTTGTTGTATGAATTGATTCACAGTTAGTAGTCCTATAGTTGAGTAATGTGTATTCCATTCAAAGTCCTACATTGTTAAGGGTATATTTACGAATTCACCTCTTGGAACGTCATTTTGATTACATTGAATATCAACACATTCCTAGATGTCTAAATACATTAACAGATGCATTGGCTAATTATGTGTTAGACAGACATTTGAGACATTTATAAAATCCAATCACACTTTGTATATACAACAAGTAAGCCGATAGAAACCTCATATATATAACGATAAAAGTTTTACAAAAGTGTTTTTGTTCGAAGACCAAAATATCAAAAATGTGAAGCACATAGCTTCATATACTATAGATCATCAAAGATGTTGCTCCCTATAACATGTGACTGTCTATGCTACTCTATGGAGAATTAGACCGATGGAAGCGGACATGCCCACTATGTGGCATTGGTAATGCCCCGGGATATCATCAATAGAGGCATCATGGATGTTCATCGTGATCCCCTCCAGGTTTTGGTCTATGGTCTCATAGTCGGCAAAAGCTACTCCCACTATGGCATATTTCTCCCCTCACCTATGGATAGGGGATAAACCCAGAGAGCGATAAGGTCCCACATCTGCATCATCAAAGAGAATTTGATTAGTCATCGGATAAACAACATAAAAAAATAAAAAATAAAAATAAAAAAATAAAAAATAAACATTTTTATATCATTAAAAATCACAAAAACGTCATATAAACAAAATGTCCTTCTTACCTATGTCCCCCCATTGGGAACCCTCGGGAAGAGCCAAATCTGGATCTCCTAAGAAATATAGTCTGGCATATACATAGTCATCGACCATGAGCATATGAGTCCTCAACTAGTCGAAGAACACATCGTTATATTTAACGATAGGACCGGCTACATGTCATGTCATGAGGTTGACCCACCTCTTCATTCTCAATTCTTGTGGGGCGGGTATACCCCACTCTACCTGTAAGCGCAAAACTAGGACCCTCTTTAGGAAGAAGGACACCAAAATAGAACCGTATCCAAACTGTTTCAGTTCACCACTCCTACACTTGGTCAGTTGTTTCATACTCTTGAGAACCCCTTCACACCAGTTGAAAACTCAGGGCTCCATACATTCCAGCGCATACTGAAAATATCTCTGAAGATCCATATGGGGAGTTGCACTCCCTTCCATGCATGTGAGGGTATAAAGGATGGTTTGTAAGGGAAAGTCTTGGACGTCTCTTATAGCAACTTTACCGCTATGCTTCTGAGTATCTGGCACACAATGCTCATTGATATAGTGGTTCATAGGTGCACCACCACCTCTATTGTCTGTCAATGTAACTCGATACCTGCGACGAGATAGCCCGATCAAGAAGTAGATATCCTCGATATCTATCGTAAGAATGTGAGCACCCACATGAAACACCTTCTTGTTCACATCCCACATGTGAACTAGGTACTCAAGTAATCTTGGTTGGGCCCTCATACCCTGGATTTTGAAGAATTTTAACAATCCACACTGTCGGAGAGCCATTACCGTTCTTGGGTCATTCTCAGCAAAGTAGTCTTCCTCTTCATGCTCTCTCTCTCTCTCTCCATTCCAACATTTTTACCATGGAAAACCTGCAATGCAACATTAAAGAAAGATTAGCATCTTCATCTTCTTCCCTGGAGATTTTTTATTGCCAATACATCTTAAACAATTTTTGAACTGCGCATGTCGCAAGCCAGTGCATCAAAACAGTGTGAAGTCGTCACAGGCCAACTATGGGGCCATCTGCGATGACCCTAGATCGTCACAGGGCCCGATATAGGGCACCTGTGATGACCTCCGCACATAGGTACCCTAAAAAACGTAACTCAAAAGTTTATTTTTAACCAATGAAAAACAAATTTTGATCCATGAAAAGTTGAAATATATGAAAATTACTTGTTCTGTGGAGACTGTTCATTGAATGATCAACTGTGCCCTCCGCAATCCGCAGTGGAAAATTGAGGTAAATATGGGGGCTTTAGAGAAAATTTTGGGTAAAATAGCAATGGAATAGTGAAATGCGGTTTTTGCCCATTCTTATTGATTTATTCACTTTTTCATTTTATATTATTTTATATATTTTATCTAAACCCTAAAATCCTAACGACTTTACAAGTGTTGATTTTTGGAGATAAAAATTCTAGGAGTAAAATGTTGAACAAGGATATGCTTTTTGGTTTGTTTTTATACTTTTGTCGCGTGTACAGATCCTTTTAGAGATTTTCAGAAAAAAAAAACTCCAAGCTTAGTTTTTGTTCTTTCTCGTGCTTGTAAATCAATGAGAATGTAACCGAGTATACTTTTATCGCTTTTTCGGACTCGTAATGGTAACACGGAAAACGAAACCTATGGAGTATCCTTTAAGCTCTTTTCACTCTCCATAAAAAATGAAAATATTGTCGAGCGACCTTGTTTTTTTCATGCTCATAAAAGTATTTGAAGAAAACATCTGATGAGCGGTAGATTATCACTTTTTCGGTCTCGTCGGATTAACTTACGAAAAAAAACCTTGTGGATTTCTCTTTAAGTGTTTTTCAGACTCTCTAAAATTGAAAAACCACTGATTTTTCTTTCTTTGGACTCGTTAAACAAACATCGAAAGACCCATATTGGACCGAACCACTCCTTCTTAGGGTTCAATAAGCATACTCCGAGGGACTCGTATTCGTGTTAGTGGCAGTAATACTCACTCTTGAACATGACACCCCCCTTCATCATTGTATTCGGGTTGGAAAATCCATTTGCCTCTTGTTTGACCATTTGCATGTCTATATGTTGGGTCCTCCTTGAGTCAATGCTGGCAAGATTATTGTCGTGTCGTTCATATGTTCAAGATAATTCCAGCCTTAATAAGCCTCCTACTGAGTCGTCCATCTGCAGTTATAAATTTTCTACCATGTCAGCATTCCCTGTGTAGGTTTCAAATCACTTCACACTCTGATCCACCTCAAATATGTTACTTATTTTGTGTCATTGATGGGGGATACATCAAGGCTCTCCTGTGATGAGTCTTTTCCTATCATCTTCAACTCATTATCTAGGAAAAAGACTTAGAAATCATTTAGTACCTTAGAACATGCATGCCTCAATGGAAGGTTTCTTCTCTTTCAATAGTGGGTTTGCATCATCGACCCCTAATTGGAAGATTCCATCGAGTGTTCGACTTCGACTCATTTATTCACATTCATTGGATTGTACTGGAGTACCTTGGGAGTCATTGACATCAATGGTGATTTCCCTCCCACTTGTTAATGATTTTCATTAATGATCGGTAATCAAGTGGTTTCTTCGACGTCGGCACCTATAATCGCATGGTTATATTCGTACTTAAGGATGATGGAAATGAATACCCTGGATCATATCATTATGGTCCAGGTTGCGATGGAGTATTCGTGATTTATATTGACACATAGATCCACTTTGTATGTCTCGTGGCTATGTCCGGATTTGAATTCTTTAGAGCATAGATACACAGTGTATTATGGGTGGCTATGTCGATTCAGGGTGGCATGGTTCCACAGTGTATATTTAGTGGCCATTATTCATTTGAAATTTTGTAATCTAAGTATGGCAATGCCTACCTCAGACAATGTTATACTATTATGTTGATGCTTGACTGTTTGCAAGTTCCCAATCAGTGCGCTCCTTGTTTCCGACACACACATTCTACAAAGTATTTTGGTTGTCGCGAGTTCCAGCCTCATACTTTGGGGGGGATTTTGTTACACATTATTTTGGTCACCCCAGTGATCCATTGACAACATGTCTTCATGTTCCCAAAAAGAGCATTTCTTCATTAGGAAAGTGATTGAATTTCTCTTCTCGAAAACCCTATTAAGGAAGGTCGTCGCAGGCTGCACCATACACAGGGTGCGACGATGCCTGATCGTCACCCCCTTCTCTAAAGATGGGTTGTGATGTCTCTACAGGATTCTCTACAGCTAGGGTGCGATGATGTCAAAATACTAAGAAAAGGTCGAGTTTCACAAAAGTTCTAGAAGAGTATCTTCTAGAAGGTGAAGTGGCATATGTATGGTTGGGATCTTACTCGCTTCTCTGATTTGGTGGGATTATCCTAATCTCTTCAACCATCTCTCTCTCCCTTATATAAAGAGGGATTTCTCATGGAAAATACTAAGGTTGATTCAAGCAAGATTAATATTGAATAGGCTAAGAATTGGATGAGGAATTCTACTTCAGTTCATACTTGAGGGCTTCATTTCAGTTCATCAAGTCATTTTGGATTTTCTTCATTCAAGGTTGGAGCAAGTGTGTGTGTTGGAGAAAAAGGTCATCGAGAGGGGACCTTCCAACATCAAGGCTTTGCTTGCAATCTCCACTTTCACTTTAAATATAATATAGTGATATGTTTCTTTCCCATAAAACTTGCCTTGTTTTATTGTATGATTCCTTCATCACATGCATAAGTTCTTGTTGAGTATATTGGATTGCTTTCACTTTGGTTGGTTTGTGTTCCCTTGTATATTAAATATCACAAGAGCACCAGAGTGGAGCTAGGATGACAATTGCAGGAGGAAGCGACATTTAAATGGTATGTTTTCTACCTCTTGTTCACTAGTAAACTCAATAGTTAGAGCTTAGGGGAAGCATCATATTTTGTTTTGTTTTGTTCTAGATATAGGTGGATCTAGGGAGATATGTTTATTTCCACATTTATCGATAAGTCCCATAACACCTTGTCACGTTGCACGCCAATAAGTTTTGTCCATGGCCCGCAAGCTTCTCCCTGTGAAACTATTGACTCAAGATTTTCCTGCCCAAGCCCATGCCCGATCTAGGCCATCGAGCTTTACTGTCTGGAATGATTTTGGCCTTTGATTCCTCAAAATCAATATTGTGACCCCTACCTTCTGTCACTGTGGACTCTATCAGTATATGTCACACTGCAACCATGTCATCATTGTACAAAATTTCTCAAATTTTCAAAATTATAAAATTTTTGAAAATTTTAATAATTCACCAAAAAAATTCCATTGGTGCACTTGGAAATTGTACTCACTCCAAAATTAATATTGGTTGTCAATTGTCTATTCAAATTCGATCTAGGTCATCGCTTCCTCAACTTCTCATTCACTATTAAAATTTGAATTTGACCTCCCAAACCAAACAAACTTTGTTACCTACATACTAAGACCATGAATCCCCTCTTTGATTGTTATGAGGTGATTTTAACTTGAATATGTTCACAAATTTTGGATATTTCACTCTATTTCCACTATTTTCGCCAAATTCATCATAGTGAAACTCTACAACAACAAACAATTCTAGCAATTTTTCACTGGCCTCAGCCCATACAAGCTCGGTGTTGAACCTTGAGCTTTAATACCATTCTATAACATACTAATCCTCCAAGTTGAGTCTCACCACTACAAAAAATGACTTAGCCTACTAAATATGTATTTAAAAATGCCCCATACTTATAAAATAAAATCCAAGGGGATGTAATCCCATGAAAATTATAGCAAAATGGCATGTTTATATACTTGTGCATATAACAACATTTATCAAAACATGAATGCATCTAGTAAGCACACAACATTCAAATAATCATTTACACAGCAAAATAATCAAAATAAAACAACAAAACACTCATATGATTATAAAACTTAACCAACTGGTTATGTATAAAGGACGAACCTCCCATCCATAGGCATTGTTGTTCATTTTCTCTCAACAAAAATCCCCCTCTAGGCTGAGGCCATGAGTCCATGAGGAGATCTGACCATTCTGGTTGTACGCTCTCCACATTCAGTAACCACATGCCCAAGTTGTACTCCAACAATAGTTCCAATCCACCAAGCATCTTTCCCACAACCTGCATAACCCAAGGAATCTACCCCCTTCCCTACTCTTAATCCATAAGGAATCAAGCTCTTTCTCAGTTCTGTCGCATGAAATGGTGCCCAGATCTCTTCATATGGCCTCGATTTTGCCTTTAGTGTATATATTATTTTTTTTTTACTACTCTCCTCTCATGGAAATATTTGAATATAATTTTAAATGGCCTCCAATTCTTGTGTATATATTATATTCTCTTATAATCCTTTGCCAATTGTATGAAGAACACGTTCCAAAAAAAATCCATCATATAAGTTTTCATTGAAGTCGTGGAAGTAATAACCCTTTTCAATAGATATGTTTCACCATCCAAGGTTTCCATGTAAAGAGTCTTTAACGTTCCTTTCACCATTTCAAAAACCATATAGATGTGATGATATTATTTTTGCTTATGATATGACATGAAGATATTGTTAAGGTGATAATCCAAAAAGATGGTATAATCCTTATATCACAATGTAAATATTTGAAAAAAAGGACTTGGGATATATCTTCAATATGACATGGCCTTAGTTGGTTTTGAAAAACTTATTCACTTTACCTTTATTAAAGGCTATATAGATAAAGGGAGTAAATGATATGAAAGAGTAATATTTTGAAAAGTGAGGAAGGCCATGAAAAGTAACATGTTTGGTAAGATGATTTGGGAGGAAGGAGGAGCTCTGCAACAAGGAGTTAACCCTAGCGCTCCGTTTCTACAGCGGCCCGTGTTCGATTGATGCACGCTCTGACGCCAGAGCACTGACTGCCCAATACCCTGTGTGGCAAACAATCGGTCCACGAGGTCACTGCACATTCCGTAATGAACTCAGGTGAGGGGGGGAAACCCCCCTCGTACTGCGACATGGCCGCAAACGACAAATTCGGCTCCCGTGCTAAAAGGCCGGCCTTCGAACCACTGGAGCATATGAGGGAACAGCTTTTTACCCAGGAGAAAATCTGCAACAAAGAAATGGAACTTGACCCCAGCACATCCCACCATCAAGCATCCAAAAACTGGCTGCCAGGTAAGTGTATCCCCCAACTGAAAAAACCTCATCTGTATCATATTAAATCGACTAGGGTGGGTGAACACACCCAGTTTATGATGGAACACGCCCTGATAGGCAAATTCCTGGGCCTTTGGCCGACTGAGAGGGATCTCACTCGCTGGATTAAGGAATGGTGGAACCCTAAAGGATATTATGAGGTCCAGCTCAGCTCCAAGGGATTTTTCACAATCATTCTATATAACATCAAAGACAAAGACAGAATATTTGACAACGGGCCATATTTTTACAACTCAGTGGGCTTATTCCTCAGATTCTGGACCGATAGATTCAATCCCGAACAAGAAGACTTCACAAGAGCTCTGGTCTGGATCAGGCTGTACTCCTTGCCGCAGGAATTCTGGTTGGAAGAAATACTCATGGGCATAGGAAACACGGTGGGACAGTACGTCAAAACCTCAGAAGCCACAAGATCAAGAAAGTACACTTCATATGCCTGTATCTGCATCTACATGGACATATCGAAAGCTTTGCCGGGATCCATCACACTGGAATACCAGGATGATGATTGGAGCCAAACAATTGACTAGGAAGTGTCACGAGCACGGTCACCTCTTCAGATATTGTCCCTTGAACGCTACAGCACCCAAACCTTTTGAAGCTAAGCAGAAAGACGGATTCACCAATGTTTCAGGCAGGCGAAAGACTCCCTCAAAAAAGTAGAACCAGAAATCGGTCCCAAAGGTCCCATCCAAGAACTCTTTTGATGCCCTGATCCAGCAACCGACAGAGAAGGACGCTCAAAACCCCCTCCAAGCACTAGCGCAAGAGAAAGGCAAAAGCCCTGAAGGGCCACACACTTCTCAACCAAAGGGAACAACCCAGTCTACTCATTCAAGTAGGGAGGAAGACAGCATCATGATCATGGATGAAATGGATCTGGCAGAGATTGACCTAGAAAAACTGGAAGAAGCACTCAATCAAAAAGACCTACAACACATACCAGTAGAACAGCTCAGGAAGGTGCACAAAGTGTTTACTAACTCATCTGCGGGCTCCACAGCTAGGCTGGGTATTTCACCAGATCACACTCCCGAGCCCTAAAATATCACTAAGGAAAACAAAAGGCGTGGCCGCAAACCAGCCCAGCAACTCATCAAGGAAGCAGGGCACCTAATGATCAACTCTGGTCAAATACAGAGGCTCTCGGAGGGATACATCCACCCCCCTCCACCATCCTCATGATGAAGATAATCTCCTGGAACATTAGAGGTCTTAATGGAAGGTCCAAGCAACGGATCCTCCGAGAATGTATCAAAACTGAGAATCCAGATATCCTATTACTGCAAGAAACCAAATGTGCAGGTAGGGAGGCAGAAAATATTTTTCGAAACAGCTGGAGAAATGGGGATTTCCTCTTCCAGGACTCAGTGGGGGCTGCTGGAGGCTTGGCCATCCTCTGGAACCCGCAATCGGTCACACTGCTTCATCCCTTCTCCACCAGAGATACCTTAACAGCTCTCTTCAAAGATATAGCCTCCTCAAAGGAAGGGGTCATAACAAATGTTTATGGCCCGCAGTCCACTCAAAACAAGGAAAGATTCATACAATCCCTTCATTACATTCAAACACTAATACAATCACCGAACTGGATAATTGGAGGTGACTTCAATATGATCCTTACGCTCGAAGAAAAAGTAGGCAGATCAAAGCGGCTGGAGCAGGACAGCGGAATGTTCAAAACCCTAATAGAACAACTAAACATGGTCGACATAGAAACTCGGAATGGAATCTTCACATGGTCCAATAAGAGAACAGGGAACCATCATGTGGCATGTAGGCTGGACCACTTTCTAACGACAGAGGCCCTACTTGAAAGTGAACAGGCAGTGGAAGCAAATATTATACCAAAAATAGGGTCGGACCATTGGCCCATAGTCTTTTGCATGGACCCGGGATTCCCCCCTAGGCCCAAACCCTTCCATTTTGAAAAGTTCTGGCTCTCTCACCCAGATTTTCATCAGCTAGCTCACACCTGGTGGGCCCAGGCCAAAATAGAGCACGACACTCACATGTACAAGTTCCAGCAGCGCCTCAAAAATTTCAAGCTGCACCTAAAGCAATGGAACAAATCCACATTTGGAGACATTCTCCTCAGGAAAAAGGAAATTGAATGTCAACTTGAAGAGCTCCAACAAACTTTCATAACAGGATCCCGTCCACAGGACTTGGCGCTGGAAGAGGATCGATTAAAGACGGACTTAGAGACCTGCAGAGAGAAAGAAGAAATCCTATGGAGGCAAAAATCCAGGATACAATGGCTTAAGGAGGGGGAGCGCAACACAAAAAATTTTCACAGGGCGATGACTCATCACAGATACATTAATCGCATCTCCCATCTGGAGAATGAGCAAGGCGTCCCAATTAGAGAACATGACCAAATAGCGGCGATGCTTAACTCCTTCTATCAATATCTCCTCACAGAGAGTAGTGTAAACAGGGAGGAGGCTATCCAAAAAGTTACCCAACACATACCAAGATTGATTACTTTGGAGCAGAACATTGCACTGATGAGGCCTATTACTCAGTCTGAGGTAGATTTGGCCATTAAGGACATGCCCCCAGGAAAATCACCAGGTCCTGATGGTTTCACCACGGACTTCTTCCACCATTGTTGGGACATGATCAAGGAAGACGTTTGGTTGGCAGTAGAAGAATCTAGATCTTTTGGGCAAGTTCTTTCCGCCTTAAATGCAACCTTCATCACTCTTATACCCAAGGAGGAATGGGCAACACACCCGAAGCAGTTCCGACCAATCTCCCTATGTAATGTAATATACAAAATAATTACAAAGATCATTGCCAATCGCCTCAAACCACTCCTGCCTTTTATCATCTCTAATGAGCAAACTGGATATGTGGAGGGGAGACAAATTATGGACAGCATCATACTAGCCAATGAGGTTATTCACTCCCTAAAGACGAGCAAAATGCCAGGTATGCTCATCAAACTCGATCTCTCAAAATATTTTGACAGGATAAGCTGGCAATATATGAGGTTGATTCTGGAAGCCTTTGGCTTCTCGATTCACTGGGTTGATTGGATCCTCAAGCTCACCTCCTCTTCCTTTTTCTCAATCCTTGTTAATGGCTCACCCTCCCAACCTTTTCGGCCCACAAGGGGTATCAGGCAAGGCGACCCTCTCTCCCCTTTCCTCTTTGTAATTATGGCGGAAGGCCTAGGTCGATATCTAAAGACGGCAGTACTTGAAGGCACGCTCGCCGGGCTGCCAATCCATAACCTGCATCCGGCGCCCTCGCATAGCCAGTTTGTCGATGACACTCTCCTTATGAGCACTCCCACGGTCAGAGAGGCCACCAAGCTCAACTCAATTCTCTTAGACTTCTCTGATGCGTCAGGCATGCTGCTCAATCTGGAAAAATCCAAACTATACTTTTTCAACATGCCAGCCTCGGTTCAGGCCCATCTATCTAGGCTCCTAGGTATTGCCAGAAGCTCCCTCCCTTCCACCTACTTAGGCATCCCCTTAACAGGTGAGTCGGCGAGATCTATCTCATGGGACAGCTTGCTCTTATCCATTGCTAACAGGTTGAACAGCTGGACCTTCAGACCTTTGAACATTGTGGCTAGAGTGGTTTTGCTCAAATTAGTCCTGCAAGCACTACCAACTTACCTTTTTACTGCTCTAGTGGCGCCCATTTCGGTCATCAAAGCCATCAGAAGTCTCCAGCGTAACTTCTTATGGAAAGGACACCAAAACAATAAGAAATGGGCCCTTGTTGGTTGGGATAAATTATGCAAACCAAAAAAATTTGGAGGTCTGGGGCTTCGTGACCCGGGGAAAATGAACCAGGTCGTGGGAGCCAAGATGTGGTGGAGGTGGCTGCAACATCCGCATGAACTCTGGGCGCAGCTCTGGAAGCAAAAGTATGCACCGAACGTGCAATCTGACCAACTAATCAGACTCAATGAACAGAGGCAAGGGTCCAATATCTGGAATACCGCCTGGCGAAATCGTTCCCTAATACAGTAGCATGCCTTCTGGGAAATAAGAAATGGTGAAAGAGAAATATTCTGGCAGGACTCATGGCAACAATTGCCCCCTCTTGCTGAAGCGGAAAGCCTCCAACCTCTCAAGCTCAAGCTTCAGCAGCAAAGCCTCAAAAGGGTTAAGGACTTTTGGCTCCCAAACCAAGCAAGACTGGCCTGGAGACAATGGAAACTCAGCAAAACAGAGCTTCAGATTACGGAGGATGTCGACCTGCTACCATGGCAGGAATGCTTGCTTCACAGAAAGATTCCACTTAAAGAAGGAGCGGATGTAATACGTTGGGGGCACTCCACCTCAGGCACCTTTTCGGTCAAAGAAGCCTACTACCTTCTTTTGAATCTCCCAAGTCATGCCCCCGAGCCAATCTGGAGCAGAGTTTGGCAACCTTTTTTCTGGCCCAAGGTTTCCCTTTTCCTCTGGCTCACGGCTCAAAACCGCATCCTCACTTGGGACAACCTCCTTAAGAAGGGCTTCACTGGCCCCTCCAGATGCCCCCTTTGCCAGCAAAGTGAGGAAACCATGGAACACCTCCTCAACATGTGCCATTACAGTCAGCAGATATGGGATTGGGGAGCTCAAGCTATGCGACGCTCCCAGCGGAATCGTAGTAGCATACGGGATACCCTGGTCAATTGGGAAACTTTCTCCTTCCACAACCCAATACTCAAGCGCATTTGGCAGCTGCTCTCGGGCTTTACACTTTGGGCGATTTGGAAAGAAAGAAACCAGAGGATTTTCAACTCCAAACCGTCCCCCTCTACCAGCACCTGGGAAAGAATAAAGCGGCTCATCCGTGAAACCATTCTTAGCAAGACATGGACTCACGAAGATACTCAGTGTAAGCCTGAGGAGGAGCCTATTCTTGAAGGCTGGAACCTGCGAAGGTGCATTCAAACTCAGGGGAAGATCAACAGGAAGAGTGATAGCAGTCCCTCGGTTTGGTCTCCTCCCCCCTCTGGCTTCATCAAGCTCAACTTCGATGGAGCCTCTAGGGGGGAACCCTGGGCCAGCGGGCTATGGTGCCGTCCTTCGGAACCACATGGGCCAGATTATCCACTTGACTGCGGGTTTCCTGGGAGAAAACACGAACAACGTGGCTGAGCTCACAAGTCTTTTAAGAGGCCTCCAGATCGCGATCCAACACCAGTATCACTGGCTGATCATTGAAGGAGACTCTCAAGTAATAATTCAACTCATTTCGAAAATCCTTCACGGTAAGCCTCCCGGGCGGATTTCCCCTAGTTGGAGACTCTCCGGGCTACTGGAGGACTTTGGTGATTTCATCCACCCCAACCTGACTCTCATACCCTCTCACATAAAACGCGAGGCCAACAAGGTTGCGGACCACCTGGCTAACTCAGGAATTGACTCAAAGGCAGATCTCATCCACTGGCAGGCCAACATCTCCGAAGAAACGTCCCTCTCTTTGCGATGCAAATACCTCGCTAGCAGAGACTTCTCGGCCCCGGATGGGGTGACACGAGACACCGAGGCGGTGACACCGGGACATGCACTAAGTGCAGGTTTAATTGCAGGTTTAATTGCGGATGGCCGCCACCCACGCATTAGCATTAGCAATGGTGGACGGCCATAGCAGGGATCATACGAGGGTGAGGCTCACTCGCGCGACCATTTACACCTCCCGCGAGTTCAGATCGGACATGGATTTGGAAGGACGGATGACGCTGGAGCCTAGTCATCGGTTTTATTTCGAGCCAGGACAGAGCGAGTTTGCTATGTTCTTTGCTCAGACGTTCACCACTTCTTCTTTGCACTTTGTTGAAGCCTTCCAGGGCTTGTTGTTTTCGGGAAAAACTCGTCTGAGACGGCTTGCTCGTGACCTGCATTTGCTGTCGTTTTCGTCCGGGACTTTCAGTCTTGGGCTGCATTTTCTCGGCACCTGCATTCACCACCCGGTTTCAATGGTAAGAGAGCGTGCCAGGCCTCGTCGGGGCTCGGCATGGGACGCCCACAAGGCGCAGCGTCGCAGGAAGAAGCAATTGGAGTGCGCTCTAGCTTTGGCGTCCTCGATTCTGTGCAAAAAGGCTCGAGCTGAGCGGCGGATGTTTCTCGACACCATTGTTGAGCAGAGGGCTGGTTGCAGCAGGGAAGGTTTGATTTCTAATTTGATCGATGTGAGGGAGGCCGAGCCCGAGGTTGCGCTCCCCACATGCATTGTGGAGGAGGACCCGTCCATTGGAGACCTGCTATACATTGAGGAGCCTCGAGTCATGGCGGGTTCGGTTCGCGCTTTGAACAGAGAAGACGACGTACCAGGCTGTGTCATTGAAGAAACTCTCTGGTCGGGCGACCTGCCTTCGTCTCATGCTGAGAAGACTGCGGACACCGAGGTTAGAGCGGAGCAGAGGGAGGTTGCTGCTGACATGGATGAGGCTATGGATTCGGGGACTTCCCCCCGTAGTGGCTTAGGTGGCGGACTGCATGGTTTTCTCCTCAGCGACGAACACCTGGCCTTGTTCTTCGAGCTGCGGAGCCACTTGGAGGACATGGAACTAAGGACGCTCCACATGAGCCAGCGTATAGACATTCTCCTCGGCGCGTTCTCTAGTGCTCCTGCTCAGCGCAAGTGTCCACTGTGCGCACAGGAGTTTGCTATTCCAGCGGGGTACACCTGGCAGGCGGGTGAAGGCGATGGAGCAATGGGTGACTAGTTTTTATTGTTTCCTGGCTTTTGTTTACTGTTTTTCTGTTCTATGTACTCCTGGACCAATAGCACCTGTCCTGGTTTCCTTCGGGCAGGGCAGGGGCTTCTCAACTATTTGTATTATTGCTAAAACTGCTATTAGCCTCTCAGTTATGCTGGTTTCCGGTTACCGACAGCATTTTTGGTGGTTTTTAGCCATGACTCTGTATTTTGTCTAAGTTCTATGCTTATCTAATATAGAAGGTACTACCCCCCTTTTTTATTTAAAAAAAAAAAAACATGTTTGGTAAGACATGAAATGATTTCAAGCTATAACATAGTATCCACTTACTCTCTCATCAAAGGTTATGCATATAAGGTGAGTTATATGGGAATAAAGAGAAATAATAGGGTCTTTTGACATACATCTTCGTCAATGTGAATAATGTGTGGAGCGAAATAAATGGTCATGCTTAGAAATAAGTCAAGTGTCACGATAAATTTGTTAAGAACATTGTGCCACTATTTAACGAGAATAAGTGAAACTTTGCACAAGTAGTGTGATTCGAGAAGGATCCTGGCAACACTTTGTCAGCTAAGCCTTGTTGACCGAAAACGTTGTCAACATCTGTCAACCAATAGATGTGTGTCACTTACAGTGGCGTGCAAGCTTGAAACAATGAACTTACGATCCTTGATTCTTTGAAGGAAAGGGGAGGGAAATGTAACGATAGGACTGAGGGAAACTCAATGTAAGACAAGAAGAGGCCGATAAGGTTAGGAGGACCAGGTTATACAAAAGGGGGAGACACGATGGAGGTCAAGGGATTCATGGATCGGGACTTCGTGGAATAATTCAAGAAAAGTGGTAAGTATGAGGGGGGTTGGTCCTGTTGTATAACCCGAAGGGACAAACTCTTTGGATCTTGACAAAATGATTAGAAAGCTGGAAAATTGCTGTGGATGTGTGTTGAGGGAAAAAACAAAGCTTAACACTGAGCATCCACAATGTGTATGTTAGATCTGTCTCAAAATGGAGGGGATGGAGAAAGGGAAATAAGGAATATGGGGATGGGACTCATGACTATGACGAGCGAGGATGCCTTACTTAGCAAGCGCATGGTAGACAAGTGAGGGATTACGACAAAAAAATGCTACTAGGTTCACCTGCAAGTCTGTTGTCCACCAAAACAGATTTGGTCAATCAGTTAAAAATATACAGATAGGCTTTTAATATCACCAACCATTGCTCCATCACTTATGACCATCAAAATGGCAAAAAAAAGAAAAAAAAAAGAAAAAATTGAAGAAACGAAAGAAGAATAAAAGAGAGAAAATAAACTAAATAAATGTGAAGTCAATGAAAACTAATCTACCCTTTCTGTTAATTTTTTTCATTATTATTATTATTAGTGTTGTTTATTTATGTACAGAGGAAGAGAAAACCATTAGTTTGGACTCAGGTCGGATGAAATTTAGCGTAAAGGAATGTGTCACCTGCTTTTCATGTGTATCTTATGACTTTGAAAAAAATACACGCGGAAGGACTGCCAACATATCAAGCAACAAATGTGTATGGTGAGGAGAAATGACTAATGAATACCCCAAAGAAATGATTTATGACCATTAAGACATGCCAACCAACAGATGCCTTGCATTTGATACTAAAAGTATTGATTAAATTATATTTAGGATTTAGGGTTTCTAGAATAAAGGGATGATCCATGAATTCATCAAACAAATTAGTATCATCTCTAGGGACCTTTCTATCAAGAATAGGGTCTTCATGATGCAAAGAAGATTCATAACATGGATTCAAAAACATAGGGATGTCCCTACAATAGTCATTATCATCAAAGGAAAACGTGCACCTAGGAGGGACATGCCTGCTAGTGTCAAGTTCTTCAACCTCTATTGATTGGAACAATGGATTAACAATAATGTCATACAATTTAAGATCTTGATCGAGCTCATGAATTTCTTCAAAAGAGGACTCATCGCATGTATAATTAAAGTCATATGGTTCATCATCAACTTGTTTTGACCACTCATTAACATCCTCGACAAATAAAAATGTGTCATAAATAGGTTTAACGTGGTCAAAATTGACTTCTTCAACCGCATAATCAAATTCACCATCGTATGCGTGCAGATAAGAGGCTCGAAATGAAAGATGATTTTGGGATTGAGTTTTTTCATGAGGTTTAAGAAGGGTGATGTTTGGGATGTGAGAGGTGGATTGATCATTAAGCATCATGATATAATCATGATCCTCTTCACATCCAAGCTATTGACCACAGATAGTGAATTCATTATAAATAGGCCCTAGGAGAAAGGGCTCCCAAGATATACTCCTAGCATGATTTGAAGATTGAGATTCAAGAAATAACCTGTGATCCTGTAAACTCTTGATGGCGGGGATAAAAGAAGACAAATCTTTGTGTGAATCATGAATACCAAAGGAGAAACTTGTCCTACATATTTGCTCTTCGAAATCGAGGAAAGTGGTTAAGGCTAGATCTAGGTTTTTAGGATTATTTTCTTCTCACCGCCATCATTGAAGAGGGGGAAGAAGTTAATAATAATGCAACAAGGCAACCAAGTTAGTAGGGTGAATGGGAGTAGGAATTGAATTGTATGACTTGATAAACCTAAGGTTAAATGTAAGAATTCTTTCATGATCCTTCATATGTAACTGATTAAATCTCTTAAGATGCTCGTACAAATTATCTAAATGTCCAAAGGTAGAAGTAAACTAGTAAGAAAGTTCAAACCATGTAGAGATTCATTCATCGGGGAGGTAGGAAAATAAAGAAGCGGCATTACCCTGAATGGAATTCATGAACAAAAGCATGCAACTAGCATTATCATTAACTCCGAGAATGGTGCAAACATTTGAAAATGCACGAAGATGTTCAACCACTGTAACAGTTCCATCGCCGTGAAATAAAGGAAAATGTTGCTTGAATTTGTGAGGTAAGGGATTAATCAGATGAGTAAACTTCAAGGGGATAGGCACAAACCATGGTGAATTATTTAGGTCTTCTTCCAACTCAAAAAACCCATACTTGTGAATGACTTTCCCAAGGTTAGTAGATGAAACCACAGGGTTACAACCACCAAACAAGCTTCCAATCAGTTGAGACATTAAGATCTAGAGAGGATAAAAGTAAATTTGAAATAACTAAAACAAAACTAGGAATGAACCCTTGAACGGTCGTCCCCAATATGGTCGCCAAAAATATGTTGACGTCAAGGGACTAGAGATTCCCCAACACCAACATTTCAACCTCTCGTAGGGCTAGGTGGGAAGAGATGGGAATGTCACCCTAAGATTAAAGCCTCAAACACGAAGACACATTGAACTCCAGGTTAAATCTCCTCTAACCTATAGTCCAAGCGTGAGTCCTTTCGCCTTGTATTTTACTTTTTAACAATATTTGATTTTTATGCGATTTATAATTTTATTGCTTTTATGTGGGAGTTTATACATTTGAAATAACAAAATTAAATCTACTAAAGAAAACACAAACAATAAAATTTATAATAAAAAAAAATGAAAAGTATTTTGTTTTGTATTTGTTTCAGCAAAAAGCAACTAAAGCAAATCTTAATGAAACGGTAAAGGGAAGTTAATTCTAAAGGGGTTAGTTAAAAGAAGAATTTGTTAAACAATAAACTAATCATTAACTACCAAAATTATTTATAACAATGTAATGATTAGACATTTTATTTTCCTTTAAGTTAAAACAAAGTAAGTCACAAAAGAAACTAAACAAATGGATAAAGAACGATACAAAACTTATACCAAAAATAATATAACATGAGAGAACATGAGAGGAGCTTATGTACATCATGTTATAAAGTTATAGTTCATTATTTCTTTTGAATGTATTTTCCCTTCTTCTTCTTTTTTGAATTTAAATTGTTGGATTAATAGAGATGGAGAAAGCCAAGATTTGACAGAAAACAAATAAGAAACAAATTTAAAGTGTAAGGATTTTGATCTCGAATTAAAATTTATCCTCATACAATTCATGGAGTTTCAGGATTTACAAATCTCTATGTAGACTTGGGTCAGGTATATGGTCTTAGCCATTCTAGAACAAGCTTACAATAGAAAAAACAAGAGCGAAAGAAAGAAGAAAGCTTAGCCAAAATGGAATGGAGCAATGGCAATGATAACACAAGGCGAGGACCTGCATATCAGAAACTAATTAGTGCTGAAATAAAATCAAGATTAAATACAACAAACTGACAAGAAAACATTTCACCTTATAAAAAACCAGCAAAGCTCATCCTCGCTTCATCCATTCGCTTCTTCGCAAGACCCCCTGCTACCAACAATCCCATCAATCCCTGCTGAAAGAGAGGATGGATGATAAATTTAAAAGAAAAACCCCACTGCTCCAAGCATACCTCTGTCAAATTTTTCTCCTCTAAAATTTTCCCCTTTGCAGTTTGTTCATTGCTCTTTTTATATTCCTTGGTAAGTTGTTCCAACGATTAGGGTCATTTTACAGAGGAACAAACTGAAGGGAACTATTTAGTTTTTTAAAAAATAGAAATTATTTAGGAAACTTAGTTAACGGCATTAGGTCCTCTTCTTGCCATTCGTCTTGTTTTCCACGAGCACTTGATAGTCTCTTTATTAATGTAAAAATATTAGTGTGATTGTGTCATTCTATGGTGGAAACATTCAAGTTAAAGCATGTATCATTACCTGCTCCTAAAACAATGATTTTGCCCCTTTATGCTTTCAAAACAAGGAGTAAAAAAACTTTATAAGGGAACCATATTTAATCTCCATTTAATTTCTCCCAACTTAGTTAAAAGAGTTTCCTTTTTTGTTATGCTATCATTCCTTGGAAGACGATTTGTGGTGAGGTATCAATCGAGCGAAGTTCTTCAAACATGATAACTATCAACCTTCGATTTTGCTCCTTCATTTCAACTGCATCAATGCCATATTCTTGTTTATTCAAGTGGTCTTGAGTAAATTGGTGAAGAGCAGAAGCAACTTGAGAGGTAGACCCAATCTGATCAGATAACACATTTCCACTCGTTGAAGACTTTCCTAAGGCATTAAAACGACGTAAAGGAAGAATAACAGAAGTATATCTTCGATCAGTATTAAATGCTTGTCCAAGAGCAACAAACGCATGTTTGATAATATCGTATTGAGAGCGCCATCTTTAAAATTTTCTATATCTTTCCACCAACACTTGCATATCTTTCTTCTGTGGCATATCTCCAACAATGAAACTGTTATTATACATCCGGTAGTTATGATAGTGTACATTTTGAAAGAAGAATGATAAGTGCAAACCCGGACATTGAGAATATCATGAAGACAGTGATTGCCTGCTGCAAGCGATCCTGCTAGCGATCTATTCAGAATGCTTGGTTTCCAATTTAATGGAAGAACGTTGTATATATCGAAGGCATAGAATAATTATTCTCCTTAATTGCGGGAGAAACCAACAATTTTTTGAGTGTAGAAACCAAACTTTAGCGGTCAAGATCTGAACATCTGTCGACATATTTCCTGGTAGCATATTTCCTTAATAAGCCAAATCTTCCTCGAAACATTGAAAGGGTTATGGACGTGATCAAGCTCTTTCTCAATTCCGTCACATGAAATGGTGCCCATATCTCTTCATATGGCCTCGATTTTGCCTTTAGTGTGTGTGTATTCGAATATAATTTTAAATGGCCACCAATTCTTTTGTATATATTATTAGTCCTTGTCGAAGGTGTAGAGGGACTATAGCGATCGATAATTCGTTGACTTCATATTAGTTTGTCCTTTGACTAAAAATATTTGCATAATATCTATTGTTGGAACTAGGGAAATAAAAACATTGATTTTTATATAATAAAAAATACCATATATGTCATGATCTAATTGGATAACAGATTGGAGGTCTTATTGCCAGCTTCTCTATTCCCAATGTTTGATATGTTAGCATATCCAAAGTTTTTGATCATATGCAGTCTTTCTGAGTTTTTTTTTTTTTTCTTGAAATGTTTGGATATCCAAAGTTTTGAAGATAGAGAGTAATTTTTTTATTAGTTGACTTCATATTAGTTTGTCCTTTGAATAAATTTATTTTTTACATAGCCTCTATTGTTCAAACTATTGTTACTAAAAAAAAATTATTTTTATAAAATAATATAATAAATGTTTTTCCGTACGTAAGAGACCTGCCACACTACATTCTTTCTTAAATGTTTATAGAGAAGTTCTGGCAGACTTAAATGTTTACCTAACAGGCCTCATAGCCTTAAATGTTTACTTAACATGCATGTTACAATACATTTTCTTCCGATTTTTTTTTTATATGCAATGTTCTCTGCAGTGAATATGGGCAATATTGTTCTTCAATGGCATTGTTGGTTCACTGGTTCATGCTTTCTTCTTGCTTGTTCATTGATTTCTTATTTTCATGTTGTTGTTGTTCTTGTTTGCATGTTGGTCTTCTTGTAGTTTGCATGCTTGGGATTCTGCAACCGCAATTGGAACTGCCCTGCTGTCATTCCCCATTGATGGGTGGGTTTGGGTGTCGTGTTTAGCTTTGCTTGATATTTTCAGTTTGCAGGTGGGAAATGCGACTACTGGGGATGCCTGAGTCGAAATCCTCTTGCAGAACATCTTTGTATGTGAGGAAAAAATATGATTTTATTTTCCTATGCGTCATTATGGTTGTGCTGGACATAGGTTCTGTGTCAAACATTAGCCTTCTGTCATTACTGGTTGATGGACGGGTTTGGGTGTCGTGTTTAGCTTTGCTTTCTATTTGCAATTTGCAGGTGGGAAATTTGACTGTTGTGGATGCCTGAGTCGAAATTCTCTTGTAGAACATCTTTGTATGTGAGGAGAAAATATGATTTCCTTTTCCTATGTGTCATTGTGGTTGTGATGGAGGGAGGTTATGTGTCGAACATTGGCGATCAGGAATGAGACGAAGACAGCATTACAATCCTTCTTCTCTGGTTGTAGTAATCATATACAAAGATGGACTGCAAGAGGATTTTTATCTCTCCCAGTATTGAAAAATATCAGTCGTGAAAACCGCACCTTTCTTAATTGCTTGCACAGTGGCAGGACTTTGGATGGTCCTGACAGCTTTGAATGTTTACCTGACAGACTCACAACCTAAAATGTTTGGTCAACAGATGTGTTACAATACATTTTCCTTTGAATTTTTTGATACAATATTGTGTGCAATGAATTTGGACAATATTGTTCTTCACCAGCATTCTTGGTCAACTGGTTGGTGCTTGCTTCTTGGTTCATTGGATGCTGCTTATTGTTGTTTGATTCAACTTTGCAGGGTTGAGGTCCTGCGGCTGCAGTTGGGCCTTTTGGTGCTTCTTAACTGGGTTCTTATTTGTTTCTTGCTCTTGTTTGCTTCAACTTTTCAATGTTGGGGTTCTGCATCTGCAGTGGGATCTATTGTTACATGGTTTTACATTTGGCTCCCTAGAAAATACTATTAAGATAAAATAATATGCAAAATTTTTCAATGGATGTAAACAACAACTCTTGTGGCTTGAAACAGAGTTTGTCGGGCTCCAACTATATTTCATAGTTGACGATGTTTTTCCCATATTTAATCTCTCTCTATGGATTCATAGTTATGAGACTAAGTGTTGTTGCGTGAGCGATAAATTTCTTCTCTCCCTTTCTTTTTCCTCTTGTAAACTTGCTCGTTTTTACCTTTTGTTATTACCCTCTATTATGTGTTTTTGGTTCTATACTTTGTCACATTTATGTGTTCGCAGGATCCCGGTGTGGCAAACTGACAAATCATCATCTCCATCTATATCTTCACATCACGATTCTGACTGACTGTCGTTCATTTGCATACTTAGCCAATTTTATGAACGCAGGTTCGTGGATAGGTGTTATCCAACTCTGGTAACCCATGTTCGGGGTATACATATTGCACCCAAAACTTTCATGCTTTGTAATTCGACCCTGAACTCCTCGACCCCGCAAGCATGCCTCTACCTACGATGACTCTTTCTGTTTGACCTACCTTTCCATACGTAATCGAGTCTTCAAAGTTTCCTAGGTTCAGAAATGTTAAAAACATTTTCCACTCCCCTCTATCCCCGATACCTTACGCCCTTGCCAATGCACATTAATTATGTTTTTACTAGTGACAACCGACCAGACAGGTTCAAAAATAATGGCTTTAATAAGCGGAAATCTCGAGGACATCTCCCATTAAAATGCATAAACAGGTAAATATTATGGGATCTGATAAAAAAAATTGCATCCATTTTGAATTTGCAAAACGTGTTTGGCTATTTTAGTTTTTTAAAGGAACCATCATAGTAACAGTGCAATATAGTACTACCACACTGCCATCAATGAAAATGTCATCCACAGAGGTCTTAACGTCATGTCCCTATTTAATACTGTGCATACGTTACAGGTTGTCATATTTGAGAATCTGCTTGCATATGGGAATGTTAACTCGTGCTATTGGTGACTATTCAGCACGCATATTCGAAAATATTGGCATTAATAACCGTAAATATCAAGGGCATCTGTCATTAAAATGAATTAAACCAAAATCTACGGAAGATTATACTATCATCCTCCAGCGTTGATTTTAAATAATTATTCCCATTTCTCTCTATCATCGGAGAGTTAGGCTTTAAGGTGCCTTTGTTGTAATGTTCGTGGTCATGGACATGTAATACAAATTAGAGATTCCATTCAGGCCCAATTGAAATACGGGGGAATGGTTTTATGTGACATCATCTTTGAGCGAAAAAAAACTATGTTAGCCAACAGAAACTCAGACACAAAAAAAAAATCAAGTGTCTTGTGATTGGTGTTGTCCTTGTATTTGATGCCTTGGATGGTTGAAAGGCATGCCTGGATATTTTTTTGTTGATATTCTTTGTTTTATTACTAGGAGTTGGAAGAGACTTGCAGGTCACCTGCAAAATGCTTCTTCGTTGAAGTATATAGTTTCTTCCAACAACATAGATTTGGAAAGTGTATCAAATTCTGCAGACCACACAAGAATTTATCTTTCGCCAGAGGAGTCGTACATACCGTGGCTTGCAAAATGGTCTATAATATTCGGAAATGATGTGAAATATTACTCCATTCGCGAATATACTCAGAAGGAAATTATAAATTTGGATCATCATGAGTATGAGAAACTGTATGGGTGGTTGAATCGACATCCTAAAATTACCAAAGTTTCTATTTCAAAGTTTGTTGAGCTACTTATGGGTGTCGTAACAGACTTGACAGAAGGTCATATTCTTTGTCAAAGTTTGTTCATTGTCCTCTGGATGTAGTAACAGACTCCACATACAATCAACTTTCTATCGCCACTACACAATTATTTTTACTATTCCTATGCATATGATTGCATCTGGGTCGAAGAGCTTGCCCCTCTTTGCACGAATATTCTCCTCCTACTTGAAGGTTGGTATATAACCAGGGAACGACGCTCTCAAAACTTTCTAATTCCTACCTCGACATATAATTGGGAAAATTTAATGGGAAGGAATTATGGATTATGGACTTTGCAACACTTTATGAGGATTACTTTATACTACCACCTTCTGCAAGAAGTTTTGCGTGTTCAGGTAATGATTTGGTTTCTGAAAATCACCTTTTACTACCACCTTCATGTAATCATTTTATTTCATTCTTTAGAAGAGACCTTAATGTAGTGGTGTATTCTAGAGTTGTTTCCACCTACAATTTCTTATTTTTTTAAATATAGAACAATGTATTTTTTGAACACACGGTTGTTTGAAAAGTTTTAGGCATTGTTTGGGATTCACGTCCTTCAAGGATGTTAATTAATCACACAATTGATATTTCTTGTGCCAATGCAATTGAGTCATCATCCACTATGGCAATTGCATTAACACTACAATGTCAGATAATAGATGTTTGACATGTACCTAATGTCAAGGTCATTATTGCATAGGACACCCAACGTCCAAAGATTTATGGACTCAAAGAAACATTGTAGTTGTCATGACAAATCAACACTAAAGTCGATGTTATTTGTTGGTCTGACACTCCTGCAGTCTAAGTGCTTTGACAATGACAGCCTTGTTTGTTCATTGCAATGTTGCACTGAGTCAATAGCATTGTTCCCATTGCCACCACCAATGTCAATGTCTGAACCCGAAGCTATCTGGAACCTGGGGTCACCGCCAGTATGGATTCCTAAAGGTGAAACTACCTGGAGCCTGCGATAATGACTTCTTGCACTTGACATTAGTATCAGTAGTGATCAAAAGTTGATTGTATGTCGAGTATGTTACTGCATCCATAGGTTGCTAAACACTCTTTGACATAGAAACTGGTTGTTTGTCAAGTCTGTTACAACTTTGGCATAAAACGTTCTGTCATTTTATAATGTTGATTCAAACGCGCATACACTTTCTCACATTCGTGGGTATCCAATTTTATAATTTCCTTCTGAGTGTATTTGGGCATGGAGTAATATTTGGCGTCACTTTCGAACATTCCAAACCATTTTGTAGGCCTCCATGTCTGCAACCCCAACGATGAAATATATATTCTGATGTGATCCGCAACATTTGATACACTTTCCAGATATGTGGTGCTAGAAGAAGTTGGTACTTCAACAGAGGAACATTTTGCAGCTGACTTGGACATCCCTTCCAATTTATAGTAATACAACAAAGAAGTTCAACATACAAATCTTCAGGCAGGATTTTCAACCAAACAGATGATTGAATACAGGGATAATAGAAGTCACAACATATTTGAATTATTTTTTTTGTCTCAGTTTTTGTTGGCTAACAAGATTTGTTTCCCCCAAAGCTGATGTCACATAAAACCACTCTCTCGTCTTAGAATTGGGCCTGAATCGCATCTCTAAGTTGTCTCAGATGTCAATGATCAGGAACATTACAAGGAAGGCAGCTTAAACCCCAAGTTTTCGACAACATAGGAAAATTAATAGTTATCAAAGTATGGAATGTTGAATAACCAGGCAATGCAGGCATGCCATATCTAGAAGAGACACATTATTCAAAAAGTTGGGATAGATCTAGTTGGAAGCACCAATGAAGTCCAAGAACTGAAATTGATATTCACCTCGTTGTTTTTTACGAATCAAGCATTTGATGGTCAAGTTGAAATCTATAAAAGACTGTCCACAAGCTTCATTATTCTACATATTCAGTTTTTTTTGCCGGCGACAGGCCCAATCACAATCATTATGGAAAATAATCTCACTTTTATTTTGTAACCCAGTTTATTTGAATATAGAATATTTGAGTTTTTTGTTTGGTTTTTTCCAATCTCTGGTGTTGTTTTTACTTTTACTTTGTACTTTTTTTTGTGTGTTGTTAAACATGGACGACAAGCTTTTCTTTCTGTTGCCTAGCAATTCGATTTAAATAAAGGCCACTATGTTAGCTCCTTACATTTTACATGGAAGAATAATTTTTCATAGGCCATACTTAGGTGGTGCCCACTCTATACTTAAAGAAATAAATCGAAGGACCCGTCCTGCTTTCATTTTTCGAGGTCCCGTAAATAGAATGAATTAATGACTCTATTACAACAAGGCAACTCAAGCGTTGACGTCATGTTCCTGTTCAATATTTTGCATATATTGCAGCTTCTTCTATTTGATAATATTTGTGCATATAAAAAATGTTGTGTCATGTGTGTGTGTGTGTGTGTGTGTGTGTGTGTGTTATTATTATTATTATTATTATTTTCTATTGCTTATGCGTGTCAACGAAATTTGCGAACCGAACAACATCCTGCAAATTGGAAGATGATTTGCATTTGGACCAGAAATAATCTATTAACATATATTAATATGAATACTATTGGAATAAATATAAACACTTTCTCTTTAAATTTTCCCTGTTTTCTCCCCCTCTATTATCCCTTTGTGGTTCTATATTTAGTCGCATCTCTATGATCACAGCCTCCTGGATTCGTGGATTGGCAGATGCTTATATTTATCTATATCCTCACACCATGATCCCGACCGACCGCGGACCCTTTCAATACTTAGCCAATTATCTGACCACCGGGTCTTGGGTTTGCGGTGTCCAACACTTATGTCCCCTGTTATGTCATATACATCTTGCACCCAAAGAACTTCTATGATCTGCAACTTATTCTTTTGCTAGTGAGCACTGACCAGGGATTCGAAAAGATTGACATTAATAGATGAACAGAAGATGTTTTTATGTGAGATACTTGGCCCTTTTTCCCTTTTCTTCTTCCCGTCTACTATCGCTTTTTGGTTATATACTTAGTCACCTTTCTATGATCGCAGGTTCCAGGGTTGGCAGGCTGACATATCTTCATCTCCATCTATATCCTCACATGATGAATCCGACCGACCGTTGTTCCTTTCCATACTTCGCCAATTTTATAGCCGCGGTTGTCGGGTTGGCCCTTTCGAACTCTGTTGCTTTTTGTTCTGTGATATACATCTTGCACTCAAAACTTATGTGATCTATAATTCCACCAAGAACTCCTCGAACTCGCAAGCTTCACTCTACCAGGGTTCACAAATGTTTCAAAGTATATGTCGTTGCCTTCCATCCCCACTAACTTCGCGCCCTTCCCAAGATACATTGATTATGATCTTACTAGTGACAACTAAACACACTTGTATGAAACAATTGGCACCCAGACCTCCGTCATATACAAATTGACTGTCAGACTCTGACATCGTCCCCTCTTCTGTGTTACACATTATGCATTCAAATGTTTCGAGCTCTACAATTTGACTGTCAGGGCCTCACGTCTTCTAGGGAGACCTTGTCACCCTATTTTGGATCCTCGTGTTGGCGGGTTCACGAAATCTCCAATTCCTAGTCATTGTTTCATGTTCCGACCATCCTCGTACTTATTTCCAAATATGCAACACCAAAGGTTTAATACTAAGACACCATCATGCAACAACCTTAAAGATTGACATTAATAAGCAAAAGCCTCGAGAACTAACCATCCCTACAGAACTTGTCCAGAAACATGCAGAGAAGATCTTGCTAGGTAATGGGAAAGCTATTACAAATTTCAATATATTAGCAAAAACAAGTCTGGGCCAACGTTTCCCTATTCCATACTTGGACACTTTTTCAATTGCGGGTTCCCGGATTGACGGCCTCAAAATTGTGTTTCGAATCTTCCGTGACTTGCAAACAGTGCCTGTAGTTCCGCGATATACAATTTGTCCACTGGAATGCCCCGTCATGAGCCCAACCATCCACCGTTCCTTTCAATACTTAGCCCCAAGTTGGTTGTATCTCCATGACGTTGTACATTTGTTGTGTATCGAGTCTGGCCTATCGTTTCCCTGTTTCATACTTAGACACTTTTTCGATTGCGGGTTCCTGGACTAGCGAGCTCATGATTGTGTTTCCAATGTTTCGTGACTAGAAAACAATATCTGGAGTTCTGCGATATACAATTTGTCTACAAGAATGCACCATCATTCCCTCTTCCATGTTACACGTTATGCATTCAACACTCCCGAGAGATACAATTTGACCCTCGGGCCCTCACCTTTGTTGGTTGTATCTTCTAGCCCTATTTCAAAGCATCACCAACCGCTTTCGATAATTATCCATTCCTTAATTGTTGTTCCATGTCCCCGCCACCTTCCTACTTTTCTCTGAATATGCAATTGGAAAGCTTCGTCATGCATGAACCTTAAACATGTCATTAATGAGCGAAACGCTCGAGGAGATCTCCCACACTTATGCCATATACAAATTGACCGTCGGAATCCCATATCATCCGCTCTTCCGTGGTACACATTTTTCATTCAAGTTCTGAGACATACAATTTGACCCTCGGGAAGTCATGTCTCATGGGGAACCATTTTCACCCTAATTCTGAAGCTCGTCCGACCGCTTTCCATACTTTCCCATTTAATGGAATCTCTTTCGTGGTTCCTCAGGTTGGTGGGTTCATGAAATCTCCAATTCTTAGTCACTGTTTATTGTGCCCGACCAAGGTTTAATGCTAACATTTCATCATGAAACAACCATACAGACCGTCATTAAAAAAAAAAGCGTCGACGGACAGTGAAATTTAAATGAAGCTCGACTCCTCGAATTTAAATTAATTTATCTTTTCTTATTTTCTCTTTTCTGCCCAGAGACATGCAGAAAAGATCTTGCCATGCAATGGGATATATATTACAAGTTTCAATATATTAGCGAAAATGAATCCTCCCAATCGTTTCTCTATTCCATACTTGAGCCACTTTTTCGATTGCGGGTTCCCGGATAGGCGGGCTCACGTTTGCACTTCCATTGTTTTGTTTCCTGCAAACAATACCCGGACTTCCGTGATATACAAATTTCCCTCTGGACTGTCCCATCATGCCCTCTTCCTTGTTATACATTTTGCACTCAAAAAATTCTAAGACATGCAATTTCACCCTCGGACCCTCAACTCCAACGGTTGTACCTTGGAACCCTATTTTGAAGCCCACCCGACCGCTTTCGATAATGAGACACTCCTTAATTTCTATTTCCCATCCCCAGGACCTTCGTACTTCTTTCTTAATATGAAATTAGTAACCTTTCATGCTAACATCCCACCATGCAGGAACCGTCAACACTGTCATTAATGAACGAAACGCTCAAGGAGATCTTCCATTAATTACGCATTAAACCAAGATCTGTCAAGAGTTATATTATCCCTTCCGATTGTTCATCTCAAACATGAGTCATCACGTTGGCCCGTTCAAGAAATATCCAATCCTTAATTTCTCATTGACGTATCCTCCATGTTCGCACTTCGATATATGCAATTACTAGTCTTTAATGCTAACAGCGCATTATGCAACAGCCGTCGAAATTTTCATTAATGAGCGAAAGTCTCAAGGATATATCCCATTCACACACATTTGGACTAAGATTTGTGCAGGGTTGTATTATCCCTTCCAACTCTTCATTTCAGACATCGTCTAGAGCAAACAAACATCCTTGTAAACTTATGGCAATAGCTCGACAGCATTTCTATGGCAATACAGTGAATATCTTCGGACATGAGGACCAGAACTTCTAGCGGTCCATGGCATACTCTTACTATTCATCCCGTTCCACCCAAAATGAAGTGATTTGGACCTCTGGAATCGCTCATGCAGGCTGCATCCCTGAGGTTTTTTACTGTAAGGAGGTGGTCTCTTGGTGCGCCGAAAAATATGTTTCAAGCCAAAGAATTATTCCATTGTGAAACCATGCTCTTATTTCTTTGTCACCTCAGGTCTTCCACAAGATGTTAACATTGTCGAAGCCAACATTGACCTTCAGAGGACAAGACTGCAGGCAGTTCCTAGAAAAACATGATAACGGGTTGGACCTCTTACCCGATTTCCTCGAAGACTCAACAGCAGTTCCTGAAGATATCACAAAGTTGCAGGTCAGTTCCTTTAGAAATCCATTCAGAGAAATTGCTTGGTTGTTTACAAGAATAAGAGGACAGGAATCCACAGCAAGCATTTCCTGTACAGTTATTTATATTTTCTACTTCACATTCAAGGAACAATTCATTTTTTATTGGGGGAAGCTAATTTCCATTGAAATATGTTCCCAGTTGTCACAATTCAAAGAATCAAATAAATTTTATATGTCATCCTACTTGATTTTCGCAATAGTGCATTAATGTTTGTTTCCAAAACTGTCTATGTCCAAGAAAATAAACTATGAATTCAACCCAGTAACATTCTGGTACCAGGCCTTGTGGAGGCACAAGGCCTCCCATTGTTTTTATGAGGTTTTTAATGACTTTGTCTCAGCTTTCAAAGATTTATTATTATGAAAGGATCCTCCCCGGATGTCTAGCCAGGCAACCAAGTTTTTGGATAGGAAGGGGACACTTGAACAAAAGGAAAATTACAGTGTACTAATGGTCTTTGGCTCCAAGGAAAATCATGCTTTCCTTCCATGCCACATCACGGACAAGAAGTTTTTTACAGAAATAGCATGGCAATACAACCATTGGTTGCATTTTTTCCATGACAAGAGAAAAAAACAGTTCCTTCCTTTGCCCTGGAAAGTCGGGGACTTCGTGTGTAGAAACGTCAACAAGATTGACGAATTTGTGGGCCATTTCAAGAACTTGAACTTAACATATGCTGAAAGGATAAAAGGGTTCGACCCTAATGGGATTTTTCGAGAACATTTACTATCAGTTGGCTTTAGCAGCTCTTTTATCCATAGACTCTTGACCGAAGACAGAGACAATGATGACAACACTCCTGCTTCTGACGATTGTGACGTAGAGACATTGCAAAGTGAGACTGAATTGTACAGACAATAGGGAAAATTATACGGTGAGAAGAGTGTCCAATCCCCGGCCAACACTCCCAAGAGCACGACATCACGGAGAATCGCTTCAACGGCCCACCCCAGTAAGAAAGAAACCCATAAATATTCAAACAAATGAGGAGATAAGAACCCTCCTGGTGCAAAAATTGATAGTTCTCACAAGCTTCCCCTGACGAAGAAGAGAAAAAACATTGTAGGGAAGGCGGAAGAACCTGAAATTGAAAGTGAGCACATGCAGCTTGAAATTGAAATTGATCACATGCACAAAGTTCACCCGTCCGTGGACGCGATGCACCATATTTCCACAATGGAAATAGATGAGACCGACATTTTTTACGAAGATCAATCCTTCGTATTCCAGAGCGATGTTTTTGGCAACCAATCTAAAAATTTAATCATTGAAAAGAGAGATGTAACAAATAAGAAAGGCAAATCTCGTATAGAGATTAACTTTAGGAAAATGTGTCTATCCCAAATATCTCAATTTCACCACGTAATCGGTGATGCTCTTGATGATTCCATTGGAGGAATTGAAGCAGAGAATGTCAGACTGAATAGCCAAGTCAAGGAAGAGGAGGCTTTCATTCCTACCCCAGAGTTTGTCAATCCTTTAGAAAAAATTGTGCCTGCTACCCCTGCAGCCAAGTTAAAAGGATCCTCCAGCCTCCTCACATCGTGTAGATCCATTGTAGAGAAGAACATCAAGAAAATATTGCAGCTAATTACTGAAGCCTGGGAAACATCACAAAATATAGCTTCCTTTTGAAAGAGGGCAAATGATTTGCACGGACATTTGCAGATGAATTTAAAAAATGAACAACGTTTCTATGAATAGATGGTGACCCATTTTTCCAACCATGCCATCAACAGCTCGGATCTGAAAAGAAGACAAGAGGATATCCCCTCCCCAAAGTGGATCAAACAATTAAAAGCATGCTGGCAAAAGAAAGTTAATAACCTGCGGCTCATTCTCAAATCATGCGAACAAGCCGTATCAGAAAAAGAAGAATTATTCAGAAACCTGACCCAAATAGACTTAGCTGGAAGTACCAACGAGTTTCAAGACCCAAACTTAATCCTCAAATCCTTGCCCTTGACCAAAGAAGCCTTCGATGAACAACTTGATATTTTAAAGGGGTTGTCTTTAGAAACGTTTTACGACATCCTTGAATATAGTGTATATGAGGTCGAGAACTGGATAATGGACTATTCAGCACACAATGAAGAAATTGAACATGCTCTACATAGTATTTCTATGGATCTAAGGAAATTAGTATTTCGACATAGAAATCCGGGATGAAATCAACGTGGCCCCCATGAGAAGCTACATTGAAGAATGGTTCCAACGGAGAATGGACAAGATCATCGACGAAGGGAAACAACCGGTTGGCACGATTCTAGTGGTCGTCGACGATAGCAACAAAAATTCGTCGGCCTCATAGTAAGTCTATACTGATCACATCTTGTTTTCTTTATCAATCCAGTTATTCTACCTCTTTAAATAGAAATCTCTAACCAAAGACTCATAACTTCCAATTTCTTCTTTTCAGGTCTTCCTCTCTACCGTCGTGCACGTCTTCTTTCTACAGCCCTATTTCTTGTACTTATTTATTTTATGGTCCGTGGGAGCCCCAATCCCAGTCTATATGACAAACGCATTTAAATTTCCAGAAATATGGAACAGATTCTAGAAATATGTAACAGACATTATTAATTTTTGATAGACTTCAAAGAAAACTAATTTGAGAATGCAAAAAAAAATTCCTTCAACTATGTTGGATGTCAGGAAATTGTGTTTATTATATTTGAATGGTTAATGTGTGTGATTCCTGGTCCTTTTTTCCAGGAACCTTTGTTGCAAGGCATTATTATTTTTTGATAAATTTCAAAGAAAACTAATTCGGAAATGCTAAATTTTTTTTCCTTTAACTATGTTGGATGTCAGGAAATTGTGTTTATTATATTTGAATGTTTAATGTGTATACTTCCTGGTCCTCTTTTCCAAAAACCTTTATTGCAAGTCATTGAGACAGAAATTTTCTAACTCCCATGTTTGAACTATACACACCCCAGGAAAAAACTTCCTCGTTCACATATTAACCTTGGGGGTCATCTACAATCCAAATGTATTGTGGTTGCCTGTGACACACTGCCACAAGTCATCCTCTGCATGGATACCACATGTACTTCAAGCTGCTTCCCACATGTCTATGATCGGTCCCGCCGTAGCATTGCATTTATTCCCATTCCAACCTAGCAGGGACTACGCTGCCATGCAAAAATTGTTTTCTCTTATAATCCTTTGTCAATTATATGAAGAACACGTTCCAAAAAAAATCCATCATATAAGTTTTCATTTAATTTATGGAAGTAAAAACCCATTTCAATAGATTTGTTTCACCATCCAACATTTCCATGCAAAGAGTCTTTAACGTTCCTTTCACCTTTTCAAAAACCATATAGATGTTGTTATCACTCCAAGAGTCACCCTAGACTGTAATCAGGTGAGCTTGGTAACATGCAAAGAATTCAAATTTCATCTTGAAATATAAGCTTTAAAGTCATAGGGATTTGACCATAAGGACAATCAGATTCATCTACTGTACACATTCCCAACTATATCCTTCAGTAAAAGTGGCCTTAGCAACTTCAGATCAGACAATAGACTTGATAAATGGATGAGGAAAAGAAAACTATGATCTAAACATGTCAGAGATACTTCCAACACTTTAAAACAGTCATCTCACAGTAAAAAATCTGTGTATTAACAAATTCTATATCACCAATGCAAAGAACGAAGAACATCACTCAATCATTGTATGAATAAGAAGAAGAGTAAATCAGTCACTCTTTAATATTAGTACATGGAGAAAGATAGAAATGGAAAAAGAAAAACTAATCTCCATTGATAAGGAATCACAAGTCTGAACAAATACAGAGAGAAGAAAAGAACACAATGATAACCACTCGGAATTCCTCTGGGTCGAAAGCCCCCTTCCCCTAGCTCATTCTAACCTTACTCTAATCTTGTACCATGAAATATATAGCACCATAGGTCCTTTCCATCTCACCAATTCTAACTCCAACCCCTTTCCCAAAATAGAAACAGTTACAAACAAAGAATGACACGTTTTAACTGATTTCTTGCTTTTCAGGAGGAGAAATTCTGAAAACTAGGCTTCAAAATGCCACTTGTAATTCTCAAACTACAATAGTTGTGTAAAATATGAGAACGGTTTTTGTAGATAATCTATTTTCTAAAGAAAAACCTCTCTTGGTTTCTTGAAATTCATCTCCATATGGCCGGAATACGTGTCGCAAAAACATGTCTCAATCAGGAAATCATGAAAACTGAAAAAATATGGCTCAAAGATTCCTTTGAATCTCCCAATCCGTGACACCTGTGTGAAAAATGAAAGAGGTTAATGTTCTTGGGTCCGTGATTGACAATAACCTCCTTTGGATTTTGAAAATTCATCATGGTTCACCCGCAAATCCTCCTAGAATTAAACTGGTCAAAAATACCAGTTCAGCAGTCTTAGAATAGAGTTTTGGCAGCACATTCCGTAGTGCATTTTGACAGAAGCGTAGTGTGCACTTGGAGGAGATTTTGAGATAGATTTTATGCATATTTTTGTTGATATGAAGGTTGGATGAGGTATCCCTTGATGTCCTCTAACCAACTGAACCTTGAAACTTGAAAAAACCCACACGTAAGACACTCAAAACTTCATTTCCCCAAGCTTACTCCATAAGCGTAGTGTGGGTTGAAAAACAATGGCAGAAATATGAAATTTGGGGTGTTTTCTAAGCTTTCCTCCAAAAGTAGGAACTGTCATGAAAAACCAAAGGTATATCTTGTATGTACACATCACAATTAATCCATCCATTCAAGGCTGACCTCCATTGGAGCCTCTGAGAAAAAGTGTAGCGTGAGCTCGCTATGTTTTTGTGCATCATGAAATTGCCAAAATACCAAAATTCTCAAACTTTTCTGCAAAAATAGGGCTCAAAGGTAGAGACATATCTCTCTAACCATAACATTTTTTTCAACACTAAGAGGTTTTTTTTATTTGTTATGTTATGAACAAAAACCTCCTCTAGTTTTCAAAAATACTTTTTCATTTGTTTACAATCCAAGTTTGAAGTCAATCACTCAAAAATTGCAGAAGCGCAGCGTGCTCTCAGCAGAAACACGGCGTGGTATTTGATATGGTGTTTGGAGGCCTTCCCAGAGTATTTTTGGGTTGCAAGTGGTATGGTTGGAAATATTATGATTTCTGCTACACAATGGAGTCATCAAGAACTGCAAACGCCTTCTCAAAACCCATGAAAAACTGACTTGAAGTCGAGTTGTTCAAAAGTGCAGGAACCCTCCAATAGCAATTTTATTTTGGGAATTTATGTCAAATCATAAACACCTATGCATAAACTGAAGGAGGTTTTTGTTCCTTGGTCTATTATTGACAAAAACCTTTTTGAAACTTTTTATGACTCAAAGAATAAAACTAAGATGAATTTGTTTGACCCATACAATCTTATGTGTTAACAAATGTGATGATATTAATTTTGCTTATGATATGACATGAAGATAATGTTAAGGTGATAATCCAAAAAGATGGTATAATCCTTATATCACAATGTAAATATTTGAAAAAAAGGACTTGGGATATATCTCCAATATGACATGGCCTTAGTTGGTTTTGAAAAACTTACTCACTTTACCTTTATTAAAGGCTATATAGATAAAGCGAGTAAATAATATGAAAGAGTAATATTTTGAAAAGTGAGGAAGGCCATGAAAAGTAATATGTTTGGTAAGACATGAAATGATTTCAAGCTATAACATAGTATCCACTTACTCTCTCATCAAGGGTTATGCATATAAGGTGAGTTGTATGGGAATAAAGAGCGATAATAGGGTCTTTTGACATACAACGTCATTGATGTAAATAATGCGCGGAGCGAAAGAAAGGATCATGCTTAGAAATAAGTCTAGTGTCACAAAAAATTGTTAAGAACCTTGCACCACTATTTAACGAGAATAAGTGAAACTTTGCGCAAGTAGTGTGATTCGAGAGGGAGCATGGCAACACTTTGTCGGCTAAGCCATGTTGAACGAAAACATTGTCAACACACCTCTTCCATGATCTTAAGCTTATTTCACTCATCATATCTAGAACCTATGTAGGGAACTCTTATTATTATCTTATCTCTAACTGATAAGTCTTGTTGATTCATCCTAGGGCATCTTTGTTGGCATTGTTCCACTCATACCATGGACACTTCAACCCTACAACCTCAAGGGAGGTTCCATCATAGTTATGGAAAGAGAGATACCATGTCCCCTAATGTAACTTGTGTCTCTCTACTCATTATTTTCATGATATGTCTTTCATGGTGGTGGATCTACGGTTATTTTCATATATAGTTGTATATATTTCTATTGGAGATCAAGTACAAGTCTTATCTTATAGGAAAATTGAGCTATAGTGTAGGATCATTGAAGACATGTATCACTTGGAAACGTATCACAACTCTCTTCTTCAACCAAGTATATTTTAGCACCTATGACGATGAATTATGAGTGAGTTCCTTCCACATTTCTCTTTGTCTTTCAACATTAGGGCTTCTATTTCACTAAAGGAAATTTTGGTGAATTAACCATGGATTGTTAGTTTAATTTCCATTGGTAAAACCTAATTTAAGTACCTTAATAATCTATAGTCATAGGTTAACATAATAAATATCTAAAACCTTAATTATCCATATGGCTCTTCCTCACTTTTTGGTCCTCTCTTTCCTCACCCTAGGGTTTATTAGCTTTTCCATAAAATAGAGTGGTGACTCCACTATATTATTTTCCCATGTTTGTAGAGAGTGTGTGCATGTGTGTGTGTGTATGTTAGGGAGGTCTTTCATCCCTACCCTCACATTGTGTGTGGTAGTGTGAATCCAATTGTTCTTTACACACTTTAAACTCTATGAAAGTAGATTCTAACTTCAATCAAGTGAATGGGCTAAGGAGCATTGCATTTAAATTTAAAATTATAGTATAAAAAATGTTTTTGGATTTGCAAGATTTTATTTTGAGTCTCACGAGAGATGTTGTGAGCCCATATTTCTTAGACTTATAGAATAACAACTAGGATAATTAAAGTGTTGAAAATTAAATTTATTATCCCAGTCCTAAGGCTCGACATTTCTACATATATTTTCAATACCATAGTAAGCTTCCAACACCCAATGATTCTCTTCTTGGCACTATGGTTATAGTTTAAATGGAAATTGAAATCGATCCCTAAGTATTTGTAAGATTGCACCTCTTCAAGGATGTTATAACCATACAAAATTGGAGGATATATTATTTTCTTATATTAAATTGCCACAATCTTGGTTTTATAATAGTAATGGTAAGCTCATAATCTTTGCAAAATCGTTGGATAACTTTGAGTTGCTTATGAAGATCATCCAGGGTTTTTGAAAGACAAACAATACCATTTGCGTATAAGAGAAGGACAATAATGCCAACCATTTTAATATGAAGTATTCCCTCCTTTTATAAACATTGCACAATTTTATCAATATGGATGCCAAAAACTGTGGGAGAAAGGTGGTACCCCTGCTTAACACGAATATTACAATTAATGTTCATTGACTATTCATTATTAGATATAATCGTAGTAATAACATTTTCATAGAGCCTAATTACAACCCCATAGAGCTTGAAATGGATACCTATTTGATCTAGTCTCTTCCATTGCATGGTTCTAGGCATTGTGTCAAATGCTTTTTCTAAAATCAACAAAACAATAGAGGAGCTCATGTTTTTGGTCTCTATAATCCTTGACAATATCTCTAAGAGTGACACGGTGATCAATTTTAACATGTTCATTCTTGAATCCAAGTTGTCAAGTTTAGCCATTTTATTATTTCACTTGATACATTTATTTTTTCTTTCAAAAATCAAGCCAAATAACTTTGCTAGAAAGGGGCTAATCATGATAGTCCAATAATTTTCTAGGTCTTTTTGGTTCAGATTTGAAAATTTTAACAATTTTAACTTTCATTTCATTTTTTAAGGAACTCTTGCTCAAAAAATTGATTAAAAAGATATTTGACATACGACACAAGGATTGGATTCCCAAGTTTTAAGATCTCATCTTGGTAGCATTCGATGCATTTAGCTTTTCAATTTGAGAGATACATAATGTCAAATTTTATATCCTTAATCAAAAAAACCTCAGCATAGAGATGAGTGGTCTAGATGTATTCATAGAATTGAAAAGAAACACAAAGTTTATTAAGGTAGGAGTTCTAATTATTTATGTTGATATTACCCTATTCGTTAGGTTTTTTAGGGATGGTGTTAGCACAAAACGTTTTAGGTCCTCATTGCATCAAAAGTAGCAATTTGCATCATCTATCGCCTAGTATGATAGAGATGTTGTCATGTACATGGGTAACACTTACATGTCGGCTTAAAAATATATATAATACTTATAACAAATAATAGTAATATTATATGTTAGTGCAATATAGATATAAATAGAAATAAAAATATCCTCGTATATAAGAGAGAGAGAGAGAGAGAGAGAGAGAGAGAGAGAGAGAGAGAGAGAGATTTGACATGTGCACCTAACATAAAAATTGCTATATAGAGAGACAAAATGAGAGATCCAAATCGACACAAAAATGGAAATGCTATAAATGTGATATTCAGATAGATCCATTGCAAATGATTGAAAAATTTACACCTCAAGAGGTTTAATCCCTCTTGATGCTTGATAGATCTAGAGTTAAGATGGATCTATGTTGATTTACATAAGTCTACAAGTCTCTCTTAAATTTTGGTAAGATATTGACTTTTTTTTAATATTTCTTATCTGGATTGGATCATTATTTATTTTTCATGTATCTCAGTACTTTCTGGGTGGAAAATTGGGGGAATCAGCTTGCAGGGCCATTTTGGCGATGGGTCCAAGTTTCGGTCCAAAAAATCATCTAAAATATTCCATATCCATTTTGAGGCATCAAACGACTTTTTTGGTTCAAACCTTAATATGGAGGAATATTCTATATTCTACACATCGATACCTTTCCAACGATGCAGGTCGTTCATCAATCAGAGTTCATATGAGAAAGTTACACCTCCCGCAAGTTGGTGTACTGTATTGATCACCGTGGTGCAAGTGGATGGCACATCAGCCTCCATTACTTAGACATGTGGGGATACCCACGTAGTGGAATTTCTAAGAACATTCTAGAAGTTCCAAAACCTTATCACAATTATAGGTTGAGGAAGTCAAAATTGTATCCCTAGATGACTATTGGGCTAGGTTAAATATCGCGCCACTAGGAGGAGAAGGGGTTCCATTCTTTTGCATTGTATCTTGTTCCATATATGAGAAAAACATCTTCAAGTGGTATTATGTGAACATAACATAGGAGGGGAGATTATGTAGCAGCCATACAGGCCACAGGTCAAAGGTAGTTCCATAGAGAGTGCCTCTTTCTGTGTACTTACAACATTTCTATACCAGAGAAAAAAGAGCAGAGCAACATCACCTTCTAGTTTGATTTTGTCTCGTATTGGGTTTCCCTGGTCATATCTTGTGTTCATTTGTGGATGGCGTGATTGTATTTTATTGTTCTCTATTTTCCGCATTTTATCTATTTCATGCATAAGGAGAAAACCAGTGACTAAATATTTTGGAGATCTAAAGGAAAAATAACCTTAATAGTAAATATTTTAGTATTTTATTAGATTTGTTGTGACAAACTGTTCCAATGGAATATCCACGATAGTTTACAAATCACTTTCTTATTAAAGACTTATAATATTTAATCTTACTAGCTCTACTACACTCATTAGAGGCGGTTCTAATGTCTTTTCTTACAATTTTATAATCTAGGTCATAACAAGGGTTTGAAGGATGTTGTATGCCTCTAATCTGTAATTTTTTAAAATACTTTACTAAGAATGAAGATAGATTTGAAGTGATTTTTCATATAAATTCTCAATATTATCAGTTTTCATATCATAATTAAGCAACTCGTATAAATCTTTAAGAAAATGGAAAGCTTTCTTAATGTCAAAGTGAACTCAATTGCTTGTATTATGCATAATAATTTCATCGAGGACCATATCTATATTTAAAGTTACCATGATGGGGCAGTGATCAAAGTCTAGCTTGTAAACATAGAAAATTTTAGGGGCTATATATCACCCATGGGCTATTTTTGCATGCTTTTCCCAAAAAAAGATTCGTCGATTTCCATTTTTTCTAAAAATGGTTCGCTCAAATTTTATAGAATATTTTTTTTTATCTCATAAATAGCCCAAATTTTATAGAAACTATATAAAATCCTTCGAAATTTGAATATTTTTACAAAAATATCGCCAAACATTTTATAGTTTGCATATTAAGGACTAGTAAGATTCACCAAGGTTTCTACAGTTTAAGATAAATTTCCATCCTTAAAATTATCCTTGCTTGTTATCCTCATTTATCTCAACAATATTAATTGTATTCAACAAAAAGGAATACAAGATATGACATAATCAACAACACTTCTACCCCTCCCATGAATTCATCCCAGGTGAGAGCCAAGTTAGTGATCCAACCCATTATAAATGATCTAGTCATGACAATAGGTCATCATAAGAAGATTCTTACCGTATGAATTTGGTTCAATATCTTAGAAGCTTCTTTTTTTTTTAAATCACGCAGTGCATTTTCTAGAGAAACCCACTGCGTAGTTTGCCTCATTCCGAGGATGGTATCCAGGATAAACTACATTCTTTAGGAATCAAGACCAACTCAATAGTCAACAATTAGGTCATAGAGAGTAAGCAAATGTTTTACATTTAAGAATTAAATTAGTGTCCTAGTCATTTTTTATTAATGTCCTACTCTATTAAAAAAGATTGAAATTAGGAAAAAAGATTCGCCTACGTGCGTTGTAGCTATGTAGCTCTGCTGCTAGGGTTGTCGCAGCCATGGAGGAGCAGGGCTCGCCTAGAACCTCCTCTCCTCCCCAACCTCCTTCGCCCCTTCCAAACGATGTTGTCTTATGCTCGTTGATCAAATCTCTGCCCAAGAAGAAGAAGGCGGAAAGCTCGAAGTTTGTCAAAAGAGTGGAATAAATGTCGGAGGTGTCCCTCCCACTAGATGTTCCCATATAGGTCGCCTTGTCAATGACTGAGCGCGCGCTTGTGGGGCAGTTCACTGGCCTGTGGCCGTCCCCCAAAGCCATTGAAACCTGGGTGATAAAAAATTGGAAGCCTTTGATTAAACAGAATGTCACCTCTCATTTCCTGGGCAGAGGTTATTTCCTCTCTGAATTCACCTCCAAAGAAGATAAGGAGTTGATCTTGAGGAATGTCCCATACTTTATGGGACCTCAAGGATTGTATCTAAATAAGTGGACTACGGACTTCGACCCAGAAGAGGACATCCCCTCAGCAGTTCCAGTGTGGGTCAGAATGCCTAATCTCTCTATACATTGTTGGAATTGGGAGTCATTGAAGCATATAGGAGATGCGTTGGGAAAATTCATTGACAGGGAAAACAATAAAGACCAATATGATTGCGCCTGAATCTATGTGGAGGTGGATCTTGAAGTAGGGCTTCTGGAAGCTATCAAAATCAAGGTTGGAAGTTGGTCCCATATACAGAAACTGGATTATGAACAACTCTCGTTTAAGTGCCGGGGGTGTCATGAATACGGTCACTTCGCCGGAAATTGCCCAAAAAATAGTGAGGAAGATAAGGACAAAGAGGAAGGATGGAAGCAGGTCAAGAGGTCCAAAGCTAACCCAAAGGTCTCAAATACGGCAGGACACGAAAAGAGTAAAGGAAATCAGCCCAAAGGTAACAGTGCGCCCCAGAAAAACCTCCATCCAAAAGATTCAGGAAACATGTTTGGAACCCTTGGCCTGGTTTCACAAGAACTCCCTGAAGGGGATCCGCCTCAGAAGGAGCAGACGGAGACTGCAAGAGCTCAAGACAAGGAGGCTACTGAGGATGCAGTGATAAAGGATCCAAGGCATGGGAAAAGAGAATCAAAAAGATCCAAAGACAAGTGCACAACCAGCGATGTGGAAATCCAAGGCTCGGAAGAATTCGAGGAGGAAGGAGAGATAGGAGACTCTCTATCCACAGTCCGAAGATCGGAAAGGGGAAGGATGTCATCCAGGGAGAAGAGAGAAAAAGAAACATACAAAGACAAAGCGCAGGGAAGCCAGCCAACTTTGGAAAAAAAATTGGCTAAAACCCCAAAGATGGCAAGAAATCAGGGACAATGCCCCAAGGGAGGCCCTCACTCTCACAAAAATAAATAATGAAAGTGATCTCCTGGAACTGCAGAGGTTTGGGGAGCAAGATGAAAGAAGAAGCCATGAAGGCCCTAATCATGACAGAAAACCCAGACATAATGCTAGTCCAGGAGACAAAATTGGAGGAAAATCTCTTCCTTCAAAGCAGCAAAAGATACTGGAACAAAGGCTATCTCAGCCAAAGGAGCCTCAGGAGGTCTGGGCACTCTTTGGAATGCTTCCAAATACAGTATGGTAGCTGGAAAAAAAAATGTACATTGGTTGTTCACAAAGTTTCAACACCAAGACTCGAAGGAGGTATTCAGCCTTTTCAATGTTTATGTTCTGATAAATGCAGGGGAAAAGAAATTTTGTTGGGACTCTCTGAGAGACCTAGTGGACGAGGAGGCCCTGGAAAACATTATAATCGCAGGGGACCTGAACATCTCCCTTAGTCAGAGCGAAAAGCATGGGGGTTGTATTGTAAGAGATCCGGCTCGAGAGTGGGTGGAGGATCTCATCCACGACTGGGATCTGCTCAACGTCAAGCCTTGTCGAGGTAAGTACACCTGGTCAAATAAACGGATGGGCCCTGGGCATATCACTGCCAGATTAGATAGGTTTCTTCTCCAAAGTTCCTACCTTCTTCTTGGTCTTGACGTGAAAATGAAGATTCTTTCTAATAGCACTTCGAATCATAAGCCCATAATGTTGTTTCTCTCACCCCAAAGGAATTTAGGCCCTATTCCCTTTCGATTTAGTCCTCTCTGGATAAGTCAAAAGGATTTTTTAGAGAGGGTTGAAGAAATATGGAAGATGTCAATCATGGGATCCCCATTCTTTGTATGGGAGGAGAAGTTAAGAAGAGTGAAGTCAACCTTGAAAAGATGGGCTAAAACTATTCCTAGTCCTGTGGAGGAAAGAAAACAAATCCAAGCAGCTCTTGAGACTCATCAAGACTACATAGAAGAGGTTGAAATATCGAGTGATACTTTAAAAAGGGAGGAAGAGTTGCAACAAAAGTTTTAGAATGCTTGCAAACAGGAGGAGGAATACTGAAGGCAAAAATCCAGAAGTCTTTGGTTGAAATCTTGAGACAGAAACACTTATTTTTTCCATAAGCAAGCCCAAGTGAGGAGAGGTTACAATTCCATCTCAGAAATTAAGGATGGCACTCAAACTTATGGCGATTCTCCAAGCATCAAAAAGGCTACCTTCAATCACTTTAAAAATCTCTTTAATGAAGTAGAGGTGCAGGGACGCAGCGACAAGCTCCTAAATGAGACACCTTCTAAAATCATAGCTAGAATGAATCAAAAGCTAGAGGCTAAGGTCACTAGGAAAGAAATAAAGGATGCCTTGTTTGCCATGAGTCCTAATAAAGCCCCAGGCCCTTATGGGTTCACGGCAAACTTCATCCAATCTTGCTGGCAGATTGTGAAAAAAGATTTACACAAAATGATTCTAAAATCCCAGGACTGCAAGAAAATTGGGGGAAGTATGAACTCCACTTTTCTAGCCCTCATTCTGAAAGAGAAGGGTGCAAATTCCTTCAACGGGTTCTGTCCCATTTCTCTGTGTAACACTGGATACAAGATCAATACAAAGGTGATTGCCAGCAAATTGAAAGGGCTTCTTTCAGATCTCATTCCGAAGAACCAAGGGGGCTTTGTTCAAGGAAGGCAAATCATGGATAACATAATCTTAGTCCAAGAGGCGCTTCACTCAAGTCTGAAAAGAAGTGAAAAAGGTATGATAGTCAAACTTGACTTTGCAAATGCGTTCGACAGGGTTAGGCACTCTTTTCTGTTCGAAGTTTTGCAAAATATTGGTTTTGGGTCTGGCTTCATTAATTGGATCAAAGCATGCATTTTCGAGCCTTGGATCGCTCCGCTTGTGAATGGGAGAGCAACATATTTTTTTAAAGCCACGCGAGGGCTAAGGCAAGGATGCCTGCTCTCCCCGATGCTCTTTGTTCTCCAAGCCTTTGCCTTAAGCTTTACCCTGGGAAAAAGCAGAATTGATCAGGATATTTTAGGCCTCCAAATAGCAAGAGGAGTAAAAGAAATCAACCATGCTTTATTCGCATATGATTCCCTCCTCCTTGGGGCAGCTTCTGTTCATATTGTCTGCAGTTCAAATTGGTGGTGGATGAGTTCTGCGAGGCCTCGGGCAGCAGACTAAATTCTGAAAAATTGCCATTTCTATGGCTGGAACGGGACTCAAATTGACCTTAATGCCATTCCCAGATGTTGGGGTTTTGGCGGTTCCATGCATTGGACGTCTTTTAAGTATCTTGGGCTGCCTATTTTTCAAAAAAAAAACCTTCAGGTAAGGATTGGACCCCCCTCCTTGACAAATTTAAAAATAAATTGCAGGCCTGGGGATTCTCTTGGTTGAATCTCACAGGGAAGACAGTGCTCATCAAATTGGTTTTAAATAGTCTCCCAATCTATCAAGCTTCCCTTATGCTAGCTCCACTTGGAACTCTCAGTAAAATGGAAGGTATTGTAAGAAGTTTCTTCTGGAAAGGTGGAAAACAAAACAGAAATAGACTGCCTCTGGTCAATTGGGACAAAGTCACCAAGCCAATTTTAGAGGGAGGCCTGAATTTCAAAGATCTGAGAATGCACAATTTAGCGTTAGGTGCCAAAATTCTCTGGAGGCAGGTTGCTCCTAAGGCTGGTTGGGCGCAGCGTGCACTCTAGAAGAAATACTTTACAGGTCCAAGAAAACACTGCCTAGACAGACCTGTCAAAGTCACTAATGGATCACAAATCCACAAACTGTGCATGCAAGCCCAAGCGCTCATTCAAGACAACTTATATTGGGTCCCAAGGAATGGGAAAATTATAAAGCTTTGGGAGGATCGAATAATGAACGAGGCTCCCCTTGCAGAGGTCCATGAGCTTCAGGACTTGTGACTATGGATGAAGAACGCAGGCTTGGTTTCTCTGTGGGATATCTCCAATTGGAAAGAAAAAGTCTGGCTGGAGTGGAGGAAGTCGAACTTGCCGAGCAATATGGAAAACGCATGGCTTGAGTTATGTGCCAGGCTTAAAGGGAAGGCTCCAACACATGAAGAGAAGCATGATCAGAGAGGTTGGGGGCCGCACTCTGTGGCACACGGATATAAAATGTTACGAGAAATTCCCTATGCTCCCCCATGCCAAGCACGTTGGAAAGGTCTCTGGAAACAAAAATGCATCCCCAAAATTGACTTGTTCAATTGGCTGCTTTGCCACAATCGTGTGCTTACAGTAGACAACCTAGTGAGGAAAGGCTTCCACGACCCCTCCAGATGCTCTCTGTGTTTGGGGAATGAAGAAAACGCCCAACATATTATGTTGGAATGCAGTTTCGCTTTAGAAGTTTGGGGCGAAGTGTTGACCCATTGCTCAGTGGACACAACGCTTCCACCTTCCATTTTCGAATTACACACTAATTGGTTGCATTGCTATCCCAGACAGCTCCCAAATAATATATGGTTCAAGGCCACTTGGCTGGTTCTGCCAAAGTTGACCTGTTGGAAAATTTGGTTGGAGCGAAATAGTAGGATCTTCCAAGGGAAAATGCACAATGCAAAAGTCATCATGACTAAGATAATAATCACTCTCAAAGAATTCCTAAATGAGCAGATGCGGAGCATCACTAATAAAAATCTCTCCCCTCATGAGGTGGAGTGGGGAAGATCGTTGGGATTGAAATTTTCCAATGCAGACACCCAAGCGGAAAAGAAAAAAGATTGGCAAATCAGAATGTCAGAAGATAGCTTCAGCAATTGGAACAAGGAAATGGATTGTTACTCTTTGTTCTTCGATGGGGCGGTAAAAGGCAATCCGAGGAATGCAGGTGCAAGTGGAGTCATCAAGAACAAGCAAGGAAAAACTGAGCATAGGTATGCGTGGGGTCTAGGCCAAGACACCAACACCCAAGCAGAGGCGATGGCATTGCTACAAGGCCTCAAGATTTTGTAAAAGGCGCGCATCAAGGAAGCAAAGATCATTGGCGATTCTCAGACTCTCATAAAAATGCTAGTGGAAAATTCAAATCCGAAGGATCTTCGGCTATCTAGATTGATGGCGAGAATTAAAAAGACTGTCAGCTCCTTTCAAAAGATCAGCTTCTTCCATGTTCTGAGGAAAAACAACAAAGAGGTGGACGCGGAAGCAAATAGAGTTGCTCTTCTTCCTGCGGGCACTCTAGTATGGGATGATAAGGAAAATTGGGATCCAATTCCATAGCTGTGTTTTTATGTTTTTTTGCCTTTTGCTTCAGCGGTTTGTATGTGTCTTTAAGTTAGGGGAATTTGTGCCGCTAAAGGGAATTCTGGAATTCAAGAAACTTAGTTATGTCAAAATTAGAGACAGAGGGACCCTGATTATAAAGGAATATTGGAAGTTGTCCTGACAAATTGGAAAGCTTGTAAATGGCCACTTATGCCGAGAATTTTAATACCTAAACATAACCGTTCCTGTTAAAAAAAACAAAGATTGAAATTAGAATTACAAATTAAAATATTGAATTGAATGTTACTAATTTTAGTATGGAAATCTTAAAAAATAAATCTCTTTTTTTAACTTTCTAACTAATCAATTACAAAATTAAAATTTCTATAAAATAGGTTATAGATATGTGTATCTCTTAATAACGTGTAAATTTAAATATTATTTCTATGAAAAGGGGTTGTGATGGATGGGATTGGTTTTCACCGCCATTATAACTTAAGATCCATTATGGTAGCAAATCTTAATCTTTCTTTTGAGATTTTTCTTTATGGCTTTTGCATATTTTATTTTGATGTATAATTTTTAATGTGTCAATGTGGAAAATAAAATAAAAACTTTCGCGTCCTTTACGTTACATTGTTAGGAGTCACCATTAGCCCCTTTATTATATATTTTATGAGGAAGAATAATAACTTGATAATGCAAGTTGTTTGAGGCGTACCTAAATGCCTTTTGATTTTATTAAAGGTGGGGCATTTTACTATGTAATATATGCCAGATACAACTCTTCACTTTTCTTGTCATACATTTTTTTAATACAATGAATAATGGTATACGATGAAATATTAAATTCGTGCTATTAATATTTTTGGATTAATGTTGCTTATAGTCTTTGGAAACTATAAATTGTTTACTTATATGAAAAAGTAGGAAGCGTTGACAAAATTAAATTATTGCTTTGTGTTTCCTTTGTTGTCAATAGAAATCAATTTTCATTGGCTTTGTATTAGTTTGTTTAATTAGATTAAAGTGTGTGATATTTTTTCATTAAATTATATGACATAATTTTTTATCTTTAAAAAATATCTATTTAAATTAATTTAATTTATTAGTTTTGTGTTAAGTTTTTTTATAAAATTAATTTTAAAATATTAAACATCTTACCTTAAACATAAACAAAAATATATGGCAGTTTTATACCACTTGAAGGCATTGAAATGGTAAATTTCTCATTAAAAATTAAAAAGATATTAATATTATTTCTCATTAAAAATAAAAAAGATGTGATTAATATTGTTAAAGAAAATGTTTTACACTTAAAATGTTCATTACAAATATAATAATATTTATATGGTTGGTGTTACATAGAAAGTTTCTTGTTATAGAATTGCAAGTTATGCATTTTTATAGTTTTACGAAGAGATGTGTTGTGTTGGGGAGTTGTTTATTCGTGTATTAGACTTTGTTCATGTTGTTGGAATCTAATGATATAGGAAGATAGAGTTTCAATGGATCCGGAACTTTGGGAAAAGTTATTAGAGACATCATTTCACCATGCATTTCACTTGTATTATGGTGCAACTAAATAATTTTCCCTGAAATTTTTATTGGAATTTTATCAAATTTGTGGTTGGAGAAAGGGTCATTAGGCTAAGAGACACTTTTTACAGTCCAATATGAGGGAGATGTGTAATTCCTTTTATGCTCAATATGGAGTTGACATGTGGTATTTAAAAAAATATTAATAACAAAAAATATATTTGAACGTCCACCATAAATAAAAATATTAATAACAAAAAATATATTTGAATGTCCCAAAAAGCCTAATTTTATTTCATATTTGAAAGAAAATTACATTTTGAAGATGCATGACCTCATGCATTTGTTGGGGTTAACCAAAGAGACCCTTGGTTTCAAAAAGTAAGTTCCAAAACGTAGCTTCTAGGCTACATATTGTTGTCTTGCATACATAGTTATCCCACAAAATATTGTTCCTTACAATGTTTTACATAAAAAAGATACAATAGATACAGTTGTCGATGGTACTGTAGCAGAATAAGTTCTAGAATAGTCTCCATCCAAAAAGTGCTTATGAGAAATAAACAAAACTAGTCACATAGGTGAATTGTTGTTCAGAGAAAATTGTTGAGACTATTGATGTTATTGTTCTTCTATAAATGGCTTGCGATAGTACTCATTTATAATGCCATTGTTATCTTCTACTATCAACCACTGCCCATGCTCCAACTATAGCTTTGCTTTAGATAGTTGGTCTACTACCATATTCCTCTCCCTAAAAACGTGATGGATATCAAAATTATCAAAAGAAGCCATGAGTCTTTGAACTTCTTCAAGAATGGGAAGCAAGAGAATGTTGTGACATTGTTGTAATTTTCGGACCCATTTAACAACAATTTGAGAATCGCCAAAAAACTCAATGGAATTTACATTTTTTTCTTTCGCAAAGAGAAGAAGTAATTTTAGAGACATCAGTTCTGCAAATATATTTGTTTGAGGGCCCAGCCCCATCTTTATTTTGAAACTCACGTGATTTGACATATGCAAGACAACCCCACCCCCACATATTTGGTTTCTATTTTGTGATGCACCATCAAAGAAATCCCACGACCTTCGATGATCCACTCTTTCTTCTTGAATTTCCCATATAGTCTCCCTTCATTTTTCTTGTGGAAAATGGGAAAGAATGTTAATACATTGAGCAACAATGACCTCAGAAGGGATATGTTTACTTCAAAAGATTGTGAAATTTATGGCTAACCATGTACCCCAGCAAACAAGGAGTGGGAGTGCTCTGATATTACTATTTGTAGCAGTTGAGGTCCAGTACTTCCAAGCTTCTTCCGCCAATTGTCCTTGCCATGAGATGAATTGACCCATCATCCTAGATATATCTTTCCAAACAACCTTAATGAAAGCACAGAGCAGAAAAAGGTGCACCTGAGATTCCTCTTCTACTTTGCAAAGAGAGCACCAACCTAGACCTGCAATTTGTTTTATTTTCATAACCTCCCACGTAGGTACTCTTTCAACCACCAAACACCACATAAAGATTTTTTATTTGAGTGGACAACTTAACTTCCACAGCCCTTTCCACCACCATTCTGGATTCCTTAGGTGAAGATCTATATTGAGTTGTATATAACCCATGTTTTTAGTATAATATTTGAAAGGGTCCAGGGCCCACACCAACTTATCCTCCTTGTCATAAGATGAATATGAGCCAGTTTCAAGGCCCTGATGTAGTTTTCCCATGTAATTTCATAACCTTCCTCCATACCCAAGTGAAAATGAGCCTTCCATTCCTGTGACAAAATAGTAGTTCGGGTAGAATCCCTCATCTAATTTAGGTAGAAAAACCCCTTCTCTTGGAGACTGTGAATCAGGTTTTCTAGAAGAATATGTGCACCCCCACTACTCGACCAAGGATACCTAGCCAAACGAACTTTGTTCCCTTTACCAATCTTCCATGCTAGACCATCCCCTATTACATCAAAGGAGGACATCATTGCTTTCCATATAATTGAAGCCACATGGTGCTTCTTCGAAGGGCTCCTTATCCATTCCCGAAGTGAGGAAAGCCAAATGTATTTGTGAGTCATCACTTGGGTCCAAAACTTATATGTGGATATTAACCTCCAAACTAACTTTGCAACCAGATCCTTTGCAAATAGAAAGATATTATTTAGGCCCCACCTCCTAAAGATTTCGGAATAGCCAAGGTGGACCATTTCACCCAAGGAAGGACTACTTTTTCTTGTGTCCCTACCCACAAAAAATTTGAACACAACTTCCTGATCTTTTCTAGGATCTCTTTTGGAATCCATGCTAAGGACATCCATTAAACTGGTATAGCCTCCAACACAGATTTGACCAAGACCAACCTCCATGCTTGAGAAATCCATTTGTAGCTCCAATCGTTTAATCTCTTCTCCAATTTTTCTAGCATCCACATCCAATCTATCTTCTTATAATTGTTAGGCTATAGATGAAAACGCAAATACTTCATCCCATCATCAAAGTCTCTTACCTCGAACGGGAAAAGAGATTTGTAGGATTCAATCTCATCCTCCTCCAAATTTTAAATTGACATCGTGGATTTCCCTTCATTTATCACCATCCTAGTAGCACGTCTGAAGAGTTCCAAAATTTCATGCATCTTTTATGCATCCACTCGTAGACCATTACATCATCTACAAACATGAGGTGGGTGATTCCAAGATTTGGAGTTATGGAGATTCCACAAAATTCTTTGTTTATTTTTGTTGTTTCCAAATCCCTACTAAGACCTTCTGCCACTAAGAGGAAGAGTAGAGGCGAGAGTGGACACCCCTGATGGAGGCCTCTTTCACCCTTGAAGAAAGGGGATGTGGACCATTTAATCGCGATGGAAAAGGAAGCAATTGAAATACAACACATCACACATCTGATGAAATCAACTTCAAAGCCTAGATGGGTTCAGAGGATCCTGATATAGAGCCAATTAAGTCGATCAAAGGCTTTGTATATATCAATTTTAAGTACTTCCCATTTTATTTTCTTAGTTTTCATGGAATGTATTCCCTTATGTGCCACTCTGATGGCTTCATGGATCTGACACCCCTCCAAAAATTTGAATTGATCTTTGGAAATCGATGCAGAAAGAACCCCTTTAATTCTTCTAGCAATCACATTTTCCACAATCTTATAAATACAATTGTAGAGGGAATTGGGCTTGAATTCATCCATGCATTTTGGTGTGACAATCTTTGGGATTAAGGCTATGAAGGTTGAATTCAGTGGAGCATGAATATGACACTCTCTGTGGGATTCCTCCACAATGGCCAGTAAATCCTTACCAATTAAATCATAGAAGACCAAGTAAAATTTGATGTTCCATCCATCCAGCCCTAGGCTTTTTTTTTTCTGAAAGCTATGGAGCACCTCTTTGATTTCATTCTTCATTACCTCCTCCATAAGTTCTATGTTAATTTCCTCATTTACAAACCATGGGAAAGGAAGAGAAAGTTGAAGTATATCTCTTATGTTTATCCCATTATTTGCTTTGAACAAGTTCTGGAAGTAACTATTCCCCAATTAAGCCAGATCCTGAAGGAAGTCACCTCTCCGCCCAGAGAGTCTTTGAGGCTCCATATTGTATTCCTAATATTTCTTCTGTTAGCAAAATCCTGAAAAAAAACTTTGTATTTTCATCCCCACTTTTCAGCTAAATTGCTCTACTTTTTTGTCTCCAAACCTCCTCCCACTCCTCTAACGACTGCCTTTTTTTTTCTTTTCTAAATACACCAGGACCTATTTCCAATCTGGAGTATCATAACATTCTCCTTCTTAATCATAAATGGCCTACAAGGCTTCCTCTACCTCCTTAGGGCCCTATCATCCCTATCCATTTTTTCATTTTCCCATCAGACCGCTTCCATTTTTACCTGTTTAAGATTTGTAGCAAAATGGACCCCAGCAGCTTTGCCCCCTACAGAATTAACAGGTTCCAAACACTCTTTGATTAGGGTTTGAAATATCTCCTCCTTTTCCCACTCCAAGTTGATTTGAAAGGACCCGTCGGTTTTCTCGGACCACCAGTAATGTCAAAAAAAATAGGAGAGTGATCTTATTCGCCTCCACTCCCTATCCACTGCCTAAAATGCAATGGTTCATTCAAAATTTTATCAGAGATCAAGAATCGGTCTAATCTCTTAGAAATGTGATCCTCCCATGTCCTCTTATTTCTCCAGGAGGGGCTTAATTTTAATGGGGCAATATCTGATAGGCCTATCTTTGAAAGGATCAGATGGAAAAAGTTTGTGAGAGGATAAGTGCGGGCCCTCAGGCCCTATACCTCTATTGCCCCTAATGAGAAATTTAGATCCCCCCCAATAATCAAATTATCCCTTAAAAGGTAATATTTTTGAGTCAGTGATTCTCAACAAGGAACCATATCCTGATAAGGCCCTTAAATGTTTAGGATTGTAAAATTCCTTCCCATGTCTTCATAACAAACCTCCAGCCCAAGACCTGACTTAAAACCCCAAGAGTTAAGCATCATTAATTTGATTTTTCTCCAACTGATTGCCAAACCTCCCAAACTCCCTCGTGTATCCAACCCTATGAACTCCCATTGGGGGAATAGGGATTCTAGTAAGGTAGCCACAACCCCACTTTCCCCATAGTTTATTGCAACATCTAGATATTTGGTTGATGGGAAGACACCAACCTTTTTAAGGCAGCTTTTTTTTACGGGCCTGCCACACCCATGTAGTTTAGAGAAATAATTTTCATGGGGGAACTCCCTCTTGAAGCCTCACTACTTTAAGTGCTTCAAAAATTGAGAGTTATTTTCATGTCACCACATTTGCCAAAGCTTTGTTCTGAACCTTTGATAGAAAGGATTTCCATCCTCTTCCCTTTAATCCTAACACAACCCCTAGATTTTTCCCCAAACCAAGTTTTTCCATCCCCGTAGACCCCATCACCTGTATTTTTCTTAGGTTGTAGACTATGGCCTCCCCTTTTGAATCGAAGGATGACTCTGAATATACAGGTAGCATAATTGGAGAGATGGTCACTGGATCAGTCACAATTGGGGGAAAAGTGGAAGGGGAACTTAGGTCATCAGGAATCAAGGGGATTATGTAGTTAAGAGGGAGGGAAATAGATTGAAATAGACCTAGCCAGTCCTTACCTAAAACAGAAAGAGAATTGATCAGTATATTAATAGAATGAGAAGGAAAAATAGACGTACCCTTGATCCAGGTGGATATTGGTGGCCACCCACCTATTCCCACTGGCTCCTCTTGTCCATTTTAAGTTCAGCATGTTCTTATTTACTTCTTTGTAATGTTTATTTCTTTGAAATAAATTTCCAACGGGCTATCACGCGTCTAAAATGGACGTCGTATGTAAAAGTTACGACCCCGGGAAGTTGAGGTACCAACTTACCCATAGGTGCACACATGACTTTTGGTGTTTCACCTTCTAGGGTTAGGTTTTTGGATGTCTAGGGTTTGGGCATTCATGAGTCATATAAAAAAGGCCTCTGGAGCCTCATTCTATTCATTATGCTCAGACAGATGCACGTAGCAGTCACATCTCTTCTCAGAGATAGCTACCACCATTTGAGCAAGTGTTTCAGTTCTGCAGTTTTACAAATTCAACCTATTTCATTTATTCAATAGAAGATATTGTTCACTAGATATCTATGTTGTTCTTCATAACTCTTTGTTTATTGTATTTATTTTATTAATCAGTTCATTCCTCTCCTAAATCTAGATCAGTGGTATCAGAGCGGTCTTCTCTTCATTTGTTTTTCTTCGCGCATGTCCCCGACAAGATCTAGGTACAAGAAATTGGGACTCGAACCAATCGAGCCATTGCAATATCGGTCGCGCCAAACCCGACAAAAACCCATGGGAGATGAAAAGAAAGATGATGGAGCAGGAGATTCTTTTAAAATGTTGCTCGAGGAAGCCCTTGTGTGACAAAGGAACGAAATGATGGACAACTTTGCGTAGATCCTTCGGCGGCTTCCCACAGGAGAAGCATCTTTATCAAGCGACCATACAACCCCCTTCAAGGTACAGGTAAATTTTCATATTCCATTATTTGAAGGACTTATAGATGCGGATGTTGTAGATAAATGGTTGAATATGCTCGAAGGGTATTTTTCGATCCACAATTTTTCCGATAGGAAAAAGGTTACTTTTGCACTCCTCAAGGTCGTCCCCCATGTTAAGAACTGGTGGGACACTTACTCTAAGCAAAGGGCCATAGAGGAATCTGCAATATTTGTGGTTTTCCCCACATGGGATTCCGTACGAGATGCCATTAAAGAAAAATACTACCTTGATGGAAGCTACGAGGACCAGTACACCAGATGGACCACCCTGCGTCAAGAAAGGGACAAGACAGTACCCGATTTCACCAATATTTTCCACACCCTACGCACCAAACTGGGTATCAAAGAATCTGAGTGACATTCGCTGCTCAAATACCGCATTTGTTTGCATAGATACATCCAAACAAAAATGGATTTTTTGGACATCACCTCATTGGGTACGGCTTATAGATATGTTGTCAAGATCGAGCAGAAATTTAAGCAGAAGAGGGGAGAGTTTGGGTCTGCAAACTCCTCATAGCCGAAGTAGGGAAAAGGAAGCCCCAACCCACACAGCAAGGGACAGAGAAGAGATGGCCATTCTCAGGAAACCTAGTCCAAGCCGCAGCACAAGAAGGGCAATGAGAAGACGAAGAAGGACACGGAAAAATGGTGTGAGTACCATAAAATCGCTTAGCAAAACATTGAAGAATGTCGCTCCAAGCCGTCACTCGTGGCAGAGTTGAAAGCTTCTGAGTCAGACATTGATTCTGACTCCGAATCAAATCCCAAAGGAGGGAAGCAGATCATCGATTTTGGACCCAGTGCCACTGTCGCTACCACCAAAGTTCGGCCAAGTGAACTCGAAGAACCAGAGGAAGGGGAATGCCTCTTTCCCTCACAGATGTGGGTAAAGGGGGCTCCACTTCATTTCATTGTCGATAGCGGCAGTCAGAAGAACTTGATTTCAACAGAGGTCATCAAGCAGTTGGACCTTCCAATGACACCGCACCTGCATCCCTACACCATTGGTTGGATTTGCCAAGGAAGAGATCTATGTGTCAGCAAACAGTGTCGTCTGCCCTACGACATCAAGCCTTTCAAAAATGAGGTATTGTGTGATATTTCTCCCCTTGAAGTTTTTGATGTTCTTTTAGGACAACCATATTTGTGGAAGTGTCATGTTGTGTATGATTCTAGACCCTTCACTGTTATTATTACTTTGGGTAGACAATTGTACAGGATACCAGAGGTAGCACCGCCTACCACTATTTCTTTAGTCTCTGCTAAGAAATACAGTAAGGTCATTTCACATACTGGGAAGTTCGTCTTCTTTGTGATCCATGCTCACAGTAAGCAGAAGGTCGTCACCACATCCGTGGCCTCTAAACAGAGCCTCTCTTTGCAGCAGAAGCAAGTGTACAGGATCATGGAAGAATACATAGACATTTTCTCTTCACACACCGGGATACCAATGCACTACCAAATCAAGCATCCAATTGATCTGAGTCCTAGTGCACCTCTACCTAATGGACCAGTCTATCGTCGCTCGCTAATGGAAAATGACGAAATCAAGCGTTAGATCCAGGAGCTTCTTCAAAAGGGGCACATCGGACCCATCTCCTCCCCTTGTGGAAGGACGAGACTTGGTGACTCTGCATTGATTACAGAGCCTTAAACAAAATAATAGTCAGGAACCGATACCCAATTCCAAGGATTTATGACCTTCTTGACCAACTCAAGGGGGAAAATTTCTTTGGCAATATTGACCTAAAGTCTGGCTACCACCGAGTTCCCATCAAACCAACTGATGTATGGAAGACAACCTTTAAATCTAAAGAAGGTCTCTTTGAATGGTTGGTCATGCCCTTTGGATTAACAAATGCACCAACCACTTTCATGAGGTTGATGGATGATGTATTGAGACCCTTCACCAAATCTTTTTTGGTGGTATATTTGGATGACATCCTCATCTTCAGCAGAATGTGGGAGGATCACATGCGACATACTCAACAAGTTTTGAGCACTCTGTGGCAACACAAACTATATGCCAACTTGAAAAATGATATTTTGGCATGAATAGGGTCTAATACTTGGGATGCATTGTTGATGAGCATGGGGTACATATTGATCCAACTAATATCCAGTTCATCTGTGACTGGCCAGCCCTGACCACACTAATTGATATTTGGATCTTCTTGGGACTGGCCAACTTCTACCGACGATTCATGTTGGGATTCTCCCATATTACATGGACCCTCATCCAGGTGACCAAGGGCGGTGGAAGGGAAAAGTTCATGTGAGGGAAGGAACAAAATTGAGAATTCAATGATTTGAAGCATCGTTTGTGCTCATATCCAGTACTCTCCTTGCCCGATCTGCAGTAACCATTCGAGATTGAGACCGATGCATCTGACTATGTTCTAGGCATAGTTCTCACTCAACATGGTCATCTGGTGGCATACCATAGTGAGACACTCTCAAATATTGTCCACAAATATGCCACCTATGACAAAGAGATGTATTCCATCATACAAGCCTGTCATCAACGGAAACATTACATCAATCATTCACATTGATCACAAGCCTCTATAGTTCATACAGACACAGGGGAAATTGTAGAACAGTTGCCATCAGAAGTGTTCCACCTACCTACAGCAGTTCCATATCAACATCAAGTATAAGATAGGGATCTCAAATCATGTTACTAACTGCCTCAGTCGACCTCCCGTGGCTTCCCTCACCACTGTGCTCCATTCCTATGGACATGACGCATCTGAGTGGCCCCAACTTTATCAGCAAGATCTGGACTTTTCCACCACCTATCATCTCTAGGGTACAAGCACGACTGTCATGGATTTTCACATTTAGGACGGACTATTATGCCATCTGCGCCATCTTTTTGTTCCTACAAGAGAGTGTGCAAAGCTGATTTGGGAAGCCCACTACAATTGGATGGCACGAAATTTTGGCATGGAGAAAATTGTGGTCATTCTTAAAAAACATTTTTATTGGCCAAAACTCTGACAGGACGTCAGCAAGTATATCAGATCTTGCACTGCTTGTGTCATTGTCAAGCCAACCATCAAGAAGCAAGGCTTATACACCCCTCTTCCTACTCCCAATAAGCATTGGGAATCCATCTCAATGGATTACATGTCTGGCCTTTTGTCCACCAAGCAAGGCAATGTTTGTGTATTTTTGGTCGTTGATCGATTTTCGAAGATGGCCATCCTCACAGCCTGCAAGAAGAATATCGCAGTGACAGATATTTCCAAATTCTTCTTCGAACGAGTGTGGGTCCATCTTGGGATACCACAGACCGTCATCTTTGACCGGGACAACAGGTTCAACAACACATTTTGGTTGAGTCTCTGGTCACTTTTGGACACCAAGCTCACTAAATCCACTTCTTTCCACCCCCAAATAGATGACCAAATAGAGGTCGTCAATCGGATGATTGTGCACATCCTGTGCATGTACAACTCTAAGCATCCACGTACATGGCATGAGAGTCTCCCCTATGTTCAACACAGTTACAACAGGGCTCTCCATAGCTCCACCAACCATAGCCCATTTCAGGTGGGGCTGGGATTCCAACCCTTGGGTCCCATTGATGTTGCACTACCTCTTGCCACCACACACACGGACTCTTCCCATGTTCAGTCTGAGACCGACAAAGCCACCAAATTCATTGAGCGGATTCAGCACATCTGCTAACAGGCCCAGGAGAATTTTCAAAAATCAATGCTAAGTACAAGCAGCGCCATGATCAACACATGGTACCGCACCAGTTTCAGGTTGGAGACAAAGCTTGGATACATTTGGAGAAGGAGCATATCACAGGGCCCCATCATAAGCTCCACCCACTTCGTTGTGGGACTTACACTATCACAAAGGTTGTGGGTAGCAATGATTTTGAGCTAAACACTCCACCCTTCCTTGGCTTGAACCCAATGTTCAATGTGGACCTCCTTCGGCCATATTTTCCACCATTATTGGACACCTCAAAGATTGCAGAACAACTGACACCAACAAAGCTCAATCCAGTAGAGGATCCAACTTTATAGGGTTGTTAAGGCAAGGAAACTCCTCCACCAAGGCAAGTGGCTCACCCGAGGCCAAATCCAGTTGAAGTTTCCTCACCTAATGGGGGAACTCAACGCAATGGAGACCATTGCTTCCTAAGGGGGGAGGATTGATCCAGGTGGATATTGGTGGACACCCACCTATTCTAACTGGCTCTTATTGTCCATTTTTAGTTCAACATGTTCTTGTGTACTTCTTTGTAATGTGTAGTTATTTGAGAGACCTTTCCAAAGGGATATCACGCACCTAAAATGAAGGTCGTATGAAAAAATTACGACATGGGAAGTTAAGGTACCAACTTACCCATAGGGGCCCACATGACTTTTGGTGTTTCACCTTCTAGGGTTAAGTTTTTGGATGTCTAGGGTTTTGGAATTCATGAGTAATATCAAAAAGGCCTCTGGAGCATCATTGTATTCATTCTACTCAGACGGATGCCCATAGTAGCCACATCTCTTCTCAGAGATAGCTACCACCATTCGAGCAAGTGTTTCAGTTCTGTAGTTTTACAGTTTCATCCTATTTCATTTATTCAATAAAATATATTATTCACTGGATATTTGTGTTGTTCTTCATATCTTTGTGTTTATTATATTCATTTTGTTAATCAGTTTGTTCCGCTCCTAAATCTGTATCAACCCTGTAGGAATAACTTTGACTGCTTCAGAGCATCATTTGAGGTGCTTCCTTGAGGAAGGATAGTTAAGACTCCACAAGTGTTTTTTTCCACTGGGAAAATCTAAGTTGAATTAATTCGATATGAAGATGGACCCCCACGGGATTGTCTTTTTTCGGGCCCTAAATTCCTCCTCCCGGAGCTAATCGTTGCCTACATTTTTTGAAGCAACTTTTTCTCGAGCCTTCCGACTATTCTGTGTCGCAAAAGGCTCCACACTAGGCTTCCTGGGTCTAAGTGGTAATGGAAATTGGATCACAATATGTCCTTTTTTGTGACATTGTCGACAACGAAAAGGGACTCCTTCGTAGTTCGACCTCTACTTGAAGGTTTGTCCACCCGTCACAAGTTCAAGATCCTCCTCCAAGCCATCCGATAGGTTTATCTATACTAGTGTACGCGCCACCACATACTCATCTGAAGCAAAGAAGACATGTTTTCATCTAGGACAGTGCCTAAGGTATTCCTAATCATTTTAAAGATCTCCTTTGTCCAGAATTCCAATGGGAGACAAGGGAAACAAACTCATATGGGTATGACATCCAAACGCTCCTTTCCTGCATCAAACAGAAGCGACCACAACTTGAAGAAGATGGGGTTTGAGTCCACACTCCATGGATAATTGAGGGCCCAAAGTGCATCCTCAAACTTTGCAAATTTGAAGATAAACCATCCACGGACCATAACCATTACCCTTGTCACATACCCTAGATGTCTCTTCCAAAGGGAAGAAAACCAATCCTTTAGGGTTTTTGCGCTAAAACAGTGACCTTGAGCGTTTCCTACCACCTTCATGGATGACATATCCAGGACCTGTGCCATTGTGATATCATCTCTCGTGACCAATCTTGTCAGACTTCTCTCTGGCCTAACACACTTTTTTTTTTCTTGCGGGCACTAACTGGCTGGGATTGTGCACTTAGTTGAGCCTATGTCCCTACTCGAGAGAGACCCCCGAAATTCCAAGAGGAATGCCCAAATATATCCCTATAGTGGTTGGACCTGTCCGTTGAGAGTGTACTGGAAGAGAGTCTGTGAACTCAGCCAGCAAAAAAGGGTTCAAAAAAACCCTTTAAGGGCTATTGAAACCTGTTAGCATTGAAAGTTACACTTTGACTACTAAATTGAAACCTCAGTACCCATCAATAGGTTTATGAGGTAAGTCTTAAAATGTGGTGTCAAATGGATAAACTCGGTCCATCAATGTTAAAACACAAGAAATTCTAGATAAAATGCATCACCAAAAGAGGTCTTGTCTAACTTAGATCAGGGTTTAAGGATTAATGTGGATAGAAGGAAGACTTTAATTGAGAAAAGTGAAATAGGGCTACCACTAGCATCAGGCTTTATCATTAGACAAAGGAAAGAAAATCTTTAGATACAAGAGCTTCTTGAATCCAAGCTAAAACTCTAAGAAAATTTATAACAACATCACAATCAAACCTCCATTTCATTACAACTGCAAAACATCATTTGAATCATTCAATGACAGTAAGAATTCAGAGTGAGAGAGAAACAAGATGGCAAGAAAGAAAATGGATTTTCATTAGACAAAAATTCATCAAGTCTGATACATCAAACCAGGGCAGGCTTTGTTACACTAATATCACCAGAAAAGTCTTTTACATCAACCATTCGAACCCACCAAATGTCTTCTAATTCTTATTCTATAGCCTAGATAAGGAATCATAGCATACAATGCGAGTTTCATCCTTTAGCATTGGATTATTCCATCTGGAACTGAAGTAATTACACTGGTACAAATTGCAAATAACAAAATGCTGTAAAAAAGTCGAATGTTGGCAACTATCCTAACACCTTAATATTTCATGATGAGGTGTCCTTTGAGTGCATTCATCTTCTTTCCAGGTATCTTCCAGCTTTAAACTGACCTCCAAACAGTTGTACCATGCTCCCCTATCCATCTGGCGATCGTTGATCCTCTTGAAACCATCAAAATAGGAGTTTTCAACATATCCTGTAGCGTTGACTGTATTATCCAGTTCACAACGCTTGACTATAGAAACCAATTCACAACGCCAGGTGCTACGAACTGTATTGTCTCTGTGTGTACAATGTTGTCATCCTAAAGAGGACTCTGCACCTTGGATTGTGGAGTAGGAGCAACATTAAATTGAAAATGTTCAGAGGTAATGAACTACTCCCGATCATGTTTTTCTACTTTAAATCCTCCATCACAAGCATCTTAATCATCTTTGAGTGAAAAACACTTGTGTCAATTGCCTTGGACTTAGCCTGGACTCTGTCGACCATTTTTCCAATGCTTCTAAACAAATAGAAAGGGAGATTCATGAGATCTTTTCCTGTGAAGTGCAACAAAAGTATAATGTGGTACTGATAAATCATATTGAACCTGCCCTCACAGGTGAAATACCTTTGGATTACCCTTACCATCTTATCAAATTCTTCAAATATGTGGCTCCTGGGCACTCCCTTTGATAGATTATCTCCCTAACATTCTGGTTTAAGGAATTCTTTGGAGAAGGCTACATTTAGATTCATGGCCTTAAACCACTTTTCACCAGTATTTGGTATTTCATTAATTGTTGTTATGGTTTCTTCAGATACATCAAGTTCAAGTGTCCCAATTTTGGTTTTGGTTCCATCAAAATTCAAAGAAAACTCTCTGGCCACCTCAGGGTTCCCCCTCTGCATTTTCTGACAGAAATTAAACATCCCAATCTTTGGAAGACCTCCCAAATCAGAGGTTCAACAGTAAACAGTTGCATGTCATAGGGTCCAGTCCTCACAATGGCCCCTCTCTTGTGAGCCTTCTTCTTCTGTGGAGTATCCATTGATTTCATAGGAATAAAACTTAACCAACAATTTGAGTGATGTTGTTATAAAACCGAAAAATAGAGGACTTAGGGTTTTGATGGATAATCTCTTTCAAAAGTTGGTTTTGTCTAAGGTTTTAATGTTCTTCAGACTATTTGACCTCCAGGATTAATAAAGGATAAATGATAGTCAAGGAGATGAATGAAGACTACACATGAAATAATGAAGATACAAGGAGACATCTTAATGTAAAAAGATTTGTCCAAAACCTCACTATTATCTTGCAAAATTCATCATAACTTTATCAGCAAAATTCTTTTCAATTTCAAAAAGATAGACCTGAATCTAAAATGGATCTCTTGATAAATACTAGTTTGTAAAAGGTCTAAGACAGTTGATTAAAAGTGTCAGGTCACTGCACAGAGTTTGCAGTGCCAGAACAGAGGATTTGCGGCACAGTTCGTAGCATAAGCAAGAAAGGCCAAATATGGGATAGGCAAGGTGGCCTGACAGCAAGGTTTGTTTAAGATTTGGTAAAACGAGGTTGAGAGCTATGCAATTAGTTGAGAATCATGATAACAGGGGTAAGTGGGATAGTTGGCAGTGTGGATCACCAGTTCACAGCGCTTAGGAGGAGAAAAGATAAACACGGCCTTTAATGTTCTTCAACATAGATAAAAATGCTCATGCAGTACCTGGATGTTGCGACTTGAAAATTGATATGCTTGAGCTTGAATGAATCCATCTGCAAATGGTCTAACCTCAAACTCCCTTTCGTCAACCAGTTCGCAGCAATTTCTGTAGTGCATGTCTGAAAACACCAGTTTTTGCAACGTCGAGCTAGGAGTAATTTGAAATATTGGAAAACAGTTAGAAAAACTTCAATGGTGAAATCCTGGGTTATTTCTTTAAACACATAAGTGTTGAAAACAAGGAAATCGGCTGACAAGGGATTATGAGTGCAATTATGGTGATGAAAGCAAAGTGTACTTGAGATGCATTGTGAACTGTCTAATGAGATGGCAGCGTACAAAAAGAACATGATTTGACCTTCTAACAGGTAAAGGGACAAAGTGGAGGGGTTCTAGTATATCGTGGAAGTGGTGACATGTCAGGGTGGTGGTGGAGGCATAAGGATAATGGCTTGTCTAATCTTATCATAAAGATAAAGATATAACCCAAGGGTAATGGGCCAACATCAACACTAATTTTATTTGCGCTAAAACCTAAAATGACTATAAGGAAGAGGACAAAAGTAAAAATTAAAGAACACTAATGATAAAAATAAAAAACCTAAAGGTTGAATTGACCCAATCAATTCCATGTGATAACATTGGCTCCACAGGGGATGGCATGCTCCCTGTGAGCTGCCAAGAACAAGCAACTTCAGTGTCTTATCCTAGGGCTATGGGGTCATTTATTCGATAGAAAGAAAAACAAAAATGATATTTACAATGGAATGGAAAGCCACTCATGGCTTAAGCAAAATACTTCTTCAGAAAATGCCCATTAACTGGGCCACCAAAAACTTTAGAGTCTTCCAAGTTTTACAATTTATAAGTATTATTTTGAAAAACTTCAGAAATCTTGAAAGGACGAATCCACAAGGCTTAGAATTTACCATGTTTTCCTTTGTCTTTCCTTGGTGCATCCCACTTGAGCACCATATCTCCCAGTTGGAAATCTTCTTTATTTACCTTCTTATCAAAATCTTGCTTGATCTTCTATTGACAGCTCTGTGTTTTATCAAGGAGTTGCTCTCTGGTTTGTTGTACTTCTACTAGTCGATGCATCCTTCTGACCATATCATTTGTTTCTCCTTGTTGATCCTGAAGGAACTTTGCCACAGACAAGGCAAGTTGAGTAGGAAAAATAGCTTCAATCCCATAAACAAGTTGAAAAGGGGAAATACCAAGTGATCTCTTTGTAGTGACTCTATCAGCCCATAAGGAAAATTTCAGCTTTGAGTCTCATGCTTTCTTGTTGTCCTCCAATAGCTTCTTGATAATATTTACAAGGCTCTTGTTAGAGGATTCTGCTAAACCATTGCCTTGGGGGTAATAAGGGGTATAATGAACTAGTTGAATCCCATGCTTCTCACAAAATTTCACCAATGGTTCAGCTTTGAACGATGCAACATTATCAGTAAAAATCTTGCTCGGGCAACCAAACCTTGACATAATATCTTCAAGAAAACCAATAATTACCTTGTGTGAGGCACTCCTTGTAGGAATGGCTTCTATCCACTTGGTGAAATAGTCAGTTGTAGTCAAAATCCACCGATGTTGACCACTTGAAACAGGATTAATTTCCCCAATGAAGTTGAGTCCCCACTGCTGGAAAGGACCAGAAACCACCACAGGCTTCAAAGGCAAATATTTCAGTTGTTGCTTTCCTAAAAACTTCTGACATTTATCACATGCTCTGATCTTTGCACAAACATCAGTAAAAAGGCTAGGCCAAAAATACCCAGCTCTGAGAATCTTATATGATGTGGTCCTCCAAAAATTATGACCCCCACACAAGTTGTCATGAAAATTAGTCATGGTCCTTTGAGGCTCCCTTGGATCTAGACATCTTAAGAGAACCCCTAGAGGATCTTTCCAATACAGTATGTGATCAATGAGACAATATCTGATTGCCTTTAGTTTCAAATCTCTCACCTTGTTCTTCTCCAAACCATCAGGAGGTTGTAACTTTTGCAGGAAATAAATAATGTCTTTGTACCAAGTGCATTCTGCCAAGCTGGGACTGATATGTGATCTTTTAGCAGAGATATCAATTTGTTGATTTTTAGAGTTTAGGTTCATGAAATTAACCCACAGTGCTTTGCAATTTGATTCAGCCAGCAATCTAGCTAAACCTTTCCCTTTCACCAACTTAGTAGGCTTCATTTCAAGGTCAAACTCCAAAATTTTGGCAATCCACTTGCTCCTCTTTCCCTCTATGTTAGGTTGGGTAAGTATTTCCTTCACAGAGGTTGATAGGACATAGGAAATAATATTGGAATGCAGAATATATACCCTAAAATCTTTAAGGGATTTAACCAAAGCATAAGCCCACTTTTCCATACTATCATACCTCACCTCTGCATCCCTTAATGCTCTGCTTAAAAAGGAAATAGGTTGCTCCATCCCCTCTGTGTTTTTCTTAAGAAGGACAGCAACCAATGTGTCATGTGAAGCAAAAGAAAATATCATAAATTCTTTTTGATAATCAGGTTTGATGAGAACAGGTACCTCAGTCAATGCTTGTTTGATTTGATCAAAAGAATTATGAGCTTCAACAGTCCATTTCACCTCATTTCCCTTTCTAAGCATAGATGTGATAAACTTAACCAATTCAACAAAGTTAGAGATGAATCTTCTCAAAAAAATTATTTTACCCAAGAAGTATTGGATCTCCTTCTTGGATCTAGGAAAAGACAAAGTCTTGATGGCCTCTACTCTACTTGGATCAATCCTTACCCATTATGATAAGACAATGTGTCCCAACAACTTGCCTTCTTTCATAGAAAACAAAGGCTTCTTAGGATTGAGAGACAGTCCAAACTTTCTACATTTCAGGAAAACCTTCTTCAAATGATGATAACGTTCTTTATCAGATTTTGAGAACACTGTAATATCGTCCAGATAGATGACCACAAATTTGTCCTTCTCCCCAATAAAGGCAGTATTCATTGCTCGTTGGAAGGTTTATCCTTCATTCATTAGACCAAAGGGCATTTTAGCATACATAAATGTGCCCCAAGGAGTAGTGAAAGTTGTTTTCTCGCTATCTTCAAGTAAGTCAGAGATATGATTATAGCCTGAGAAGCCATCGATCATAGACATCCTTGTTGAAACAGTCACCCTCTGCAAAATATGTTCCATCTTTGGCAAGGGATAATTATCTTTCTTGGAACTTCTATTTAAATTTATGAAATCAACACAAAGTTCGATTTCACCATTATTTTTCCTCACATGGACTAGGTTATCAACCCACTCAGAGTACCTTAAAGGTATGATGATCTTGGCATCAAGCAGCTTCTTGAATTCCTTTTCCATAATAGGCAGCAACATGGGATTTATCTGTCTTAGTTTCTGCCTAAATGGTTTGGTCTCATCTTTCAAAGGAATTTTATGTTCAATGATGCTTGTATCATAAGTTTGTAGATCTTCATATTTCCAAGAAAATACATCAACAAACTCCTTTAATAACTTCACATACTCAGCCCTTTTCTCCTTTGATAAACTCCTCGACAATTTGACATACATGGGATTTTCCTTTGTACCTAAGTTGCATTATGTCACATCAACTTCTTCATTTGAACCTTTAACCTTCACAGCAACATCATTTATGTCAAATAATCTCTCCAAAGGGACCAATCCTTTTGGAATATGGTTACTGGGCAGTTGGACAATCTTGTGGTCTGCAATTTTATTGAGGAAAATATCAGCATGAGGGATTTTATATCATCATGATCTTGATCAATGTGAAGAGAAGAAAACTCTTCCACTGTTTCTAGGAATCTCTTAATCTCAAGATCATCCTCAAATACCTTCCAATGTTTGACATTGTCAGGTATAAAGGGTCTATACCTTACTTCCACATCATACATACTTGAGCTTGGGGGGCAAGGGGATCTTAAAGTTACTTTTAGAAACAACCAAAGAATATTCCATGGCATTCTCTTCTCTTGAAACAAAAGAGATGTTAAAGGCTAAGAAAAATTTGTCAATAATATCCCAAACTTAATTTCTGTAAGTCTTTAATCTGGGATGTTTTGCTTGATACAGATTTTTAACATGATGCACAATTAGTTCAGCATCTCCAAAAACTGCTAACTCCTCAATCTCCATATCTTTAGCAGCCCTCAAACCCAAGACAAGAGCCTCATACTCTACAACATTATTTGTAGTTTCAAACTCTAGTTTATAAGATAAGGATATGATTTCTTGAGATGGGGAAATAAAAACCACTCCAGCACCAACACTTTCTTTAGAAGAAGCCCCATCAAAAAACATCTTCCAAACTGGGGTATCTTGAGGAGGTGTCTCACAAGTTTTAACATGCTATTTTCTGATTGCAATGGGTGATTGAGGAGCATCAGTGAGTTGTAGGATATTGGATCCAAGATCAGTGTCAACTGCATAAATTGGATGGTTTGTAGGATTAGCTTCATCACTGATTATATAAGCTAGTTGTGCTTCCCTATAAATCCTTTTTGTTCTCTCCTCCAAATACAAGAATATTGGCAAATGAAAGGTCCATCTGCAAAGTTCCCCCTAGTCTCTCAATCCAAGATCTTGACAATATCATCCCAAACTTAGGGGGAACATCCACTACCACAATATCCATGACCACACTCTTCATGGGCAATTGAAACAAGGTAACAACCAGGTCTTTGATCACTCCAAGGCATTTCACTTTTCTGGAGTCAAATGAGTATAGGTCATCATAGGTTTTAGTAATTTCTAGACCTATCTCATCCATGACAGTTTTAGGCATAAGGTTATGAGATGCACCTGAGTCCATCAATCAGTTGTGCAAAATTTTATCATGAATATTCAATGATTTGTAAAATGGAGGAAAAGAGTCATCCCTATCTTCTACCAAAGGTCCCAATATGACTACTGGTTTTTCATCTTGTAAATTCACCGAGTCTGTGGAATTGGAGGAATATTCGGGTTGCAACATCTTGGAAAGATACCTTTTAAACTCTTCATTTTTAATCAGTTCTAAAAATGGCACTGGAATTTATATCTTTTGAATTTCATTCTCAAAACTAAAAGAAGAGGGAGATTTTAGAATCTCCTTAATTTCTGGAACAAAGGCCTTAATCATTGTTTGAGGTTTTTGTTCCTCTTTTTATTTGTTGCTAGAGGCCACGGCTTTAGCAGATTTTTATGTTTTTTAGGGTTGATCAGATGTACTAGGCTTTCCATACTTATTTTTAGACCTCGGGTTGTATTTATTTTGGCTTTCATTAGGTTTTTCCCCTTTACTCAATTCATTCAACTGACTTTCCATAAGACACTCTTCATATGCAAACTGTGTTAGATGAGGGGATGGGGAGGTATCATCCACACAGTGAATTTCTGGATCTGTTTCTTCATCCTCTCCTACTTCCTCGTCAACCATGTTATTTTGAAGAGGGATCTGGACTTTTTGGTCATCCCTATTTCTCTGATCTCTTTGAAAGATCTGAGGGGCATTATTTTGTCTCCTAAAATTTCCTCTGTTACCATTATCTTGTGTGTTTCTATAATTATGTTTTCCCTCTTGCTTCATTTTTTCTATTTCAAGAGAAAGTAATTTAACCAGTTTTCTTAGTTCATCTACTTGAGGTTTAACACCATAAGAATTAGAGGTTGAGGCTTCAGCTCTATTTTTTCTCCTATCTCTATCAAATTTTCCCCTGAGCTTATTAGCTGCCAATATGTTTCATTCTACTTCCAAGGTTGCATCTTGCATATGAGCTAATGAGGTAGATCTCCTTTCTCTCAAAAGGAGGTAGAATTCAGGGTCAAATGCATTGGCATAGGTTATCTTGGCAGAATTTTTAGTAGCATTAGTTTATGTGGGAGTTTTATTATACATTTTGTTAAATCTCTTTCAAAAATCTGAAACAGATTCCCCTTCTTTTCTTTTGAGTGACCCAAACTCTGTAATATAATATAAAAATTCTTTCTTATCGCCCCAATGCCTCAAAAAAGCATCATCCAGAGATTCAATTCTAGCAATTGATCTAGGATTTAAACCCCTAAACCATTTTCTATCCTCACCATCTAGGCTTTGTACAAAAGCTCGCATCCAAACATCCTCATTTTCAATATCAAGATTGGCAGCATAGCTATAAAAAGATGCAAGGTGCTCCTCGGTACTTATGTCCTCTTCTCCTGTAAACTTAGGCATGTACTTAATATAGTCTCCAACTGGGAGAGCATTCATAGGATGAGGCAGCACAAGAGGAGCATATCTGGAAACCATTATGGCATCCATCCTATTTATGGAAAGGTTGCACCTGTCATAGAGTTATGAAGAGAAGGATTATAAATTCTAGGAGAATAAGGAGGAGATTGGGTCTTGACTAGTATATCTGCAATCTAAATGATATGTAACTTGGGAGAGAGAGGAGTGTAGGATGGAGAAGTTTCAATTTTAACAAGGAGAGGTTGATTCTTGGAAGAGGATGGTGGAAATTCCAAGGGAACTAAGGCTACTTCTTCTTTGGTCACAACAACTTTAAGAGAGAGAGAAGAAGGAGAACCTAGGGTAGGAAAATCCTCTAAGCTCTCAAGTCTGAACCAACTTACAACATCAAGTGAGGCAAGAACCTCAAAACTTTCTTCTTTCAACTGGGGAGAAAAAGAGGAATATTCCACGAGGAAATCTTCAAGATTTAAATTTCTAGGAGTTTCAACAACAGGTAAAAGAGGAGCACTAGATGCACCTGCTGGTGTTTTAAAAGTAGAATCGGGAAAATTTCCAGTAGTACCTGAAATAGCAGCTAAAAATCCTTCTTGAGAAGATTTTCCCTTCTTGATGATCTTCTCTGGTTCAGCTTCAGGTGTAGCCAAAGGTAAATGTGGAGTAGAGCTCGTGTGTCTTCCTTTAGGAGCCACACTTGAAGCAGTGGAGTCGCCAAGTGCAAACTGCAGTCTTCAATGTATTGATTACTATGCACCCTCATAATCAGTATTTCTTTGTTGTTCAATCCTATCGAAATGTTTTCAATCCATTCCCCGGAAACGATGCCAAGAATGTTAGCACTGAAAGTTACACTTTGACTGCTAAAGTGCAAGCTCAGTACCCATCAATAGGTTTATGAGGTAAGTCTTAAAATGTGGTGTCAAATGGATAAACATAGGAAATTCTAGATAAAATGCATCAACAAAAGAGGTCTTGTCTAACTTAGATCGGAGTTTAAGGATCAATGCGGATAGAAGGAATACTTTAATTGAGAAAATCGAAATAGGTCTACCACTAGCATCATGCTTTATCAATAGACAAAGGAAAGAAAAGCTTTAGATACAAGAGCTTCTTAAATCCAAGCTAAAACTCTGAGAAAAGTTATAACAACATCACAATCAAACCTCCATTACAATATAGCTACAAAACATCATTGGAATCATTGAATGACAATAAGAATTCAAATTCAGAGAGAAACAAGATGGCAAGAAAGAAAATCGATTTTCATTAGACAAAAATTCATCAAGTCTGATACATCAAACTAGGGAAGGCTCTGTTACATTAATATCACCAGAAAAGTCTTTTGCATCAACCATTTAAACCCACCAAATGTATTCTAATGCTTCTTTTATAGCCTAGATAGGGAATCATAGCATACAATGCGAGTTTCGTCCTTTAGCATAGGATTCTTCCATCCAAAACTGAAGTAATTACACCTGTACAAACTGGAAATAACAAACTGCTACAAAAAAGGCTAATGTTGGCAACTATCCTAACACCTTAATATTGCATGATGAGGTGTCCTTTGAGCACATTCCTCTTCTTGCCAAGTATCTTCCAGCTTTAAACTGACCTCCAAATAATTGTACCATGCTCCCCTAGCCATCTGGCGATCGTTGATCCTCTTGAAACTATCAAAATAGGAGTTTGCAACATATCTTGTAGCGCTGACTGTATCAGCCAGTTCACAGCGCCAGGCGTTGCAAACTGTCTTGTAGCTACCTAATTAGTCTAGTTTAAGCTCCAAAACAGCCAAAAAATTCCTCCAGAGTTAGGGATGCCTGTAGAAACTTCATAATGTGGTGTATGAGTGAAAAACTCAGTTATAAGCAACATACTTCCTCAAAAATATTCAAAAAGCAAGGAGCAATCATTTCCAAAACTGAGATTTCTTAAGGTATTTCATCCATCACTTTCTGAGCCTGGAACTCCTCCTTGTGGCAGCTTGGGCCAATACATTCAAGTTTCTTTGGGCCAGTTCTTCCTTAAAAGGTTGCAGCTCCAGTTTAAGTCTTTTGATCTAAGCTTGTAATTCTTAAGATGCCTATGGAGAGGAAGAAACTTTTTTGTTTTAAACCTGGATTTATCAATAGTTTCCATATACATATCCATAAGATCCTTCAACTTTTTTCTTTCAGCCAACCCTTCTCCTTTCAAGTTAGCAATTTCCTTTCTAGCTTCTTTAAGTTGTTTGTTCAGTCTTTTGAAGGTAGGGTTTTCTAGGGGAGTGGTTATGTCTATGACCTCAATATGCTTTTCAACAAATTCAACTTTACCTTTACCCTTTCTCTTGATGGGAGCTTACACTATGTCCTATTTTTCAACACTTTCCTTCTTTGTTAATGACTTGGTGAAAGGCCTCTTCACTGTAGCTTCAACTACAACAGCTAGTGAGGGGAAGAGTAACCTTCTTCGTTTTGTGCATCTGGCTCTAGTTGATGGAGTTTTTGTTGACTCTCGAGTTGTCTTGGGTGAAAACTCCCTTTGTGGAGGGTAATGAGATCCCTCTTCTCCTTCTTGTTCCTTAGTTGCATCATCATTTTTAACAATGTCTTTGCTCTTCCTCTTCTTACTTGTCTCAGTGTGTACAATGTTGTCAGCGTGAAGAGGACTATGCACCTTAGATTGTGGAGTAGGAGCAACATTCAATTGAAAATGTGCAGAGGCAATGAACTGCTCCCAATCAATGTTTTTCTTCTTTAACTCCTCCATCACAAGCATATTAATCAGCCCTGAGTGAAAAACACTTGTGTCAACTGCCTTGGACTTAGCCTGAACTTTGTCAACCATTTTTCCAATGATTCTAAACAAATAGAAAGGGAGATTCATGAGATCTTTTCCTGTGAAGTGCAACAAAATTCTAATGTGGTACTAATCAATCATATTAAACCTGCCCTCATAGGTGAAATACCTTTGGATTACCCTTAACATCTTATCAAATCCTTCAATCATGTGGCTCTTGGGCACTCCCTTTGATATATTATCTTTGTGACATTTTGGTTTAAGGAATTCTTTGGAGAAGGTTGCATTTAGATTCATGGCCTTAAACCACCTTTCACCAGTATTTGGTATTTCAGTAGTTGTTGCTATGGTTGCTTCAGATCCTTCAAGTTCAAGTGTCCCAATTTTGGTTTTGGTACATCAAAATTCAAAGCAAACTCTCTGGCCACCTTAGGGTGCCCCCTCTGCATTTTCTGATATAAATTAAAACATCCCACTTTTTTGAAGACCTCCCTGATCATAGGTTCAACAACAAACAATTGCATGTCATAGGGTTCAGTCCTCACAATGCACCCTCCCTTGTGATCATTCTTTTGTTGTGGAGTATCCATTGATGTCATAGGAAGAAAACTTAACCAACAATTTGAGTGATATTGTTATAAAACTGAAAAATAGAGGACTTAGGGTTTGGATGGATAATCTCTTTCAAAAGTTGGTCCTCTCTGAGGTTTTAATGTTCTTTAGACTATTTGACCTCCAGGATTAAGAAAGGAAAACTAATAGTCAAGGAGATGAATGAATACTACACATGAAAGAATGAAGATACAAGGAGACAGCTTGTTGTAAAAATATTTGTCCAAAACCTCACTATTATCTTGCAAAATTCATCATAACTTTATCAACAAAATTCTTTTCAATTTCAAAAATATAGACATGAATATAAAATAGAGATCTTGATAAAGACTAGCTGATAAATGGTCTGAGACAGTTGATTAAAAGTGTCAAGTCACTGCACAGAGATTGCAGCGCCGGAACAGGGGATTCGCAATAGAGTTCGTAGCATAAGTAGCAAAGGCCAAATATGGGATAGGCAACGTGGCCTGATTGCAAGGTTTGTTTAAGCTTTGGTAAAAAGAGGCTGTGAGCTCTGCAATTAGCTGAGAATCATGATAACAGGGGTAAGTGGGATAGTTGGCAGCGGGGATCACCAGTTCGCATCGCCTAGGAGGAGAAAAGATAAACATAGCCTTTAATTTTCTTCAACAGAGCTAAAAATGCTCATAAAGTACTTGGAGGTTGAGACTT
>ML787167.1:560875-592314 GCA_009831015.1 Picea engelmannii
AAGAGAAAGGGTAAGCTTGCAATGGTTCCCCAGCTGAAAAAATTCCCCCTAAATTCTATCCCAAACCCTCTTCAATACCAACATCATAAAGGGAGAAAGGCAAGGTGGTCCCAGTGAAAAGAGGAAACCCTGACGACAAACTCGACGAGGAAACAACTCCTACTAACAAACCTGAACCAATGCCAACCCGTAACAGAGACGTGTCAGAGCAAGGGATTGTTCTGATGCCAGCTAACAACCTCTAGATATCAACTCCCTCCATCGTATCCAAGTTGTATTCAATAAGCTCATCCTCCTCCTCCCAACCATCAATGGATTGCTACATACTCACTCATTAACCACCTGCGAACTAAAATAAAACCCCCACCAACTATTGTGACTCGACCCTTACCTAACTTAGGGTTTCCACAACACTTCCCCATCCTCCCCAAACTTTACATTAGGGTTTGTTATTCCTTCATTGTTTAACATGGAGTTGACAAGTGGCATCTAAAAAATTTATTAATAACTAAAAAAATATTTCCATGTCCACCTTAAGTAAAATATTTCAATATCAAATTTATATGTATGTATGTATGTATTTATAAAGCAAATGAAAGTAAAAAAATAAATTATGGTTAAAACATTTCAATGGTGTGATATTGAGTATGAGGAAAATGTGCAATTCCATATTAACTCTAGATTTATCATGCGTGGAGAGGGATCAAGTCCCTCAAGGTGAAAACAAATTTTAAATTGAAAAAACTTGAGGATAGGTTTGCACCTTGAGGGATTTGATCCCTCTCTATGCATGATAAATTCTATGTTAAGATGCATCTACGATGGTTTTACGACAATATTAGCTTACTTCTTTATGTGGGTGGACAATACTCATGCACTAAAATGGGGTAAAAAAACTTGAGCTTAGTTTTTAATGTAAAATGAAGTAACAAAAGAAAGTGTTAATCTCTTACCCCCGGATGGGTGTCAGCCCAATTAATTGTCCACTTGAATCAATAATCATCGCTCTGCCACCTTGGGGTGTGTCACTCCACAAGGAAATGGTGAGGAGGTTTAGGGTCATGTCAAAAGTTGGCATATTAATGACTCGGGTCGCCAGGATCGTGGGCGACATCACATGCATATGGGTGTTGGTACATCAAATGATGTGGGTATTCACTCTGTCTAAATTGCAATTACTACAACATTTACTCTATATAAATTGCTTTGGTTTATGGGGAGAATGTTCTTGATGATGGGATATGCTTTCATACGATTTTGGTTTCCACTGACAACTCTCTCTTCTTGTGCTTGGTGGTTTGAGATTGGAAGGTCTCCAGGTGTTCCCAATAGTCCTACTAGATTTCTCTCAGGTGGTATGTCAGGCATCAAGAAGAGAGGTGGTAACAATCACGGTAGAATAGAGAGCAATGAATTTGGTGCTAGGGAAGGGAGAATTATATTCAAGATCAGGATCCCCAACTTCTCTCCTCGCAACTCTGGTAAATGCAGTGATATCTCTATTCATGAAGCTACAGAAATATGGGGTTGTCAAGTTGAGTGGATCGATGAGTATTTCGTTGCAACAAACGAAGATTGTCAACCTACACCTGCTCATATGGGATCTTCCTCGGTTTATAGACTCCCTCCAGCAGATTCTTCGACTGCTTACAGATTTCTCCCTCACTCTCACTCCACTCTTGTTTTCTCAGATGAGCCCCCGGCCTCTCATCATGCTCCAAGTCATCCACATTCATACGAAGAGCTCATACAGCTAGTATTTGAAGTGTGAAGAGATGTGGCGAACCTCAAGTCTAGTATGGAGCTTCTACATCGATGCCTCTCATGGCTCGTGGCCTTGCATGCCAGTTCTGATCTTTGACTTCCAGTCCCTGACATGCTTGCATAGGACGTTGTTTTGCTTCGTGTCCCTATTCCCCTGACGATGGGTCTCTGATCTTCCTCCCATAATGATAAGGCCTCTCCTTTGAGCTACTGGCATATTAAGTCCATGGTATTGTTTTGTTTTCAGTCTAGGAGTTTTAGATATTAGTATGGTAGACTATTTATAGGACAATATGCACTATATAGAGGAAAATGATGGTTCCAAGTTTATCTTATTTTTTTACCCTTCGGGGCAGTCTAAATATTTACTATGTTGGGATGGTTTCCTTCCATGCATAGATGATTTTAGGGGATAAATTTTTCCAATGGGATAATTTTCCATGGTTTTTCCCAAAAAAAGATTCATCAATTTCAATTTTTTCTAAAAACGATTCGCCAAAATTCCATAGAATAAAATTATTTTATCTTAAAAATTGCCAAATGTTTTAGAAACTATATAAAATCAATAGAAATTTACAAAACTATCACCAAACATTTTGCATATTACATATTAAAGACTACTAAGATTAGCCCATCTTTCTACATTTTAATATATATTTCCATCCTTAAAATTATCCCTGCTTCCATGGCAGCGCAATCGTTAGTGGAGTTTAAGACTTTATGTGAATTTTCATAACAAGCAATAAAATCTTTCTAACTTTAAAAAAAAAAAAGTGTTAATCTTTTATTTCTTTTAATTAATTACCATAACATGAAAATATTTTAAACGTGATTTTTTTAAATGGTAAGAAATTTGTACGTTAAATTTTGTATCCCTCTTGTTACTTAGTAACTTCAGGGTTAAGAGTATATGTTAGTATCCATTTGGGGGAGACATGATGATTTTCATAACTTATATGTATTCTTTGTATGGTAGATAATGATTTCATTACTCAATTATTTGGAGTGCCTCTTTATCCATAAAATATTGCTTATATCTTTCTTGGGTTTGTGCAAGATCCATCTTACCTCCAGATCTATTAAGTATCGAGAAAGGATTAAAAAGAAAGAGGTATATAAATCTTTGGGTACTTAAAAAAACTTGAGTTAATATGGATCTACACCTGTGTATGTTTCTTTTTTCGAGGAAAACCTTATGGGAAAACCCCTGTAGACTTTTCCACATTGTATGGATGTTAGCACATGTTGTTGAGAATGGCTTAAAGGATTTTTAACCAAATTCTCTTGTTGTGCTTACTTATGGTCTATTTATTAACATGTGTGTGTGTGTGTGTGTGTGTGATGATTCACATTCTTTTCTTAAAATTATTTTTTACATTGAGGATATTATTTTTAATATTTTGTTTTACAAGCACGATGTTACACATCTCATCGATACTAGGCTGTTATTTTTAATTTTTTTAATATTAGGTCGATTTATGCCACATGGCACCTTACTGTTATGCACAAATATTACACATCTCCCTTATAATGACTATAAAAAGCATCTCACTTTTCTTGGTGTAATACACTCTTATTTGTGATGTAATTTTGGGATGCAAATTAGAGAGCAAGTTAACAACATTGAACCCTTAAACTTTTTGAACAATGAAAGATTTGTATTTGAGTTGTTTTATCCTTCTTAATACTTAATAAATCTAGGATCAAGATGAATCTATACTAATTTAATTACTATATAATAATTTATATATGTTATTGATATCAATATAATTTTTATCTTTTTTACACTGATATATTAATAAAATATAATTTATAATCAAATTTTAGGATGTAAATCGAAAAACAATCCTGGTTGTGAGTGATTTTCTAAATACACATTTTATATTAAAACAATTTAACTAATAAGAAATCAAACAACTTTCATAATAAAACAAGTCTATCAATAAACATGGCCAAAAGGCACAACATGCACACTTCATAGTGGAACCTTACTTGTGCAGGAAGAGAAGGGGTTTTGGAGGGTTTGCAGAGCTCGAGAAGGCGTTAATGGTGGAATTAATGGCGGAACTGATAGATTGCTTACACTTGGAGGTTGGTGTATTGCACCTATTGGACCCTATCTGGCGGTTTCTATCCGTTTTTCACTAGTTTAGGTCTGTTCTAGATTTAGGACTATTGGATTACTAAGGACTTGGCAGATTCATCCTCTCTACTGATAGAAGCAGAACCATTACTCCCTTCCTTAAATTATCTGTATTTTTGTACTTAAATTTTATTAACAACCTAAGTGGAGGTCATATCTAAGCCTATTGTCTCTCTGGTGGAGCAAGCCAGCAGTTATTGTAGTGGGCTTACAGCTCAGAAGCAGTTAATGGTAGTGCTTACATTTCTTTATTTTATTTTACAAAGGTCTTTTCAAATTTTGGTGTAAATTAGGTTGTTTAGAGGTGGCAGTCACTGGCGAGGGCTTCCAGCACCTTCCTGATGGAGGCTAAGGTCGGCGCACTCATGAGTGTGGCTGACGAGGCCCTCTGGAAGAGTGTCAGCCTCTTCGCCTCAACGGACGCGCAAACATTTGAAGTTGTCTTACTACCTTCATCCCCTAACTTGGCAAGCCACTTGTTATCCTCTTCTCTTGATACCTCAAAGCCTCCTGCATCCGCTCCCTTGTCGCCTTTCACTCTGCTTCTGGGACTTGTCTCCTTATTCGAGCATTCTGGTTTGCACTAGAGTGTGGGTTTTCGTGATAGTCGTCCTTCTGTGCATAAATGGAAACCTAAGGGTTCTTGGTGTAAACGAGCGTGGAAACCTAACAAGACTAAACATCGCTTAATCATGGGATCAGATGTAGGTCTGGAGGAGAGTGTTCGCCTATCTCTCTATGGACTTGTGGGTAGGATTTCCTATCGCACTTTGTGTAAGTGTTCTCTCCTGGATTGGATTTCAGGTGCCTGGTTTCCTTTGCTGGGATATGTTCTGGAGTTTATCTCTCCCTCACATGGCTAGTTTGGTCTTCTTTTTAACTCACTAGAGGATTCACAACGTATTTTATATTCTCTCTGGACTATCAGTGGTTGTAGCCTTATGCTTAAGAGATGGCGAGTAAGCTTTGATCCATCCACGGATTACTTTAGACTTCATCACCTGAGGGTTTTGCTTCTTGGCCTACCACTTCAATATTGGACTAAAAAAGCTTTTGCTGCCATTGGCAACGAGCTCGGGCGTTTTATCTGTGTGGATGATAGTCTTTTAAAGGGTTCTGATAGAAAGATGGTCAGGATACTGGTAGAGATGGATGTACATTCGTGGCTACCAGAGACACTGGATATTATCGGGCAAGGCCGCACAGTGACTCAATGCCTAGATTACCTCAGCATCCCATTTCGTTGTACTAGTTGTTGTTAGACTGGAAACCTTAGGCGTGACTGTACCGGAGAACTGAAAGAAGATGAATCAGAAGCTTCTTACCTTCGCAAGCTCTCATGGGAGGACTCACCAAGCGTTGATTCATTTGTCGCGGCGATTGATGATTATACAGACATAGGAGACTGGTCGTCTTTTTCTTTGGACACTCTCACTAGTAAGCTCAAGCAGCATTGTCCTTCTTTTTATTATACCCTTACTTCTTGGGAAAGAAATTTTTTGGACTCATCTGTTATCCTGGGGATGGGGCCCTTACGATCCACTGTGTCTGAAGCTTTGAAGATTTTTTCTAATCCTCCTTCACCCTTTGCGAAGCGACAGTCCCCTCAGAATTTTCCTTCCCCACAGTTGTCGTCATCTTCCAGAGACAAAAGGGCTCCCACTTTGGCTCTCGGTGGGGTTACCTTATCTTCTAGTCCTTTTCACTCAACTAGTCCTAACCATCTTATTGTTGCGGTTATTCCCACCGCTGACTCTAAGCTTTTTGGGGTTGCTCCTACGGCTTCTAGTAATTTGGCATCTGGCCACACTACCCTCAAGAACATACTTACTACACTTGCTCCTACCTCAGCTGAGACGTTGTTACCGGTTCTTATTCCTACATTTCAGGGTAGGTCTCTTATCATTTGAGAGAGCTCGGACGTACCTACTTCTTCGCCCTATGTTAACACTGGTGACACAACTGGGAAATACTACTCTTGGTCTCATGGTTTGGGACTAGAAACTTCACCTATTAAAACCCACAGTGCTCGGAGAAAGGCTACTACTTATGTTACTCTTTTGAATACTTACTCAATAGACTCATGTGACCTTGGGGCACTTAGAGGCATTAAATCCCTAGCTAGTTCCCGCTCATGATACTTCTCTTCCTTAATATCAGAGGGGTGGGTGGTGCCCTAAAAAAGGCCTCCCTCAGGAGACTTATTGACAGATCTCTTCCTGGCATCATATTTTTACAATAAACTCTGGTCAATGAGCAGTGTGCTCGGGCTTTCATCAGTAGCATAAGACCGCAATGGTTTGTTAGTGTTGTAAGCTCAGTGGGAAGATCGGGTGGGTTACTTGTTGCTTGGGATCCCGTTAAGTTTGAGCTAGAACCTTTCTTGTGGTGTCATGGTATTTTGATGACAGATACCTATTGTGCTAACAAAAGACAAGTTAATATTCTCAATGTTTATGGTCATTGTACTGACAGGATTGCATTTTGGACAAAAGTCTATGCACGTGGCCTTCTCGCTAAACCTAATCTTATAGTCGCGAGTGACTTTCATTTTACTTTATCAACTGATGAGGTGTGGGGGGACTCTGCTTTACAAGATCCAGCAGCCTTACAGTTAAAATAAATCTTCCTAAACAACAAACTTGTGGATTTATTGTCAGCTGTCACGGTTCCTACTTGGAGGAATAGTATAACTAGTTTGGAGTGTATCTCTAAGAGACTGGACTATGTTTTTATTTCTGAAAATATTCTTCAACTTTCGGAAAGATAAGGATCCTGGGTTGAATATCCTTTCCTCTCGGACCATGCTCTTATCTTCATGCAGCTATATTCATCCTCTCATCGATCGACTTATCCTTTTAAATTCAACCCAATGTGGTTACAGGACCCGTATTTTGCTCGGCTAGTCACTGAGGTTTGGACTGACCAGTCTTTTATACAAGAAGTTGACTTACAGAGACATCTTGTGTGGAAGCTGAAACACTTAAAAATGAAAGTTAAAAGTTGGGCACATCAACAGAAAATCAAGAATACTCTTATACTCTCACAGTTGGAGGATAATGTACAGTCATTGATCCTAGAACTATCTGTGGGAACTAGATCGGCCGAACTTGAACAACAATTAAAGACTCTATAGGAGGAGAGGAATAGGCTCTTGTTGGCTAAGGAATCACTTCAGCGCCAGAAGATCATAACTATTTGGATCAACTGGGGAGATCGAAACACTAAGTTTTTTCATCACATTTCCAGGTACAGGAGGAATCACAAGCATATTTGGGAATTAAAGATGGATACAGCAGACATTATTACAGGAAAGGACAAGTTGATTCCAGTGGCTTACCATTATTTTGAAAATTCCTATAGTGATCTGGGACTTACAAATATTAATGACCAAGCAACCATCATTGGACTCTTCCCTAGACTTGTTAGTGAGAGGGAGGTCGGACAACTTACTGGAGCTTGTACAAAAGAGGAGATCTGGAAAGTTCTAAATACATTCAAAAGGGATAAAAGCTCTAGACCCGATGGTTGGACTGTTGAGTTTTACCTTCACTTCTTTGAACTTGTTGGCGATGATCTATGGGAACTGGTTGAGGATACTAGGATCAAAGGCGTGATCAATTGGGCCATAAACTCTACCTTCTTGACTCTTATTCCTAAGACCAACCTTCTAATTTCCCTAAGAAACTACAGGCCTATTGCTCTTTGCAACCTTTGCTATAAAATCATTAACAAAATTCTTGCTAATAGGATAAAACCTTACTTATCTCGAATTATCTCTAGAGAACAACTGGGTTTCCTTAAAGGATGACCAATTTTGGATGCCATTGGAACTGCACAGGAAGTTCTACACGGCATCAAACAAAAAAAGCTCTAGGCAATGATTTTAAAGTTAGATCTCATAAAATCTTTTGATTGTATTAATTGGGACTTCCTGCGATTAATACTTCTACAATCTGGTTTTGGTCATCATTTCACGAGGTGGATTATGGGTTGTGTTACTACTGCCACCATAGTCATTATGGTGAATGGGAAGGCAACCCCATTCTTCCATAATGAGAGAGGTCTAAGGCAGGGTTGCCCACTCTCACCCCTATTGTTCATCTTGGCTATGGAAGGACTGAGCATTCTACTAAAAAATAGTCAACGAGCAGGGAGACTTACATGCATTAAGGTTTCAAGGTTGGTCAAGATTCTACATATTTTTTTTCGTGGATGATGTTCTTATTGCGACGAGAGCTAATTCACAAGAATGGATGGAGATAGACTCCATACTTAAATTCTTTTGTCAAGCTTCGGGGCTCCAGATCAATGTGACAAAGTCCACTTTACACTACTCAGGGCTTATAGAGGTGGACTTAGACACGTACAAGAACATCTTCTCGTACAAATTTCTAGAGATCTCAGTTGGTCTGAGATATCTTGGTTATTTTCTCAAACCAGACTGTTATAAAGTGGTTGATTGGTGTTGTTTACTCACTAAATTTGAGAAAAGTATAACGCATTGGTGCAATAGGTGGTTAACGCTTGGAGGGAGATTTGTTCTTATTAAATCAGTTTTGGAGATCTAGGTAGTCTACTGGATGGCGCTGGCTGCTATCCCTATTGTTGTATTAAAAAGGATTCGACAGCTGATTTTTACCTTTCTCTGGACGGGTGGTAGTGAAAATAAGCATCATCATATTTTTCGTTGAGATTCTATTGCTAAACCTAAATTGGTGGGTGGTTGGGGGCTGAGAAATACTTTCCTTTTTAATAAAGCTTTGGCGTCCAATTCACTCTGGTGTGTGTTGTCACAAGATGGGATTTGGCATCGGGTTATTATTGGTAAATATATTTCACATCTTTCAGTCCCGAGTTTGCTTAGACATACTACTAATAGTCCGACAACTGCTTCTCCGATGTGGAGATCACTACTGAAATTTATACATATCATCCAACATTGGTTATGTTGGAAACCCGAATCGGGCCACGCAATTCATATTGGTCGAGATGTTATTCTGGGATTGGGGACTTCTACATTTTTATCACCGGATCTCTTGAAAAAATTACATGAACATCATATATATTATCTCTTCCAAGCAAAGGGTCTCACAGACCAGGGGGCTCTCAATTCCCGGTGGAAAAATTGCACAAACTTGGATCTTTCGGGGGACTTGGCTATTGAATGGCAGCGATATTGTAAGGCACTACTTGGAGTGGGGATACAACTCAGGGAACAGGAGGATACATTGCTTTGGAATAAAGGTGATTGTTCTAGTAACATATCCGCCAAGAATATCTATAATGCAATCGCTTCTACCATATGGATCCAGAAGTGTACAGGTTGGAGGAAGCAATTTTGGCATTGGAATATTCCTTTGAAAATCAAACTTTTTATTTGGCTAGCTGCAGCCAATAAGATATTGACCTGGGACAATCTTTTACGTCGGGGCTAGGAGGTACCTAGTATTTTCCTTCTTTGTCATTTGAATTTTGAATCTATTACACATCTTTTTATAGACTGTACATTTACACAACAAGTATGGCGCAAACTCTCTATTGCCCTTAAGCTCCGATCTATCTGGTCGTACTCCTCACTGAAGATTAGTTTGGAGGACTGCGCAAAGGAGGAGTCTCTCTATTCTCATCTACATGCCTTAGTCAGCTGGCACATTTGGTTGGTGCGCAACGGGGCTATCTTTGAACAGATTCCACCATCTATCAATATTATCTGCTACAGGACTCTGGTTGGTCTAGAGTTATCAACGACAATGAAGGATCCTTCTCCACGCATTTTACAGCCTACCTATCAATAGGGTAGGAACACTACATGGTTTGATGAAGCCTCTCAAAACTCTGGTCTACAATGTGGAGCAGGAGGTATGATCAAGCTCATAGATCTCTCCAAATTTACGTGGACCTACAATTGTGGTGATGGTACTAACACCAAAGCAAAACTTCTCGGTGCCTGGGCTACTCTTACTCTGGCTACCTGACTTAATATTATGGATCTTCAAGTACTGGGTGATTCCAAAATTATTATAGTCTGGCTTAACAACAAAGGAAAGTTACAAATTATTGCCCTGGAATGCTGGAAAGATAGAATCTCTTAACTCATTAAAGGCTTTAATGAGATCAATTTCACTCATATTTTCAGAGAATTAAATGAGGAGGTTGATCTACTTTCCAAAATTGCTCTTCAAGAACAAGAGGGGAATTTGACATATTATCAGTGGATAGACGGCCAGGTGGAGCCGACACAACATATATATCTATATTGGTGGTCTTGAGAGATACAATACAAGACTTATTTTGGCATTTTGTTTAAAGTGTCGATAAATTTTGTATCGTCTAATAATCAGAAATCTAAATCTGAGGCTATACTTCTGAGATGTCTATCTTATATAATTTGTCATATATCATATATTTGAGACTAGTGCATTGTCTTCATCATAAAAAGCATTGAATGTAATTCTGGTTTTTACCATATTAATAATATAATGAGAAATTTTTCTTATGGAAAAATAAACATGGCTAAAATGGCACCTCCCAAGTCTAAAATATTTGTACCTTTTGGTACATGATACTTGAATTTTTTCAACTTTTTAGTGACACGATACTTGAATGCTATTAGTCGTTCAGGTTTAGTGGTGTACTTCCTTGAAGTGAAGTTGACATGATACTTMAAGTTATTAATAGTTAAGGTTTAGTAGTGTACTTCCCTAGGAAACTATGAGATAATGGCATGGAGTGGACAATGTGTTTTTTTAATATTTATTGAGTTAAACTTATATCATTACTCTGTAATGTAAAATAATTTAAAATCAACGCCGTAGGCGCAAGCTCTAGTTCCTCATTTTTCTTCTTTTCCCAATCCCCTATCCAGTAGTTTCACCCGTTCGATGTAAAATAATTTAAAATGTAATGTACAATATTTTAAAATTAGAGTTTTATTTAATTTGTAGGTTTTCAAATTATGAAAAGAAGATTTTTCAAAATTGTAGTGTATTGAACATAATTTCTCACTACTTTAATGATGGAACATTTAAGTCAACTAATTAAAATGTATTAATAATTGTAATCTAATTAAAATGTATTAATAATTGCAACCTAATTAAAATGTCTTAATAGTTGTAACATTTTTCCATTTTGTCTTTACTATTTTTTAATATTTTAAAACTTGAAATGCAAGCTAAGGAGAAGGGTAGTTTTATAAGCATAATTATAATATTTTAAGTAGTTTTATAAGTATAATTAAAGTTTAATATCAATTAATTAAATGATTTAAATTGAAGTTTATTATATTTATTTTCATTATTATATATAATGTATGATAATTAAGATTTTAAGTATACATTGTTGATGAGGAGTTTGGGTTACTGAATATTCATTATTTTAATAATTTAGGCATTAAGTTTTATTTTATCCATTAAATTTTTGGAGGCATCTTAACAAGATCAATATTTGTTTATAAAGTAATTATTATTAGGAAGAAATGTGAGCAATTATTATGAAGATTTGTTGTTAAAAACTTTTCCATGAATTAAACAAATATTACTAATTGGTTACTGAATATTCATTATTTCAATAACTTAGGTATTAAGTCTTCTTCTTTTTTTTTCCAAAAAAAAATTTCTCGAATTTATATAGCTTATAAATTCATTTACAAAGTAGATTAGCAGACCTATAGGTCAAAATAGCACCAGCTGTCACGGAATTATGCATGCCTAAAGCCTCCAAAAAATTGTTGGAGGCATCTTAACAAAACCAATATTTGTTTATAATGTAATTATTATTTTGAAAAAATGTGAGCAATTATTATAAAGATTTGTTGATAAAAACTTTTCCATGAATTAAACAAATATTACTAAATTGAGATATGTGATATAAAATATTTTTAAAATAAAGTTTTAATCAATTTGCATAGTAATAAAGTATTAAAATTGTGAAAAAAAAAAATTCAAAATTGTATTAGATGAACATAATACACAATGTTTTAAGAAACCAACACAATACAATACATTAGTGATGGAAAAATTGTTTCCCTTTTGTCTGCACCGTTTCTTATTATTTCAAATTAAAAGTATTTTTGTGTTAACATCCCAAAAAATTAAAATGCAAATAGTGAAAACGTTCACTAGTACCTATAAATGCAAATAGTGAAAGTGTTGACTAGTACTAAAGAGAGGGATGCTTTCATAAGCAAAATCATGACACTCTAACCCGTACAACATCGATTGAACAATATAATTGAGGGACATTATGTTTATTTTAATTATTATATTATTATACATAATATAAGATAATTAAGGTTTCAAGTATGCATAGTGTATAAAGAAGTACAACATTGATTCAATGATTTAATAGAGGCACATTATATTTACTTTAATTATAATATATGATAATTAAGATTTAAAACATTGATTCAATGATTTAATAGAGGCACATTATATTTACTTTAATTATGATATATGATAATTAAGATTTCAAGTATGTATAGTTCATAAAGGAGTTTTGGTCACTAAATATTCATTACCTTGGTAGCTTAGGTATGAAGTCTTTTCTCATTTATCAATTTATTGGAGACATATTAATAATGAGAATGGATAAGATTTATCTATAAAATTATGGAGGAATATGAACAATTATTATGAAGATTTATTCATAAAATAAATATTATTATGGAGGAATATGAACAATTACTGTAAAAATTCTTGAGAGTCATTTTATCATAGGATATTATTGTTAAGTGTTATCGTGAAGTAAGTGGCAAACAAAACATGGTGTATCATTTATGTGAGCAAAATTACATGATCCTCATGGTAAATTAAAAGTTCAAGTCTAGTTCAAAGGTTCTAAATTAATGGACTATCCTAATTCTAAGTTAAGATCATTAAATGACAAGCTTTCAAAACAATATTATTGATAGTTTAAATAGAAGTTTGACCTATCATATGAATAATAGAAACACCATTTAAAATGTGACTAGCTTCAAACTTTATATCTTGAATAATTGGGAAATAGAGCAATAGTTTAAAACTTATAGATAAGAAATTACAAAAGACATTACAATCTTATATTTGTCAAACTATCATGAAAAAGACACATATAAAGGATGTCTCTCATGGCTAAGTGGAAAGGGTGAAATCTCCCTTGTGTTGACTTATGTTTTTGGCATATGTTTGGCTTCATTATGGGTGTAGTCAATTTCCTAAAAAAACTCCTCGTAAATGTTAAATACGATGATAGGATAATATATCAATAGCAATCCTCTCCACATAGCTCATTTTTTTCTTAATTTGAGCTTAGTCTTGGTGAATTTGATTGATTGTGTTGCATATCTCATTGTCCTCATTTTACATATACATTTCCCCAATTTCAATATGCATATCCTCACATGCATTGCATATTAATGGCCTTCTCGAAACACTGATTCTCATGAAATCGGCTAGAAAATAAATTTTCTTCCCTTGCTCTTTCAAAACAGTATCATTTCATTTAACATTCCCAACAACCAAATCTCTCATGGCCCATTTTGTGGTTGTTGCAACCAAGAAGACAATCTAACACCCTTGAGCATGGTTGAGATCTTAACAACAAAGAAAAAATATCCCTCATCCCTTGAACCAATATTTATAGTTGTCTCACTCCCACCCAACATCGCCATCTCCTAAACTATGTTTCTAATAGAAACTAGAAGATGCTCCTCACATTGCTTTTGTAAATCTTTGATTCTTTTAAAATACTAAGTTCATTTTTTTATAATGTTTATCAGGGACATCAACATATCCTCTTGGCTATACTTTCTTGCATGGTTTTCCTTATTGATGTTTTTAAAATATCTCATGAAATTCCCATATGGGTTCCCTTTAGACAACCCCCTTGGTCTCCTTGCAATTAAGCTATGTCTTTCAGGTGATGAAAGAAACTAAGGTTCTCCACCATCCCCACTATTAAGGACCCAAACAACTTCATCGACAGAGAAGGAGTCCATGATCAAAGAAAAGATTTACCAACAAAGGAGGCAACCATGAAATAAGTCTACCCAAAATCAACAAAACTCCCACCACCAATAGAAAACCCAATGAATCAAAGAACCATCATACTCATGGAAGAAGTACCTTGTAGTAGAGATAGTTATAATTGTAGTATTCCATAACGAAAATAACAAGAAGAGGGGGATGATTAGATAATGATCCCTCTAGGTGAGACTCAAACTGATGAAACCCTGATAATCCCCCCCCCACCCTTCCTCACCAACAATTCTTCTAAAATAGAGAGGAGTAATATGGCCCATACTTTCATGTTTATGATGTTCAAGCATTGTCATGAATAGGGAAATTATAGATCTCGAACAAACCTTTTGCACAATAACTAGAAAAATTGGATTGCACCCATTTTCCATAATGATTACACATTCTTTTGATCAATATAAATGCACCTTAACCACTCACAAGAATTATCTAATTATGCATTAATACTCATAAGGAAGAAATGAAATTTTAACTCCCTTCACTTTATTTTTTATTAGAGAAAGCAATCACACACATTAAGTGCTTCCAATTATCAGAAATACATGTTTTTTTTCTTAAGTGATGTGGAGAAATTTATGTGTTTCTACAATAAGTCATATAGTCAACGTAGTTTGTTTGATTGGTTCATAAAGAAGAGGTGTTATTATTGGAGTGAGTTACTAAGTGGAAAAACTCAATCTTTCTGGTGACTCAATTTTTTTCAGCAAGGCAAAGTTCTATCCCGATCTACTAATTTGTTTGAAATTCCCATGATTTAGGTTGTCTTAAAATGGGCCAAAAGTTCCATGGTCAAAGTTCCCATCAATCAAGTGAAACTATAGCTTCCAACAAAATTCCTACTAGATTTGGGAAAGAATTTATATCAAAAAGAGGTCAAGTGTGCCCACTTATTAACTTACCATGTTATTGTTTCCTACAAAAGTTCAAATTCTTATATAGAGATGTTCATTTTTTTATAAGTCAATGTGTCACATACACATAAATAAACAATTAATTACTATTGAACTAAGTGCAAATCTTAAATGTGACTTTGATGACATAAATTCCTCGTTATAAGCTTTAGTCCAAAGATTGTTACAATAGTATGTGATACCTACCTACTTCATTATAATAAACTCTTATACCCAAACAAAAAATTCCCACTTGCTTATGCTTAATGGAAGCATCCTTTCAAAAATAGATCTTTGTGTGTGTATGTGTGTATTCGTTAGTTTTGGAAAATGAGTATAATTTAATATCATTCTCCAAATGAATGTGTCAACTTACATATTCGATGGTGCTTCATAGAATTTATACCTCGTTCCTTCACGGATGTAACCTCGCCATTATTTCTGCCTTCTACGCCCTCATAAGTTGCAATTTATATTAAAATCCTACATGCGACTGAAAACAAAAAACAAAACAACAAGCACAAACTAAACCAAAAAACACTAGTGATTACCTTGGAAACCTTTAATTGGGAAACAAACTTCCAATAGATATTTATTACCTTAGCTGATCTAGCCAACTTGGGTATTCAAGGCACTTTAGAATCGAGACATACCATGGCCTAAAACTACATGCTATTGTAAACCACCTATGTAAACCCACCCTTGATCAATTCAATATTAACATAATAGTTTAGCATCTCTTTCCTCTTGCTTCTTAGTCCTTTGCTAGGACTACCCTAGCATTTTTACTTCCCCTTCCTCTACCCATGTGCTTGTTCTCTATCCTTCCCTTGGAGTTGTTATCATGATTCCCTTCCTCATTCGGGGAAAGTTGTTGACTTTTGTGATGTAAGTACCTAGCTTATTTCAACATGCTCCTACACCACCACCCCCGACCCATAGGTAAGTGTAGTTGTGGCTCTTTTCCTCTTACTCTCATATTTCCCTTCTAATACCTTGTTCATAATCTAGTTATCATGTCCCTTTCATGATAGCTAGATCTATAACACATATTTTCATAGTCTAGTCGATATTCTTGTCATTAGACCTACTCATGCTTTGTCTATGTTCTAGTTGTTATTTCATCAATGTGATAGTTAGACTTGCTTACCTATAATGTCATAATTTAGCTATTATATTGTTGACATAATTGTTATATTTATTGATAATTGTTTAATTTAATCATTTATGTTCCATAGTTTAATTACTATCTTATACTTGCATGGTAGTTAACCTTGCTTGTTTCCCTATCCCAACTTTCATGTTTGTCATACATCTCATCTCTCTCATGTATTTCTTTCTTCTTAGTCTTACATATGCTAGATATCACACCTATTTGTAAATGTGTTGTAGCTTCAATTTTTGCACTAATTATCGGGGCATAAGGTCTCCGTATAAAAGTCAGGAACTTAAGTGAATCAAAATAATGGAGATTATCCCCTCACCATGTCAAGGCATTAGCTCATACCACACACACTAGCAAGAAAACCCTCATGCATCATTGCTTTGTTATTGTTTCTGTTGATATTTTGATGTAACTACGGAATATATTCTTTTGTATTTGTATTGATCAAACCTCGAGAAGGTTATTGTAATCTTATTGTATAAATCGGCTCAAAAGAAAATATGATTTTATTGTTATCCTTATTGTAAAAGTCAAAATGGCCCCTCTTAGGGTTGCGTCTTTTCGAGAGTCAAGTTATGTGTATAAATAGAGGTCAAGTTCCTCTCATTTGTATACACACACAACTCGCCTTCTCTTGTGTATTTGGAGCATAGCAAAGGAGGTATAGCGCAAGAGGTCTTGGTTTCTTTGTCTTGGTCTATTTGTGGAGAGCTATAACGTGACATTGTACTGGTTGAAGGAATCTATACTGAATAATTGGTTGTTGGGTTTTCTCCCCCACGAGGGTTTCCCAGGATATATCTTGTGTTATGTGATTGTTTATCTTTCAGTGATCCTATTGCATGAAATTGTTAATGAATGTTAAAGAAGATAAATGTAACTTCTAAAATGATAACATGGTATCATAGCAGGCCTGAATAGAAGACAGTTCACAGATCTAGAAGACAAAAGGAGTCATTTTTCTTGATAGAAGTGGTTGTCGGACAAGACAAGACCACAAGCAAGTGAGACCTAGTGGAGTGCATATTTTCCCTGGATCTGATATTCAGAATCCATAATTTATAATTTAGGGGCAGGATGACTACCGAAACCGAGATTGATGAGAAGCTGGAGGGAGCTGACAACTTCAGAGCGTGGAGGTATAAGGTATCCCTCCTCCTGGAAGAACATGATCTAGAGAAGTTCACTAAAGAAGAGGTTTCAGAACCAAAGGGAGATGAGGCTAAAACAAAGTACAAGAAGGATATGGTCAAAGCAAAGAGGATTATTGCATACTCCATTAAGGACCATCTTATTCATCACATATATTCATTATCCACTCCAAAAGAAATGATGGATTTCTTAATCCAACTATTTGAAGGCAACAACATCAACCGAAGAATGACCTTGAGAACTCGGTTAAAGAACGCGAGGATGCAGAATTCAGAAACCATCCACTCTTACTTCTCAAGAGTGAACCAGATCAAGGAGAATATAGAAGCCATTGGTGATACAGTGAATGGAGAAGAAATGGTTATGACTGCCTTGAATGGCCGCTTAAGGTCATGGGATGCATTTATTCAAGGGATATGCTCAAGAAGGAAGCTACCCAAGTTCAGTAAGCTATGGGAAGATTGTAACCAAGAAGAAGCAAGGAGGACATCAAGAGAAGAGAAGATGACAGATGATGGTCAATCCCTAGCCTCCCACACCAGGAAAGGAAAGAACAAGAAAGAACCCTCCTCACCCAAGAAGTTTCAGAAGGGTCGAAGAAATAACCCAAATATCAGATGTTTATGTTGTCAAAAAATGGGACACATTTCTAGGAATTGTTCCCTCATTCAGAGACCAAGGGAAAATAAAGGAGGTAAAAGGAATCATGTTCATACAACTAAAGATGACGAGCCACCCAAGAAGGTTGCAAAGGAAGATGAATCAAGTGATGAGGAGTATGTTCTTATTTCATCCCTTACAAGAACTGTCACTCATGGAAGTGACATTTGGTTGGTGGACAATGGTGCTTCCAATCACATGACAGGTTATAAAGACTCCTTGTCTAACCTTACTCATAAGGATTCACCACACAAGGTGAAATTGGGAGATGACTATCAGTATCCGATCAAAGGAGTAGGAGAATCCTCCTACAAGTTAGACTTAGGAAAGCCAATGAAGATGAAGGAAGTTCTCTATGTTCCTAGATTGAAGAAGAACCTTCTCTCGATTTCATCATTGGATGAGAAGGGCTACAAAGTTGCATTTGTTGATGGACAAGTTCTTATGTGGCCTAGAGGGAAGACTTTTGATGATATCGTGGTGATTGGAGTTCAAGAGGGAGTACTCTACAAATTGAAAGGGCGATCAAATTCAACATTAATTCACGACACTGTGAATCCCAGTGAATTATGGCATAGGAGATTTGCTTACCTACATTACAAGGACCTACTGAGTGTGAGCAAGATGGTGACGGGACTACCAGAGATCCAAGCAAAACCAAACAACGTGTGAAAAGGTTGCGCACAAGGCAAGAACGTGAAACACTCCTTTCCTAGCAGCGATAGCAAAGCCAAAATAGTATTGGACATCGTGCACTCGGATGTGTGTGGACCGATGTCAGCAACTTCACTAAGCAAGTATGTATATTATGTGTCTTTTATTGATGATTACTCACATAAAAATTGGATACATTTGTTGAAGGCAAAGAATAAAGTGTTTGGAAAATTCAAAGAATTTAAGGAACTGGTAGAAAACCTGACAAAGTGGCAGATAAATACCTTGCGATCAGATAATAGTGGAGAATTTACTTCAGAGGAAGTCAAATAATATTGCAAGGAAGCTAGGATTAAGAGGGAGCTTTCTACTACCTACAATCCTCGGCAAAATGGAGTAGCAAAAAGGAAGAATCGGACGATCATGGAAGCAGTGAAGGCTATGATCCATGATCAAGATCTACCTATGCATATGTGGGCAGAAGCAACAAATACTGCAATGTACGTGCAGGAATGAAATCCCCACAAAGTACTTGAAAACAAGACACCACAGGAGATGTTTTCAGGAGAGAAGTCGAAAGTCATTCATCTAAGGATATTTGGCTGCCCCATATTTGTGCATGTCCCCAAGGAAAAGAGGACAAAATTGGATCCATCTGGAAAGAATGGCATATTTGTTGGTTACAATGACACATCGAAGGCATCCATAATATATATTCCTAGTCACTGAAAAGTTGAGATTAGCCGAGATGTCACCTTTGATGAGAGTGCAGCTTTCAGCAAATCAAAACAAAATTGTGCAAAAGAGGTTCATGAGGAGGAGAATGAAGTTACTAGAGTTACATAGGCAAAAGCAGTTGAACCAGAGGAAGTCATTCATGAGGATAATGACATGGAAGAACCTCAAAGGATAGCAAAGGTGCCTTCTCGCAAGAGAAGACCAGCTTGGTCACATGAGCTCATCAAAGAAGCAGAAAGATATGGTGCCCCAGAAAAATATCTCAGGGAAAGTAAGAAGTTGAAACTGCATTCCAACTATGGGGCATGTTTGTGTGATATCATGGATGCAGAACCCTCCAGTTATGAAGAGGCTGTAAAAAAGAGGGTATGGAAGGATGCAATGGGGGAGGAATATCATTCCATAGTAAAGAATGATGTATGGGATGTGGTCCCCAGACCGAAGGAGAAATCAATAGTAATTTCAAAATGGATATACAAAACGAAACATGCAACTGATGACAGTATTGAAAAGTATAAGGCTAGATTTGTGGCTCGAGGATTCTCTCATAAGGAGGGCATTGACTATGAGGAGACATTTTCTCCCGTGGTGAGATATACCTCGATCAGAACTATACTTTCATTGTCCGCAGTAATGAAATGGAAGGTGCATTAGATGGATGTGAAGACAACCTTCTTGAATGGTGAAATAGAAGAGGAAGTATATGTGGAGAAACCACATGGGTTCGAGGTACATGAAAGGGAGACACATGTGTGCAGATTGAAGAAGGATTTATATGGATTAAAGAAGGCACCCAAAGCATGGTGTGGCGGGATCAACATTTTTCTGACAAGCTTGGGATTTACAAAGAGCAGTGCAGATCCTAACCTTTACTTTAAGGTTGTGGATGATGGTCTGATAATACTACTTACGTATGTGGGTGACTTGTTTCTAACAGGTGTGGAAAATCTCATCTCAAAGTGTAAGAGAAAATTGGTTGTTGAGTTTGAGATGAAAGATCTTAGGATGGTGCATTGCTTTATGGGTCTCAAGGTATGGAAGATATAGGATGAGATCTTTTTGAATCAAGGGAAGTATGCAGTGGAAATCATGAAGAGGTTTGGGATGTTGGATTGCAAGGCAATGGCTACACCTATGGTATCAAATCTGAAGTTGTTGCAGGATACGACTTCAGAGGTCATGGATGTTACTTTATACAGGCATATGGTGGGTTCATTGATGTACTTGACGAACACGAGACCGGATATATGTTTTGTTGTGAACACCATGGTCAATATATGGAGCATCCCATACAGGTTCATATGGTTGCAGAAAAACATGTGATAAGGTACCTTAAGGGTACATTGGATTATGATCTTAGGTATTTGACAGACCATGAGTTTGGGTTATATGGATATTCAGATTCAGATTGGGCCGAAAGTATTCCTGATCGGAAGATTACTTCGACATATTACTTCAGTCTAGGTTCCAATATGATTTTGTGGAGTAGCAGGAAGCAATCATGTGTAGCACTTAGTATGGTTGAGGCTGAATATGTGGCAGCATGTGCAACATGTAGATAAGCAGTATGGCTTCAAAAGTTGTTATCTGGTTTATTTGTTCTCAAACTGGAGGCGACCTGCATTTGGTGTGACAACTAGAGTTTCATGAAGTTGTTAGAGAATTTGGTGTTCCATGACATGTCGAAGCATATCAAGATCAAATATCACTATATCAGGGATATGGTGCAAAGGGGAGCAGTGAGGCTCTAGTACGTGACTACCAAGGAGCAGGTTGTGGACGTGTTGACCAAGCCACTGTTGAGGAAGAAGTTCGAGAACTTCAGGGACAAGCTTGGTGTGGTCCCTCTTCAAAGGGAGTGACGAGGTACAAATGCATTGTGGGGTAGTGGATGTCCTGGGGACATGTTGCAGTTATTTGAGAGCTACCCACATGCCTTGGATGCATTGGCTATGAAGTCACATGGGTGCACATGATGAGATACAGATGCATTGTGGGGTAGTGGATGTCATGGTGACATGTTGAAGCTATTTGAGAGCTACCCACATGCCTTGGATGCATTGGGTGTGAAGTCATGTTGTACTATGGATATCCAATGATGTATAGATTCATATGTTCAATAGTCAATTGTCATGAGCTCGTGTGGCAACAAAGAATACCTTCCTAGTTAAGAGGGAGTGTTGACATTTTGATGTAACTATGGAAGATATTATTTTTTATTTGTATTGGTCAAACCTTGAGAAGGTTATTGTAATCTTATTGTATAAATCGGCTCAAAAGAAATTATTATTTTATTGTTATCCTTATTGTAAAAGTCAAAACGGCCCCTCTTAGGGTTGCATCTTTTCGGAAGTCAAGTTATGTGTATAAATAGAGATCGAGTTCCTCTCGTTTGTATGCACACACAACTCACTTTCTCTTGTGTATTTGGAGCATAGCAAATGAGGTATAGCGCATGAGGTCTTGGTTTCTTGGTCTTTGGTATCTTAGTCTTGGTCTATTTGTGGAGAGATATAATGTGACATTGTACTGGTTGAAGGAATCTATATTCAAGAATTGGTTGATGGGTTTTCTCCCCCCACGCAGTTTTCCCAGGATATATATTGTGTTATGTGATTGTTTATCTTTCAGTGATCCTATTACATGCAATTGTTAATGAATGTTAAAGAAGATAATTGTAACTTCTAAAATTATAATAGTTTCTACACTAATTTTTGCTTTGTCTTCTTTCACTTTGCTTGATTCTCTCCTTCCTTGCACCTTGCTACTACTCCCGTCTCATGGATAATATCTCTTACAAAGGGGAAATATGAAGCACATGGATTTCCAATTTTTGAGTCATCATATGCCTACCCACTAGGGAAGCCAAGGTGTGACCCTAACATGTATAATGTCCACTTGTGACTTTCCCAATGATGATAAACTATGTCTCTACATTTTCCCTCTATGGAAGACCACCGTATTTCTTGACTTTTGGGATTCAATGGGGGTACAAACCCCCAATTGGGTCCATAACCACTTTGGATGTTGCATTATAGGTCCACAATGGTCCAAATCCATTTGGAATTGTTATTAATGGGCTCAATTCAAACTTCCTATAACCTTCTTGTTCTCTTGGCAGAGAGTGTACAACAAGTTCTAGAGGATACCATGCCTATGTTTCATGGTACACATAACAAAGGAGCATTTTGGGCTTAAAACTCTCTACATAGTCTTATAGAAACTATGGTATTGAGTCAACATTCATTGTATGAGTTTGTTGTACAACTCAATCCCTCTAATGATTAACCAAATGTACACCTATGCCTTGAGGTATTTCCCTTGCTTATTTATACCATTCAATTACTCTTTGTAAAGTATCTTGGATTCTTTTATCCTTCTCAAATTATCTTGTCGGTACACACTTTGATTAGAAACGCATATTGATCTAATATATCTTCCACCTCTTCCATTCTCTTAGGTTGCTTGCACTCATCATCTCCATAACCTCTATAGCGACCTCTTATTATTATCTTGGCTCCAAATATGAAGGCTTGCTTATTCATCCTAGGGCATCTCCATTAGCATAGTTCCACTCATAACATGGGAAATTCAACACTAGAACCTCAAGGGAGGTTTCATCGTAGTTAGGGAAAGGGAGGTACCATCCCCCCTAAGGGAATTTTTATCTCTCTACTCATGATTTTCATTGATATATCTTTTAAGGTGGTGGATCTATTGTTATTTGCATATAAAATTATATATCTTTCTATTGGAGATCAAGTACAAGTCTTGTCTCATATGAAAGTTGAGTTGTAGTGTAGGATCATTGAGGAAATGGATCACTTTGGAGACCTACCACAACTCTTTTCTTCGGCACAAGTAGTTTTTAGCACCTATGACAATGAATGAGTGAGTTCCTTCCATACTACTCTTTGTTTGTTAGCATTAGGGTTTCTATCTCACTAAATGAACTTTTAGTGAATTAACCATGGATTGTTAGTTTAATTTCCATTGCTAATTTGTTGTTAACATCTAATCTAAAACCCAAGTTAAGTTCCTTAATAATATATAGCCATAGCTTAACATAATCAATATCTAAAACCCTAATTAACCTCATGGCTCTTCCTCACTTTTTGGTCCTCTTTTTCCTCACCCCGAGGTTTCTTCACTTTTCCCTAAAACCAAGTGGTGACTCCACTCCCTTCTTTTCCCCTCTTTAATAGAGAGTGTGTGCATGTGTGTGTGTGTCTTAGCGTGGTATTTCATCCCTAGCCTCACATTGTGGGTGGTAGTGGGGATCCAGTTGTTCTCTACAAGATTTATACTCCATGAAAGTAGATCCAACTTCAATCAAGTGAATGGGATAAGGAGGATTGCATTTTATTTTAAAATTATAATATATAAAAAGTTTTTGGATTGGCTCAATTTTATTCCAAGTCTCATGAGAAGATGTTGTAAGCCCATATTTCATAGCCATATGGAATAACTAGGATAACTAAAGTGTTGAAAATGAAAATTTCTTATCCCAATCCCAAGGCTCGACATTTCTACATTTATTTTCAAGACCATAGTAAGCTTCCAACCTCCAATGATTCTCTTCTTGGCATTATGGTTATAGTTTAAATGAGAATTAAAATTGATACCTAAATATTTGTAAGATTGCACCTCTTCAAGGATGTTATCACCATACAAACTTGGAGGATATGTTCTTTTCTTATATTTAATTACTATCATCTTAGTTTTAATATAATATTAATAGTAAGCTACTGAGCTCACAATCTTTGTAAAATTGTTGGATAACTTTGAGTTGCTTGCGAAGATCATCAATAGTTTTTGCAAGACAAACAATATCATTTTCATATAAGAGAAGGATGACAAGAAGTCCAATCCTTTTAATATGAATTATCCCCTCCTCTTCTAAACATTGCACATTTTTATCAATATAGATGCCAAAATGTTTGGAAGAAAAGGTGACACCCATGCTTAACACCAATGTATTTTTCTGTCAACAAACCAGTCGATTTCGTTTTATCAGAGTAAGAAAATATACACAAAATCCATTGGACTATTGGTATGTCACTGGGGAAACTAGACCAACAACAGTGCAATAAGCTTTCTATCCATATTGTTTGAGCTAGGTTTTGGAATAAAAGAAAATTTGCATAACTATAGAAGTGTCCTGGAAGTCTAGCTATCATTATACAATCATCCAAAAGGTTATAGTAAAAGCGATCTAAAGGACTGAAAATGTTGATCATTGAAGGAATTATTTTCGAGAGAGGCCACCTACCATCACCCAGTGTCCCTGGTGTGGAGGCCTGGAATAATCGACTTGTTGGGATTCCTCATGTTGGTCTGGAGCATCCAGTCGAGCTCTGATATCCTGAAGTTGGTGATGCACCTCGACCAATTGCATAAGAATTTCCTCACGTTCATCTTCGTCGTCCAACATAATCTTTACTATGAACGTCTTAATGTGCCAATAAAGATCTACAATTCTAAAGTATATTGTGTCCCTTGCTCTAGAGCTACCTAGGTCAAGAACCCAATTACCAATTTCAACATTAATTTCCCAATCATGGGTGGTGGCGCAGTCCTGACGAACGACAACCTCCACATTAGTGATCTCCTCCTGGATACGAGGGAGAATTTTCTCTCTGAATTTCTTGGATGCTTAGCATCTATACTACAATTAATGTCCATTGACAATTTATTATTACAATTTGTCTTAGTAATAACCTTTTCATAGAGATTCATCACAACCCCATAGACCTTGAGATGGATACCTATTTGCTCTAATCTCTTGCAAGCTTGGTTCTAGGCATTGCATCAAATGCTTTTCTAAAATCAACAAAACAACATATGAGATCGTGTTTTTTGCCTCTATCATCCTCAACAATAGCTCTAAGCGTGACAAGGTGATCTATTGTAGCATGTTCATTCTTGAATCTAGGTTGTCCTTTAGCCATTTTATTATTTCCCTCAATTCATTAACTAAATTTTCTTTCAAGAATCGAGCCAAATGACTTTGCTAAAAGAGGGCTAATAATGATAGTCTAATAATTGGCTAGGTATCGTTTGTTTTTTAGATTTGAATATTGGAACAGTTTTAACGTTCATTGCATTTTTTAAGGAACCGTTGATTCACAACTTGATCAAAAAGATATTTGACATAAGGCATGAGGATTGGATTCCCAAGTTTTAATATCTCAACTTGGTAACATTCAATTTATTTAGTGTTTCCATTTGAGAGACCCTTAATGCCAAATTTTATATCCTTAGTTAAGAAAACCTTGACATAAATATGAGTGGTCTAGATGTCCTCGGAGACTTGAAGGGAAACACAAATCTTATTGAGGTAGGAGTTCCAATTATTTATGTTGATATTACCCCATTCTTTAGATTTTTTAGCAATAGTGTTAACCCAAAAGGTTTTAGGTTTTCATTGTACCTAAAGTAGTGAGGTACATCTACAACCTAGTATGATAGAGATGTTGTCACATATGTGGGTAACGCTTACATGCCAGCTTAAAAATATATATGATACATATAACAACTAATAGTAATATTATATGTTAGTCCAATAATGAACATAAATAAAAATATCCTCATATATATGAAAGAGAGAGATTTGACATGTACACCTAATATAAAAATTGTTATCTAGAGAGATAAAAGGAGAGATCCAAATTTACATAAAAATATAAATACTATATATATGATGTTTACATAGATCCATCTTAAATTATCAAAAAAATTACACCTCAAGAGGTTTGATCCTTCTTTGTGTTTGATAGATATGGAGTTAAGATGGATTTATGTTGGTTTACATAAGTCTAAAAGTCTCTCTTAATTTTTGGTAAGATATTGACATTTTTTTTATCTTTCTTATTAAATACTTATAATAGTTAATCTTGCTATCTCTACTAGACTTACTAGACTCATTAGAGGCGATTCTAATGTCTTTTCTTGCAATTTTACAATCTAGGTCATCCTAGGGGTTTGAATGATGTTGTTTGCCTCTAATATGTATTTTTTTTAAATACTTTTCTAAGCATGAAGATAGATTTGAAGTGAATTTTTTATATAAATTCTCAATATTGTCACTTTTCATATCATAATTAAACAACTCATGTAAATCTCTAAGAAAATGGAAAGCTTTCTTATTGTCGAAGATAACTTAATTACGTGTATTATGCATAGTAGTTTCATTGAGGACTGTATCTATATTTAAAGTTACCATGATGGGGCAGTGATAGAAGTCTAGCTCATTATCCTCATTTATCTCAACAATACCAATTTTATTCAAGAAAGGAATGTAGGATTTGACATAATCAACAAAATTTCTACCCCTCCCATGAATTCATCTCATAAATTGAGAGCCAAGGCAATAGTCCAACCCATTACACATGATCAGGTCATGGTGAGAAGCTTGTTACCATGTGAATTTGGTTCAATATCTTCAAAGCTTATTTATTTTTAAATTGCATAGTGCATTTTCTGGGGAAACCCACTAGGTGTAACTACCCCTCATTTTGAGGATGGTATCTAGGGTAAATTTGATTCTTTAGGGTTTAAGGCTAGGTCAATAGTCAACAATTGACTCATGAAAAAAGTAAACATGTCACAAATTGGGATTTGAAATTAAGAAATGAAGGATAACAACTTTCTTCTTAACTTCTTGAGACATAAAAAAAAAATGTATTTAAGAATTAGACGAATATCATCTTCTATCCATAAAGTATTAAAATTAAAATTATAAATTAAAATATTAGATTGAGTCTTACCAATTTTAATGTGAAAAAATATTTTAAAAAATTCTCTCCAACTTTCCCCATAACAATAATAACAATATTGACAATATTGTTAAGTAAATAAAGATAAATAATTACAAAATTAAAATTTCTACAAATAGATTATACATTATTTATTAATGTGTATTCTTAATGACATATACGTTTACATATTACTTCTATGAAAAGGGGTTGCGATGGAAGGTGTTGGTTTTCACCACCTTCATAACTTAAATACAAAAGGAATAATATAGTATAAGGAATAGAAAAGGAGCAAATATTAATATTTCTTTTGAGATTTCTCTTTGCATATTTTATTTTTAACATGTGGACATGGAAAAGAAAATCAAAACTTTCACGTCCTTTACGTTAGATTGTTAGTAGTCATCATTAGTGTATGTATTTTATGAAGAAGAATAATAAGTGGTCAATGCAAGTTGTTTGTTGTTTGAGGTGTACCTAAATGCCTTTTGATTTTATTAAAGGTGGGGCATTTTACTATGTAACATCATGCCACATACAACTCTTCACCTTATATTATCGAGACCAATCATATCATACATTTTTTATATTACAAAGAATGATGGTATATGATGAAATATTATATTTTTGTTTTTAATATGTTTGAATTAGTGTGGCTTATAGTCTTTGGAAACTATAAATTCTTTATTTATGTCAAAAGTAAGAAGTGGTTGACAAAATTAAATTATTGCTATGTGTTTCTTAAGTCAATTTTCATTGACTTTGTGTTGGTTTGTTTAAATTGATTAAAGTGTATAATAATTTTTCATTAAATTAAATTATATAATATATTTTTTATATTTAAAATTATATTTAAATAAATTAATTTGATTTATTAGTTGTGTTGGTTTGTTTAAATTGATTAACTTTTCATTAAAATAAATTATATAATATATTTTTATATTTAAAAATATATTTAAATAAATTAATTTGATTTATTGGTTTTGTGTTAAGTATTTTGATGCGCGGAAAAATTAACTTCAAAATATTAAACATCTTTCTTTGATCCACAAATACATAAAGGAGTTTTATATGTGCGAAAGAAGGCATTGAGATAGTAAATTTCTCATTACAAACTAAAAACATGTAATTAATATCATATTAAAAAACATTTTGCATTCAAAATGATCGTTATAAATATAATAAGTTTCATATGGTTGGAACTACATAGAAAACTTCGTGTTTGTTATGTAATTAGAAACTATGCATTTTTATAGTCATAAGAGATGTGTTACTATTATTCTTGTAGTAGACTGGTTTTTTTGTTGTTCGAATCTAATGATATAGGAATTTAGAGTTTCAATGGATTCAAAACTTTGATTGAATTTTCGATGATCTGAGTCGATTTATAATTGAGAAAATCCCTTAGGGATATCATTCCACCATACATGGAACTTAGATTATAATGAGACTTTAATCTTCCATGAATGTTTTTTTTTAATCGAAATCTTATAGATTTATGGTTGGAAAGAGGATCATTTTACTACAATATGATTTTTGTATCCCTTATGTTACTTAATAACTTGAGGTTTAAAAGTCAATTGGATCTACTAATAGTGGTTGGGAGGAATGATTTTTTTCCTCTTCACCTAGGTTCAATTTCGGCACATGTTGAGCTTTTAATGAGTATAATGTTGTAATGATCTTGAGCCCTATGTTCACAAGTTTCCCGAAGATATGTATTTCCCTTAAAAAAAAAAAAAAACTTGAGGTTATGATGATTTGCATAATTTATATGTATTTTTTGTATGACAGATGATGATTTTATTACTCGAATATTTGGAGTGCCCCTTTATATACAAATATATAAAGTACTCCTCATATCTTTCTTGCATTTGTGCAAGATCCATTTTACCTCCAAATCCATTAAGCACCAAGAAAGGATAAAAAATAAATTGAGATACAAATATATGAGTACTTAAAATAACTTGAGTTAATATGGATCTACATTGGTGTATGTTTTTTTCCAAGTAAAATCTTGTGGGAAAACTCCCAAAGACTTCCCCACATTTCGCGAATATTACCTAGTGTAAACCTACCAACATTGATTATTACACCTAATTTGTCAGGGACATCAAGCTTGAGGGATCAACCTTGAAACCTCTTGTATGAAGTTCAAAACACTCAACCACTCTAACTAATCCATCAAACTCAACATTTTTTTTTTTTTGTAAGTAAGTGTTTTGTATTATATATAAAAAGCCTGCTAAGAGCCAGGATCAAGAGTACATAACTGAGTCAAGCAGTTGTAATTACTGAACTGCTCCAGAAGGAGAAACCAGTTCAGCCAACCGTATTAAGCTAGTTTCAAAATTTACAGACATTCCTAAAGAGAACCAGACAAATTAACTACCATGAGAGCCACTAGAGCTAAAGTATGGAACAAGCTGTGTATAATCTGGCACATACTCTGGCAAGAGGCCTGGCCAGGGTTCCTCAATGACAGGTGTCCCGATGATCATCCACTGCATGTCCGTGGCGTCGTCGGCCTTGTCCTCATAAGCTGCCAACCTTACACTTGCCGTCGAGGTATGCATCTGGGGACTGGAGCCTTTCTCTTCCACTGCTGCTACGGGAGCTGGACCTTCGTCACCCCGTTCATTGCTAGCCAGAGTCTGCGTCCTCGTGAAGTCGGTCATAGGCACTGGTGCATCTGCCTTCCCCTCAGACTGCAGGCTCCCCTCTGTATCATCTTGCTGATGGCTGCCCGCTTGGTCGCTGAGAGAAGCATCACTGGAATCCTCAAGGGAGGCTTCAGGGGGGTTGGCTAGAAGCTGAAGAAGGATTGACAGCCTCCCCTCCAGTTGTTGAACACGAAACTGGAGGTCGTTCACTCCATCCCGAAGCTCAAAGACCAAATCATGCAAAATGGTGTAGATTTCACGCGGAAGGTTGGGGAGGGGCGTCTTCAGTTTGCTACGGGGTCGACCAAGTCCAGGTGCCGGGGGAGGAGAAGAATGCTGGGCGGAGGGAGGCCACCATGTATCGAAAGCATCAATGACAGCCCGACACTCAAGAGCCTGGGTGGATGAACCAAAGGGCGAGGAGGAAGTGCGGGGGCGCCGAGGGTGCCAAGGAGAGCCTCTGCGCGGACGCATTCGCTGTCGCGCCATGGTGTGGGTTGGCTTCTGCAGGAAGTCTGCAGAGCCAAGGTGAAAGGTGACGAACAACCGAGAGACCATGAAAATTGCTGAGCCAGAATCAAAACCAAACAGCCGAGCGGTAACACAAGAGGGAGGCTTCATTGCTCTAATGGTAATGGTGGTCGAGGGAGCGTGAATTAATGCCCCTCCCATCGACGTTGAATGTGTTTTAATGCTCGGGGGTGATGGCTGCAATGGGCACGAGCCGAGCACATGGCTCTGTGCTCCGCTGGCCTCCCCTTTCCGCTTCTGCGCGCTAGGTGGTGGGCTCTAACACCCCATCCGGGTGATTGTCCATTTCCACTGCTTTGTTGATGCATTGGTGGAGAATGGGATGCGTCTTATCTAGAGCAGTGTTGCAGAGGAGTTCTGGACCCTCCCAGTTCGCTCCTATGTTAGCCAAGTAGTCCGCTACCTGGTTTGCTTTCCATTTGACATGAGCTGGTATGATTACCTGGTTGGGATGCAGTGACTCTGCTATGAGTTGAAGCCCATGCGTGAGCCGCCATCTTGGGGAGAGTTTGTCAGGGTCAACGCCATTTAAGAGTTGGCCAAGAAGGTTGACAAGGATCTGGGAGTCGCCTTCCACCAGGAGCTGATTGAAGTTGTGATCCTTGGCAAGTTGCAGCCCCCGTAAGAGTGCCCATAGTTCCGCCACATTGTTCGTGGTATGGCCTAAGGAGCCTGCGTTGATTAGAATAATGTGCCCTTGATGATTGCGAAAGACTGTTCCGTATCCCGCGGCACCTGGGTTGCCTTTGGAGGCTCCATCGAAATTGAGTTTGAGGAAGTCTGTCGGTGGGGCTGACCAAGAGGAAGGTCTGGGGGTGGGGACAGGGTTAGGGGCGGAGGGAGGGGGAGGAAGGGTAGGTAGGGGGAGCCAATGTTTTAGGATTGGGCATTCAGAGGGGGTGCCTGTTAGATCTTGGTCTGTCCAGGGGTGGAGGTGGAGTGTTTCGAGAATGTTGCGTCGGCAGCTAGTCCAACACTGTTGCCAAGGGAGAAAGCTATTCCTGAAGAGCCTTCGATTTCTCTCCTTCCAGACTTGCCAAAGGATGAAGCCGGGTATCAATTGCCAAATCCGATTCAAGAGGGGGGAGTGAAACGGGTGGTCCCTCCAATCGGCGATGGTGTCTGCAACATTGTCTCGAACATAATCCGAGGTGCGCATTATGAGCGCCATTTGATCCCAGATTTGTGTCGTGTATGGGCAGGAGGTGAGGAGGTGATTCATGGTTTCGGCTGCTTCCCCACAGAGAATGCATATCGAGGGACCCACAAAGCCTCGCTTGGAGAGGTTATCCCAGGTGAGGATACT
>ML787167.1:594666-614630 GCA_009831015.1 Picea engelmannii
TTTTTAGGTCCTCCGTTAAGCCGCTTGTCCGGATCTGATGTTGTATATTCTCCATTTGCTCTGACAGTTGCCGCTGGGAGTCAAAGATGTTGCCAAAGGTATTCTTATTCCATGTTTTAATAAGTTGCTTCAGATTTTTTAATTTTTGCTGAAATCCGAACATCTTGGAGCCCTGTGTAACCTCTGCCTGTTCCCACCAGTCTTGAATTTTGGCCTCGAAGTCTGGATGGTTTAGCCAGAATTGCTCAAATCTGAATGGTTTTCTTCCTGGTGTGGCCGGTACTTCTATCCAAAGTTGGATGGGCCAGTGGTCCGAGCCGTGAGTGTTTAGTATGCTCGCTTCCATGGCCATACCTTCCAACATGAGGGAGTCGGAGATTAGAAAGCGGTCCAGTTTACAAGCGATTTGGTGAGTACCTGTCCTTCTATTCGTCCAGGTGAAGATGCCATTGGTGGGCTCCAGGTCGATCAAGTTGAGATTGTCGATCAGTCTATTGAAGTCGTTGGTGTCTTGATCCAGGCGTCTGGAGCCCCCTTTTTTCTCGTCCAGGTGCCGTATGAGGTTATAATCGCCCCCTATGATCCAGTGCTTGTGACTAAGCAAGCTATGGAGATAATCCAAGCTTCTGAGGAAGGTTTGTTTTTCCCTGGTGTTGGCCGGACCATAAACATTAGTGATGTGACCCGACTTGTTAGATCCGATGAGTCTGTAATCGGTGGTGATGGACCATCGAGTAGTAGTGAAGTTTTCTAGATGTACAGTGGCTGGGTTCCAAAGAACAGCTAGTCCTCCTGCTGTGCCTGCAGCCGTTGTTGACACTGCTTCCCCTTGCTTCCAACAATAAGGGAGGAGCTTATTGAGGTCTTCATTCGAGCATTTTGTTTCCTGAAGTAACATTATATCTGGTTTCTCTGCAAAAATCAGATCTCGTAGCAACTTCTGTTTACTACGTCCATTGAGGCCTCTTATGTTCCAAGAGATTATCTTCATGATGATGGGGGAGGGGGGAGGGGGGGGTAAGCTGTCTGAGATCAAATGCATCTGCCCTGAATTTACCATAAACTGCCCTATTTCCTGTATGAGTGTAGTGGTGGATTTCCTACCTCGTTTTTTGTCATCTTTTGGGTTTTTCCCTGGAGTCTTCGTTTGGCTGCCCTGAATGCCTAGGCTTTTGCTGGATCGCGTTGAGGAGCCTACAGAGGAGTTGATGAAGATTTTGTGAACCTTCCGCAGTTGATCCCGAGGTATGGTGTAAAGTTTTTGCTGCCGGCAGGCGTGTTCGAGGTGTTCCAAGTCTACGCCGGCCAGATCTTGCTCTTCAGTGTCCATCTCTGCCTCCCCATCTTCTAGGTGCAGGGCATCTTTTGGGTTTTCTTCTATAGATTGGGGATCCTGAGCGATTTTCTTTCCTGGTGGTTGCTTATCTTCTCCCTGTATCTTGGAAGAGGAGGTGATGTCTTTGCCATCTTCGGGATTTCCTTCTTTGGGGGCCTCATTGAGGGGGCATTCTCTGAATAAATGCCCATGTTCATGGCACTTTCGACATCTGAAGGGAATATGTTCATAGTCAATAGTTTGTATCCAGTCTTCGTCCTGGTATTCAAGGGTGATGGTTCCTGGTAGTGGTTTTGCTATGTTCAGATATACACAGAGACGCGCGTACGAGGTATATCTCCTCTGCTTTTTGGCTTCGAAGGACTTTACATAGACTCCAATAGTGTTGCCTATACCATCCAGGACTTCTTCCAACCAGAACTCTTGTGGGAGTGAGTACAGACGGATCCATACTGGAGCATGGGTGAAATCTTCTTTTTCAGGGCTGAATCTCTCGGTCCAGAATCTGAGGAATAGCCCGGCCGAGTTATAGAAATAAGGGCCCCCATCAAAGATGCGGTTGCGGTCCTCAAGGTTATGCAGAATGATTGTGAAAAATCCCTTTGAGCCTAACTGTAATTCGTAATGCCCCTTTGGTTTCCACCAATGTTGTATCCATTTGATTAAATCTCTTTCTGATGGCCACAACCCTAGAAATTCCCCTATCAGGGCATGATCTCTCATATATTGTTTCTACTCCTCTATCTGTGGAGAGTTAACTATGTATTTCAGAGCGTGCGGTGCTTGAGGAATGCACTTACCAGGAAGCCAAGGCGGCGATGCTGTAACAGGGGCTGCTGGGTGATCCGGATCAATGTCCATGTCGCGATCTTTGAAGGTGCCTTCCATGATGAGGGTTGCTCGCAGGTCCGGCGGCGGCTCAAAGGACGGCCGCTTAAACTTTTCTCCGCCGCTACCATTTGTTGTAGCTTCACTGTAGGAGGCGCCGGCTCGGCCTCCTTCCTGTGGAATCATGGCCCTCACGGGCCTGTGAGCGTGGTCGCTCAGAGTTCGGCTTCAAACCCTAAATCGGTAGCTCGCCTCAGCGATGTGGTTCCCACAAATCTTTTAATGTTCGAAGTGGAAACCCCATCAAACTCATATGTATATGTATGTATGTATGTATGTGTGTGTATTAAAACTTCACATTCTTTTTTAAAATAATTTTTTACATTAAATATATTTTTTTCATATCCTAAATGATTTTCTAAATACACATATAAATGATATATGAAAACAATTTAACTAATATGAAATCGAACAACTTTCATAATAAAACAAGTCTTCAATAAACTTGGCCCTATAACACCTTCTACACGATACTTGAAGGCTCTTAGTAGTTAAGGTTTACTGGTGTACTTTTTCCAATAGAAAATTAGCTCAATTATATTAGTAATACAATTTGTTTACATCTTGCATACCAAAACTAGGATCATTACAAAGGCACACTGTTAGATAGTTCCATGCCAAAAAGATCCAAAATAGTACAAGGACTAAACTTCCTATATAAGAGATCGACTTCATAACATTGAGATCACCTTGGTCATTTTTCAAAAAGTCAAAATGTTTAAATCATAAAAAAACAAACTTGCATATGCTTGCACATAAATGTATAGGATAGGCCCCTTTATCTGAAAATCTAGTGGATTCTAATATGTCTCCTAGGTCCTTCAGCACCATTAGACCAATGATAATAATAAATTCTTCCTTCTGGTTCATCTAGTGCTTGTTTGGAAAGAAGATTTGCTTCCATATTGTAATTTTTGAAAATGTGCTCAAAACTGACAGACTGGAACAATTTAATTAAGTCTTTAATTATGGATTTCCATCCTTCAATTGCACATACCTAGAGCCTTCCTTTGTTTGGCAGCCAATCAATAACAACACTAGAATCACCCATGACCTGGAGACGATGTAAATACAGATAATCAGCCAACATAAGAGTGGCCCAAGCACCCATAAGTTCTGCTCTTGTGTTTGTGCCTCTACCACAGTTATATATCCATCTTATGACTGTTAAACCTGGTGTTTTTATTACTCCTCCAGCTCCACACGAAGTGCCATCAAGCTGAGCCGCCCCATCGAACCATGCATATGTTGTATTATTTTGCTGCAGAATCATAATATCTCTCAAGGGTCTATCCTTCAAAGGAACGAAGACTCTTTTTTGTAGAGCCAAAGTCTTATAAATCACTGCCTAGAGAGATGGAATGGTTTCCTCAAAAATAGCTTTGTTCTGCTCTAACCATATGAACCAACAAATATGAGCAGTTGTCGGTGTAGGCACTGCCTTATCCTCGAACCAATTCTTAAAACAATCGGACAAAGTGTTACCTTTCCAACTATTTTTTAAGATCTGACCAATAATCACTTTCTCCCAAACTGATTTGGTAAAGGGACACTACATAAACAAATGATATATATTCTCATAATCTTGTTCACAAAGGTAACAACACCCTGGACCTTCCCATCCTCTTGTTTGAAGAGTATCCCAGTAAGGATTTTTCCTTTCGCTGCCAGCCAAATAAATAGTTTGATCTTTAGTTGAATGTTCCATTTCCAAATAGACTGTCTCCAACTCTCCACTTTCCTCAGGTTCTTTGTTGAAATTATGGCCCCATAGATGTTTTTTACTGTAGGAGATCCGGAGTTATCACCACCTATCCACATCAAATTGTCTTCGGTGTCTTGTAAGAAAGCTCATGTGTCGATGAGTGCCCATCTAAATAGATCCCATTTTGCAGCAATATCTCCAGAGAAACCCAAGTCATTGTTGCACAACCAATAGGAGGATAAGAGTTGACTGTCAGAATGCCTCCTAGCCTGTGCAAGTGTAAAAATATTCCTATGATTTAGCACTGACATAAGATTAATTGAGGGAAAAGGAGATTTCTCCCATCCCTAAAATCCTATCTTTCCCAAGAGCGATGAGTTGGCCCGATCTTGGATTCCAACTTAACCAGTGGGTGATTAAGTGAACAGATTTTAATAAGCCACTCCAGATTCTAGACGACGCCTTATGTTGGAACGTTTGGGATCTAAACCAATTTTTAACAGTCGTGTGAGGGAGGTACTTATCCATTATTACTCTTTGTCAAATGCCCGCACTCGTTAAAACTCTCTAGAGTGAGTTTGTGGCCAATGCTTTACTAAAGTAAAAAATATTGTGTATACCCCAACCACCAAATTTCTTTGATATAGTAATATGTTCCCATTTGCAGAAATACAATTGATTTGATTCACTGGTTTACTAGTGTGCTTACTCAAGTGACATGATACTTAATATTATTATTAATAGTGTACTTTTCCAAAAAGTCATGAGATAATGACAAGGAGAGGACCCTAACTAAATTTATATTATTAATACGTAATATATAATATATACTATTTTAAAATTAGACCTTTAGTTAATTTGTATGGAAGCAATGTTTTCAAATTGTGAATGGAGGATTTTTCAAAATTGTAATGGATAGAACATAACTCCCTACTAATTGAAAGAGTGGAATGGATGTTTTCAAATTGTGAACAGGATTTTTCAAAATTGTAATGGATGGAACAAAATTCCCCACTAATTGAAAGAGTGGAATACATTAATGATGGTAACATTTAAAGCAATTAATGCAATGTATTAATAATTCATAAATTTTCCATTTTGTTTTTATCATTTTTTACTATAATTGTTTTTGAAATAAACATCTCAAAAGTTGAAATGTAAGCTAAAGAGAGAGGTGGTTTCATACGCATAATCTTGACATTTTAAGAATTTCAAGATCAATTAAATAATTTAAATTGATATGTATCACACTTACTTTAATTATTATACATTTTAAGAATTTCAAGATCAATTAAATAATTTAAATTGATGTGTATCACACTTACTTTAATTATTATACATGATGTATGATAATTGAGTTTTTAAGCATTTGTAGTTTATATAGGAGTTTTGGTTACTAACTTTTATTATCTCAATAATTTAGGCATGAAGTCTTCTTCCATCCATCAAATTATTGGAGTCATCTTATTATTATATATGATGTATGATAATTGAGTTTTTAAGTGTTCATTGTTTGTATAGGAGTTTTGGTTACTAAATTTCATTATTTCAATAACTTAGGCATGAAGTTTTCTTCCATCTTGGATTCATCTTAACAATGAAAATGGACAAGATTTGCTTATAAAGTAATTTTTTTTTGACATAAATGGTTATGAATTTTATTATAAAAAAAATGGGGTTGTGCTTAGGAAAAAATAGCCATGAGATACAAAATTTCAAAATGGCCAAAGGTCTTGAGAAAACAGAGAGTCTTACATTCCTTCTGATGGCTCAGAATTTCGTCTAAATATACATAAAAACTATTGCAGTTCTTCCATGTATACAGTCTAACAAAGTGTAATATTCCCAACAGAAAAATACTTGTTTGTTGTTCAATGATAGTGTTTCTCTTGTGTGATTTTTGTCAAATACTTAGCATTCATAAGTTTTTATGCTAGAAGTTGATTGGTGAATTTCTACAAATAGTTTGCAGGTGTACAATTGAAAGATATTATGTCAAACACATTGCATTTAACCCATGGGTATAAATGATAGAAGATACATCTTAGGCATTTTATTATGGATGGGAAACCAACTACAATAGTAATACAAACTCCTACTAGTTGTTATGGCAACTGCACAAACATACAATAAGTAAATCAAAACTTGGAATATTGGTGTCATAGTCCCTCCTATAAGTTAAACAAAAACCCTTTGTCAAGGTGAATCGACCCCTCCAAGCTCCTCAAGGCTATCCTAGCCCACAGGCCTGTCACAAAAGAGGTTCGACCCTCCTCCAAATATTTTAGAAGCGTCCTCAAACCCCGCGTTTCCCTCTCACAGCCAATCAACCCTCACTGTACCTCCAAAGCCCTCAATCTCTGCTTGAAAACTCCCACAACTTCTCTAATCTTCTACGATCCTGCAATATAGATGAAGCAACCCTATTAGAATGGTTATAGCGGCCTTCCCAGCATATGACCTACAATAAAGTGAGTGGGTCATCCCTCAAGGAGCCCCCACAATTTCCCTAACCCGTGGATCTGAATCATGAGAGGGTCAAACCCTTTATGAAGCCACACGAGTCTCCTATGATGCCCACATACCTCCAACAATTATCCACGACTCCTTTAATGACCCACAGTCTGTAGAGAAAGGTATATCAACCTTCCTCCAAGTGCCATGGACCTCCTATGTGTCCATAGCTTGTCCAAACAAATCGTGGCCTTCCTACAACCACACGAACCTGTTAATGATGACAATCGAGATGTTATTCTTCTCTGGAGACCCTCACGGTCCCTTCAATCAGATCGCTTCCCTCCTTAGCTGAAGATAACCTGCAATGAGATGAATATCCAATGAGGATCCTGGATGCAACCCCCTCTTGTTTCGCTATGGTGGATGTTGCACCACCAAAACCAAACCAACAGTGGAAGGGTTTTGCCAAAACCCCAACAAAAACTTGGCTCTCATTAGCACTCCAAATAAGATGTCAAATCATAATGACAAAGTGAAGTGCTACCCCTCCTTTTATTCTTCCTTCGATCCTTCTAGATCTTTCCCCTTTTTTGACCAAATCAAACCTCACCCTTATTTCTCCTTTAATTTTTACTTAAACATTAAAAGGTACTTTTTAACATTTAAGTGATTAATCATTTACCTTTTTATTTAATGTCACTTCATGAACATAACATATTCTAACCAAATGACACTAAATAAATCTCTCTGACTCCCATTTTCTACTGACTATAGCCTACGGGAGTTGTATAGGATACTAAGTCATCCTCTCGTCATGATCAATAGGAAGGGGCATCACAATCCTCCCTTCTCAAGATCGCTTGTCCTCAAGCAATGCCAACACAACCATCCTATCGATAGGCGAAACCCAACTGAAATTATGAATGACCCCAGGGTTCCAAACCAATCTGCAATGTGTGGAGCACCTACTGCTCGTGATCCTATCCTGCAAGGTACTAACACCAAAAACCCTCTGAAGGCCCTCGACCAAAAGATCAATCAGACACTACAAAATCTCAATCCATCCTATGTAGATTCACCCTTCTGGAAAGACGACCCAATTCCCTATAGAAATGAACTCCTGGTAATAAAAGCTAATTCTCCCATCTGTACGAAATGTCAAACTCTCAAATCAAGAAGTCTCGGGGTCCCATGCTACCCCCGAAAAGGGTCCACCATGTTGACGTTGCACCACTCTAATCACAAATATCTGACTCTCATACCTAGGCTGCATCATCCACCCTGGGAACCCCAAATTGGAATGTATCGAAGAATCAACCCCATTATCAAGGATCATGTTCTACAAATGTATCCTAGTGAAGTCAAAGACTGTAAGTCTGTTTTCATACCCGATCCTGGGTATCGATGAGGAAAATTTGTCCTGCCATATAGGATGCGTCCCAAAAACTCCTCTCGAGGTATCCCAAAGTTAAAATGGCTAGTCAAATGGGTTCCTGGAACCCACGACCACATTGGGCATGTAGATTTTTAATGACTAAAATCAACAAACTGAAATTTTGTCAAACACTTAGCAACCTAGAGATAATTGTCTTCGTAAACTTCATAAATACAAAAAACCACATTCAGAAATTTCCATAAGCAAAAATACACATTGCTAAGCAAAACATGCAGCGAAAAAAACACAGTGGACAGCAACCCAATAACACTCAGAAATTTAGGCAAATGCCAGGGAAAACCCCAATGTGGGGAAACCCAACGAGTGTGTGAGAGAGAGAGAGAGAGAGATCTTATTATTATGCTTCAGGAAAGTACTTAACAACAGCAAAACCACATTTCCAGCCAAGGAAAATACCTCACAGCACCAAATCTGTCCCACAGAAATCTGCCTCGTTTTCTGTTTCAAAACCGTACTACTATACGACCACCTTCGTACATCGTTTTCCGTGCCCACAGTCAGTTGTATGAGTTGTTCCATACAACCCAGAAACAGTGAGCAGAAAATTGAAATCAACCTCGAAATCCATGCCCGAAGCCACCTCGATTTCCTTGCCAAATCTGTACGGCTGTACAGACTGTACGAATCCGTACAGTACATCCTCCCACAGCAGAAAAAAAAAAAAATCGGCCCAAAACTCACCAAAAAAAAATCTCGAGATTCATGCCCTCCTTCCTTGGAAAATGTGCCCTCTTTGTTGCTCACTTTCATCTCTCAAGCATGCTAAAAAAATCTCTCTAACTCTCCTCCCGATGTCCTCTCAACATGTCTTGCACACTACCCAATGCATTCTTTTATAATCTGAAAATGGCATTTTCCCCCCCAAAGTGTCTTTTCACCTTCTCAACCCTAGATCCAAAGGCCAAGATTAGATCTTGCCTTTTTCAAGATCAAGGGTCATGATCCATTCCCTCCAAAATAAATCACTTGAAATATTAAAGTGATTTCACTTTATTACATAAGTGCTTTATGAAAATAAAGTCACTTTAAAAATAGAAGGTACACTTTATTAAAAAAGTCACTTTAATAAAAGAACCACTTAAAACAACTTTATAAAAACTATTACAAAGTTAAGTGTCTGGTAGTGTAAACATTAAGGTAACATTTGTATACAAGACAAAACATTCGGAGTACCTCTCGAGCTAAAAACTAACACTCCCTCTTAGCGAGGGAGGTACTTCTAGTAGCACCACCAGAATATGTCTCCATCTTAACAGCTACCATAGTTGCTCCCTCTGTACCAGAAGTCTATGCTCCCTCTGAACATGAAGCCACTACTCCCACTGCACTGGAAGCCTCTGTTGCTACCTCTGTTGTACCATGAATTGAATACATGCTCCTAGGATACTGCACACTCTCCTGAGCATCCAACTGTGTCGACTCATGCCTGTTGATTCCCTTGAGAGTCTCGGAAGAAGATTGAGTACCACGTATCAACTCTCTCTCCCGTGCTACGTGCCAACTCTCCGACACAGAATCTAAGTCCAGAAATCCACTGGACCCCAACACAGGTCTACCCAACAACATGTACAAGCCCTCATACTTGACACCAAGCATTATTGTTGTGTCAGTAGTTGCTCCCACAAGGTACAAAAACACATGTCCACTGTTGAAAACAACTCCAAATCCACTCTCATCCAAAGCTGACACTGAGAGAAAATTAACTGTCAACTCTGGAACATATAACACCTCGCCAACCTCCAAAATACCTCCTGAATCTAGTTGGAATCTCATCCTTCCAACCCCCTTTATTGCATGTTGTGGGACGGCTCCACAATTCACACTACAGTCTGAGTCTATCTCTGTAAGATCAAGGAAAATTGACCTCAACCCGGTCATGTGTCGAGAAGCACCACAGTCCACAAACCAATATTCAATGTCCTCGAACACTAGGCATCCTCTGCCCACGAAACCAACCATGAGAGAGAACTCCTTCTCAAATCTCTGAGCAAAATCTGCAACTTATGTTGAAGCCGACACCTCTGGTTTCGGTTTCTTCTTCTTCTTATTTAGACATTGACTAGCATAGTGGCTAGTCTTGTGACATGCAAAGAATTTCACCTTGCTCGTGTCCTTCTTATTTCCCTTTAGCACAGAGCAACATTCTTGTCATTTGCACCATCCAATGCCTTTTCCTGAGACCCCTCTCGAATCTCCTCCTGCGTAAAATCATCCCATAATCTGCTCCAGTCAGGGAGCTTCTCTCTCCCCACCATGCACTTGACGAAAACTTCCCACTCCTTGGTGAAGCCTTTGAGGGCTATCCACACCAACTCTGAGTCAGGAATGACTTCTCCAACAGCTGCCAACTCGTCCTTAACCTGTGCAGCCCGGGTGAGGTAGGTGGCCACACTCTCCCCTTTGACCATCCTAGCTCCATGGAGCTTTTCCCGGAGAGCCACTTTCTGGTTCTCGTTCTTAGCCTCATACAAGCCTTTCAGTGCAACCCACATTTCATTGGTTGTCTTATTCTTAGCCAAATGTGGAATAAGGTGGTCTCTGACCCCGTCCAAGATGATTCTATGAGTCTTGGCTTCCCTCACCTCATGAACATCAAGAGCTATGGGATCTGAAGCAGGTACATGCACAATGGTGTTCGCAAACGACCACAATTTGTTCTCCTTGAGAACACTGCTCATTCTAACCTTCCACTGCAGGTAGTTGGAGATCCCCTCCAATCTATCTTCAAACTTGATGTTGGAAGTCATCTTTGTCCACCTGACAAAGAACCTTTTCTACCTTCTTCAAGCAAATACAACAACAAATCACTTGTTGTTCCAAGTGCCAAATGTTGCCCACTGAACTTCAGAGCACAAGCTCTGATACCATGTAGATTTTTAATGACTAAAATCAGCAAACTGAAATTTTGTCAAACACTTAGCAACCTAGAGATAATTGTCTTCATAAACATCATAAATGCAAAAAAACCACATTCATAAATTTCCATAAGCAGAAATACACATTGCTAAGCAAAATATGCAGCGAAAAAAACACAGTGGTTAACAACCCAATAACACTTAGAAATTTAGGCAAATGCTAGCGAAAACCCCAATGTGGGGAAACCCAACGCGCGCGCGCGCGAGAGAGAGAGAGAGAGAGAGAGAGAGAGAGAGAGAGAGAGAGAGAGAGAGAGAGATCTTATTATTATGCTTCAGGGAAGTACAAAACAACATCAAAACCACATTTCCAACCAAGGAAAATACCTCACAACACCAAGTCTGTCCCACATAAATCTGCCTCATTTTCCATTCCAAAACCGTATTGTTGTACGACCACCTCCGTACCTCGTTTTCCATGCCCACAGTCAGTTGTACGGGTTTTTCCATACAGCCCAGAAACAGTGAACAAAAAACTGAAATTCGCCTCAAAATCTGTGCCCGAAGCTGCCTCGATTTCTGTGCCAAATCTGTACGGCTCTACGAAATCGTACGGACTGTATGGATCTGTACTGTATGGCCTCCCACAGTAGAAAAAAAAAATTGGCCCAAAATTCACAGAAAAATTTTCTCGGGATTCCTGCCCTCCTTCCTTGGAAAATGTGCCCTCTTTGCTGCTCACTTTCCTCTCTCAAGCATGCTCAGAAAATCTCTCTAACTCTCCTCTCGATGTCCTCTCAACATGTCTTGCACACTACCCAATGTATTCTTTTATAATCTGAAAATGACATTTCCCCCCCCCCAAAGTGTCTTTTCACCTTCCCAACCCTAGATCCAAAGGCCAAGATTAGATATTGCCTTTTTCAAGATCAAGGGTCATGATCCATTCCCTCCAAAATGAATCACTTGAAATATTAAAGTGATTTCACTTTATTACATAAGTGCTTTATGAAAATAAAGTCACTTTAAAAATAGAAGGTACACTTTATTAAAAAATTCACTTTAATAAAATAACCACTTAAAACAACTTTATAAAAACTATTACAAAGTTCAGTGACTGGTAGTGTAAACATTAAGGTAACATCCGCATATAAGACAAAACATGCGGAGTACCTCCCGAGCTAAAAACTAACAGGGCATCCACTCTCTCTCAGGCCGACTGAATCCCATGGTGTTATGTTGATAGCTATTGGAAACCAAATGTGTGAAGCATCACCTCCAACTGATGGGAATGAGGTACTCAGAGTTAACTCTATGTCTGCTAATCTATACCACTTCTGCCAAAATCTACTGAGAAATGTGTTATCCCAATCATTGTTAGTGTGCACATGCCACCCATGGAATCTGGACATCTCCCTGGAAGTTAACTCTGTCGCTCGAGGCACCTCATACTCTGATGGACTCGTGACTAACTGTGTCATCCTAGTCCACTGACCATCAATGAATTAAGTACAGTCTTGGTCATACAACTTTGACTTGTTCTGCTGACAAGTCATACACTCCCTCACATGTCTCGATACATCGTTCTTGAGGCCCCTCTAGAAGAACCTCTCTTTGATTTGTTGGTGAGTCATGAAGTGCTCATGATGTCCTGCCAATGGCTTATCATGAAAAACTCACATGAAATCCTCTCCAAGTGTGGACTCTGAAACTAAGTACACACAACCTCTGTAGTAGATGACGTTGTCCCCCACTCTGTACCTGTCATCTTGGATGTGTTTGTCCATCAACTCGCAAGCAAACTGGTTTTTGGAATATTCCACCAAAAGGTGGGACTTCCATTCAATTGAGATCCTTATGGGCCACTCTAATATAGCATCGACCCCCTCCCAATGTACTTGTGCATCATTCTCAGTGATCACATGGTCCCCATTTAAAATCTCTATCTTGTGAGGCTCCTTGTCCCGGACCTGCTAACAATTTGGTTGAAGATCAACCTCTAGAGAGTATCCTATCCCATACCTGAATACACTCTCCATATGCTACGATACAATCGCTCTAGGAGCTCCACTGTTCATGCCCCTTAAAATCACTTTCCTGCCATCCATTGCCCTGAACTCCAACTCCATGGCTTGGTAATCAATGGAATTATTTCCCAAGGAAACAAGCCATTAAACTCCCAATATGATATTAGTATTTGGCATCCCAACTACGTAAAAATCATTATCCACCATGCAGTTACCCAATGCTACGCCCAACTACAGAACCTTCCACTTACATGGCATACTACGCCCACCTGCTACCATCGCATCAAACCTCTAAAGATCTATTGTAGGAATGCCTCTCCTAGTTACTAGGGTCGAGTCAATGAAATTGTGGGTTGCCCCACCATCGATTAGGACTGTAACTCATTGTCCCTGTACTCTCCCCCGAACCCTGAAGGTGTGAAATTTAGGAACAACTGACAAGGCGACGATAGTCACACCCTGCACCTCCACGTGATGTTGCTCAACACTCTTAGTCTCTACTTGTGGTTGCTTGTCGTTTGGACTGATATGCTCTCCGCCTTGTTCACGTCTTTCCTCTTCATCCTCATTATTGTTAAGAAACACCTCAATGTAATGTAACTTACCTTGTCCCAAGTGTTATCTCCTCAAATGGTTTTGTAAATTTTGAGGATCTTCATTCGTTCGTGCTTAATTTTTTATTTTTTTTATGGTCACTTTCCATAATCCATATTTTTAAATTCCCCATTAAGCTCCCATTAATCATGTTAGCTCAAGAGTCTTGCTACTCCGTCTTCAACTTGCATTACAAAAACAGAATAAATGTTACCTAGTCTATAATCCTAGCTTTATTAGCTTTTATATTTTCACATGCTAATATGCATTTTTGTTGTAAAGTGGTGGGAGCTCGAAGTGATTCCAAAGCTAAGCCATATCACAATTAAGATTCATGATACCAAATCCCGAGTTCATGTCCACTTGTCATACTACATACCTAATACATAAGCTACAAGTCAAACCCTAATCTCAAGTCATAAATTAAGCCAAACTTCAAGGCCACGAGTCTACAACAATTCGACACATCAAGTATAAGCGATGAGCTCCTTCTTGGTTTCGTATAGAGACACCTAAGGAGATTTTTCTTGCAAAACAGAAAGCTAGGTGCCCGATTGATGAGTAATTACAGGTGTCGACTAATTAGCCAGAACTTGGAAACAGTTTCAGACATTATGAAAAGCAAACAACTGTGAAGGTCGAGAGCAGTAATGATGGTGGCAATGGATGTAACAATGAAACAACCATGCGCAGTGAACTGGGGACATCAATCCACCACCGCGTGTAGAAGCAGAATGGAGAAATCGATCACAAGTACTTAAGTCTAAAGGAGTACGCCAAGCAAATATCAATATTACAGATAGAAAGAAAAGTGCCATTATACTAGAATCAAAAGCTGCCATGATGGACCAAATCAATAGAGCCTGAGGTATGACATCTCACCACCCACAAATTGGGGTGTACGCATCGTGCCTGAAAAGATTGCTTATGTTGTAGAGCGATTTGGGAAATACGACAGGACTCTTGATACAAGCATTCACATTTTGATACCGTTTGTTGATCATATAGCCTATGTGCATTCTTTGAAAGAGGAAGCTATTCCTTTTTATTGTCACAGTGTATAGGCAGACTTTCAACAGCTTTGTTCACTATGCATGGGCATTAGTCCCAACATATACAAGGGATTGTCACTAATTTACAATATTTCAAACAATCCTATGTGGCCCAAAGAGGAACATTTTTGCAGATGGAAATGATATTGTTTGAGGGTAAGTCAAAATATCAAGATTTGATGATTATAAATTGATGAAAACAACTCCCTGGATTTGTGCAAAGGGCAGATGAACTGAAGGACAAAGATCGATGACACATAAGACATATCTGGGGAATCTGCCTGATGAGTTTGTGGATTCAGTGATCGGACTGAAAGCCTGCTCAGTATCAAAGTGCATCTTGTGAACAGAGAGAAGAAAATTGAAGCAATGTAAAAGCCAGGACTCGAGACCAAGTATTCTACAATAGTTGCGTTCCCTACCTTGTTCATGCTCTGTTTTCTGATTGAAAGAATAAGATCAGAGATAACAGACGTTGGTGAGCACACTTCAGTAAACAGATGAGTCTGAGATTCTTTATATATCATTTATTCAGATACATGTGTTAAGCCTAAATGAATGATCTAAAAGCTTACACATAGTGATATATAAACTAAGAATAGATACATAGTACGAATGCTGAGTAGTACTATAATATATGAGCATATCATCATAATTCTAGAAGTAGAAGATCCCAAGCTACAAATAAGGATTCATTTTTGCAATTTTCAAGCAATTTTCAAAATTGTGCTTTCGGCAGCTTAAACCTTTTCAAGAGGGCATTGTTAGATGTCAAAATCTTCGCTTTCGGTAGCTAACCTTACTTTGTTTCAGGCCTATAAGCCACCGAAAGCACAGGAACTAGTAGATTGCTCTTCTTTTTTTCCAGTTCAAGGGTTCTTGTTTCCAGATTGCGTGGGGATGGTTTTTTATGAAGGATAATAATTAAGGGAAAATAAATCAACTTTCATTTCCAGATTTTGAGGCATATGATAAGACAAGAAGACCAAGTGGCCTTTCTATTTTTGGTTAAAACTGCTCAGTTGTCAAAGCAGGATTTTGAAGTGCCTTGTCATCACCTTGAAGGTTATTGAAGATGTCAGATTTTGTTGAGGATGTCAAAGATCACTAAAGACTTAGTTGATAAGGGTTTGACCCTTAATTTAGGAATTGATCCTACACATCATATCAGTTTTATTTTGTTCTATTATTAGTATTTAAAATCCATTTTAATAGGATCTCAAACTGTTATGTAAAGGCTATAAAGCCTATGCTTTCTAAGGAAGAGGGGTTCGACCTTGGGGACTTTTTCACACTTTGTACTTAAGCTTCTCATTTGCAGATCAGTTAATACAAGCTTCTTTTGCAATTACTTGTTCAGATTTACATTTTCCTGTCTATTCTATATTTTCACATGGATGTTTAATTCTTGTTTATTATGTTTGTCTAAAGCCCGATWGTTGTCATCCTATCTTTGCTTTGWTGAGTTGAATTGCAAATATCATTTACTCATTGTGACTGGCCATTCATGTATCTTTATGTGTGAGTCTGCTAGCATAGTAAGAATTCTCCATACATTCACTTATTTATAAACCCTYTGAATAGTGATAGTTAAAAACCTTGTCATCTGGTTATGTTTATGCATGTCTTGAGAGAGCAGGTCTGATTTAGTCATCTGACTTGATCCAWTTGAGAAAATAATTAAGAAAATAGTTAAGTTACCAGGCGGCTTCTTTGAGCTACAACCTAGAAGGACACCTGGAGTGATAACAAATTGGCRTCRTTGCCGGGGAGAGGAGATTGAAGTTGAAGCAAGCTTCCCTGGGAGACGATACAGATCTAATCTTTGATGATAGACAAAGGTTGGATACAYTATTCYGGTTGTAATCATCTATCTGGYGACTCCATGAAGGACGGGTTCAGTGGCGACTCCACAATGTTCAAATGTCAAAAGCATTTGTTGCTCTTTTGGCTTGGATGTTTGCACCTCTCAACTTCTCTTCAGTTCTTGGTTTCCCACATCTAGTACCTGATATGTCAGAATGGGGAGATTTTCTGCCCTATCTTCAAAGAGAGCAAAGAAGACAATCGTGCAGAACACCTCGTCAAGTTTCATGACTGCATGGATCTACTAGATCTACAACATGAAGATGTTCGTATGAATATGTTCATGTATTCATTGTATGGTGATGCACGTCAGTGGTATTTCTCTTTACCTCCTTCCAGCATTTCATCATTGAAGGATTTTCACAGAGTATTCACTGAGCAGTGCCAAAGGTATTTTTCAGATGAGTTTGCATTTTTAATTGTTGTGATGAATATGAATTACATTATAAGGTTGAAGATATAAATAGAGAAGGATATCTCCCTCACAATATGCAACAACCCTTCAATGATATTCAAGATGATGTGCTTTCCCATCAACATGAACTAGAAATGTATAATAAAGGAGCTGAAGGTTCTTCTATTAACATTATTTCTGACTTTCATAAATCTGAAGAGTATGCTGAAATAGGGGACACTTCTCTTTGTGATCGAGATATTAATGATCTTCATAATGTTAACCATAATATAGATGCTTTTGACTTTGTATCAAATGAATATGCTGACTTATGGTGTCAAGAAGATCAGTTTGTCCCCTTTGAAAACCCGAAAAATGATGAGCATAAAGGTCTAGATCAGCAGTTGGTCATACATGATCCTATTGCTAATTTTCTGGAGTCCATGAACAACATAAATATCAAAATTTTCCTGTCAGATGAAAGCTGGTTCTATCATCTGTTCAAACCACAGTTCTGTTGGCTATGCAGTCCTTTACTTTTTCGGTCAAGATCAAGGTTATTTTCAGTAAATCAATTTCTCACATGGCATCATTGGAAGCATGACTTCACTTGATAAGAGGCAGTACACTTGGTTAGCGTAGGAGTTAGCAGAAGGATAAGCTCTTCATACGAGCAAGTAGATTGTTTTCAGTTTCTTGAATAAGCAGGCAGTCTACATGGCAGGGGATCAATTGTAAAGGCTATATGACTCCATAGCCTAATAGTAAAGGCGACTGGAACTACTAGGTTATTGGAGCCTCGGAGGGAGGTCTCCATCCCAGTTGGAGCCAGATGTTATCTCCTCAAATGGTTTTGTAAATTTTGAGGAGCTTCATTCGTTCGTGCTTAATTTTTAAATTTTTTTATGGTCATTTGCCATAATCCATATTTTTATTTCCCCATTAATCACGTTTGCTCAAGAGTCTTGCTACTCTGTCTTCAACCTGCATTACAAAAACAAAATAAATGTTACCTAGTCTATAATCCCAACATTATTAGCTTTTATATTTTCACATGCTAATATGCATTTTTGTTGTAAAGTGGTGGGTGTTCGAAGTGATTCCAATTCCAAGCCATATCACAATCAAGATTCATGATACCAAACACGAGTTCATGTCCACTTGTCATACTACATACTTAATACATAAGCTACAAGTCAAACTCTAATCTCAAGTCATAAATTAAGCCAAAATTCAAGGTCATGAGTCAACAACAAGTCGACACATCAAGTATAAGCAATGAGCTCCTTCTTGGTTTTGTATAGAGACACCTAAGGAGATTTTTCTTGCAGAACAAAATGCCAGGTGCCCGATTGATGAGTAATTACAGGTGTCAACTAATTAGCCAGAACTTGGAAATAGTTTCAGACATTATGAAAAGCAAGCAACTATGAAGGTCAAGAGCAACAATGATGGTGACAATGGATGGAACAGCGAAACAACCATGCGCAGTGAACTGGGGACATCAATCCACCACCAGGTGTAGAAGCAGAACGAAGAAAGCGAGCACAAGGACTTAAGTCTAAAGGAGTACGCCAAGCAAATATCAATATTACATATAGAATGAAAAGTGTCATTATATTGGAATCAGAAGCTGCCATGATGGACCAAATCAACAGAGCCCGAGGTATGACATCTCACCACCCACAAATTGGGGTGTATGCATCGTGCCTGAAAATATTGCTTATGTCATAGAGCGATTTGGGAAATACGGTAGGACTCTTGATACACGCATTCACATTTTGATATCGTTTGTTGATCGTATCGCCTATGTGCATTCTTTGAAAGAGGAAGCTATTCCTTTTTATTGTCACAGTGTACAGGTAGACTTTCAACAACTCTGTTCACTATGCATGGGCATTAGTCCCAACATATACAAGGGATTGTCACTAATTTACAATATTTCAAACAATCCTATGTGGCTTGGAGAGGCACATTTGCTACAGATGGAAAATATATTGTTTGAGGGTAAGTCAAAATATCAAGATTTGATGATTATAAATTGATGAAAACAACACCCTAGATTTGTACAGAGGGCAGATGAACTGAAGGACAAAGATCGTTGACACAGTAGACAGATCTGGGGAATCTGCCTGATGAGTTTGTGGATTCAGTGATCGGACTGAAATCCTTCTCAGTATCAAAGCGCATCTTGTGAACATAGAAAAGAAAACTCAAGCAATGTAAAAGCCAGGACTCGAGACCAAGTATTCTACAGTAGTTGTGTTCCCTATCTTGTTCATGCTATGTTTTCTGCTTGAAAGAATAAGATCAAAGATATAACAGACGTTGGTGAGCACACTTCAGTAAACAGATGAGTCTGAGATTCTGTATATATCATTTATTCAGATACATGTGTTAAGCCTAAATGAATGATCTAAAATCTTACACATAGTGATATATAAACTAAGAATAGATACATAGTACAAATGTTGAGTAGTACTATAGTATATGAGCATATTATCATAAATCTAGAAGTAGAAGATCCCAAGCTACAAATAAGGATTCATTTTTGCAATTTTGAAGCAATTTTCAAAACTGTGCTTTCGATAGCTTAAACCTTTTCAAAAGGGCGTTGTTAGTTGCTGAAAGCTCCGCTTTTGGTAGCTAACCTTACTTTGTTTTAGGCCTATAAGCCACCGAAAGCGCAGGAACTGGCAGATCGCTCCTCTTTTTTTCCAGATCAAGGGTTGTTGTTTCCAGATTGCGTGTGGATGGTTTTTTATGAAGGATAACAATTAATGGAATACAAATCATCTTTCTTTTCCGGATTTTGAGGCATATGATAAGACAAGAAGACCAAGTGGCCTTTCTATTTTTGGTTAAAACTGCTCAGTTGTCAAAGCAGGATTTTGAAGTGCCTTGTCATCACCTTGAAGGTTATTGAAGATGTCAGACTTTGCTGAGGTTATCGAAGATCACTAAAGACTTAGTTGATAAGGGTTTGACCCTTAATTTAGGATTTGATCCTACACATCAAATCAATTTTATATTGTTCTATTATTAGTATTTTAGATCCATTTTAATAGGATCTCAAACGGTTATGTAAAGGCTATAAAGCCTATGCTTTCTAAGGAAGAGGGGTTCGACCTTGGGGACTTTTCACACTTTGTACTTAAGCTTCTCATTTGCAGATAAGTTAATACAAGCTTCTTTTGCAATTACCTATTCAAATTTACATTTTTCTATCTATTCTATATTTGCACATGGATGTTAAATTTTTGTTTATTCTGTTTGTCTAAAGCCTGATAGTTGTCATCCTATCTTTGCTTTGATGAGTTGAATTGAAAATATC
>ML787167.1:697808-723504 GCA_009831015.1 Picea engelmannii
GCTCTTGATACTTAATTCTTGTTTCTCTTACATGAATTTGTCATTGCCTAAGAATCACCACACTGTCACAATCTAGAGGTTAGGTCACTTAAGTCTTTTTGTTGTAATTGGCGACAATAGGTATTTATGCAATTGTTTTCCAAAGGCTATATTTTGATTAAAGTTGCTAATGAATTAGATGTTCATACTTATTTAAATTTTATTTTTGCTCTCATAGCGCCAAGGAAGAGGATATCATTTTCCATTATATATACCCTTCTACCCTTGTTTTTAATTTTGCAAATATATCTGTGTGATTGAAGATGTATTAAAAAAAACTATCAAAATTTATCTTATAAATCACATCAATGTGTGGGAAACGCCTAGCAATTAAAATTTGGCATAATTTTGACCTGTATTCCTATGGAGCAGTGCCAGAGAGTAGTGCTTCCAAAAAAATTCTTGGGAACAAATCCATCTCAGGAGTGTTTTGTACACACACATAGGTGTGTGTGTGTGTGTGTGTAGTCAAGGAACAGTCTTGGGTGCACCTGGGAGTCACTGGGAACATCAACAATCCATACATAGCCTTGAAAAGACAAATAAAATTTCATTATTAGCTCAAAAGAAAAAGAACATGGATTTGGGGTTACTAGTTTGAGACCATCAATCATGATATGGAGATGAATATTGAACAAAAAAACATAAAAAAGAGAGACAATATTAGAGAGAGGACTCATTTACAATGCATTTTTGCCTTATTTAAGATTTGAGGGTCTTTTATATATAAGAGCTGTTTGCCTTGGGCCATCTACAAAATACTAAAAAAAAATAGTAACTACCTTACTCAAGGCTCACTTGTACCACCTGAGATATTAAGGATCTAGCTACCCATATTCATATAATTACAAAATCACACGATATGTATTGGTACACATCATTTCCTCCCTACTTAGGAAGAATTTGTCCTTACTTTTTTGAGGAAGATCCATTTGTCTTGAAAGGGCCAGGTCCCTTGTCGACATACTAAATATGGTGTGGTTTGCTTCATCTGTGACGATCTAGTTTAGGTGTGGAATAATATGCCTTATGAGAGTGGAGTCTCGATCTTTGGAATGGCATCTTGCCTATGTGACAATGTTATCTTGTCCTCCAAGTGAGGAGGTGCAGACAGATTGATAATATTAAGAATACAATGTTGTGGATGCAAGATATGTTGAAACTTGAAAGAACCAAACAAACAACATTGGGGTATGTTATCACACGGATTGTAGCTTGGGAAAATCCTAACCCAGACCACAAAGGTGAGACAACTTTGGGAGTACCTATACACTGTCACCTTAGATAGACACTCCCCTCGCTTTAGTGATGATACAATCACCACAAGGGGGGAATCCTGATGACCCTAGGGGGATTGAGATGGAAAGTGAGATGATGATGAATAAGTACCCCTATAGGTCAAATTTGGAGATGAAGAAAGGCTTGAGATAGAGTCTTGTAAAAGGGTGAATGGTTGCCAAGTGTTGAATATCTGCAAAACAATGTTAGCCTTGCTTGGAACAAGACAAATGGTGATAAACCAAGCCTTAGATCAATGGGGAATCAACAAGAAGCCTTGCTGTCCCAAAATTGCAGCAATATGGAAATATATAGATCAACAATAAATGACGTTGATAGCTGCAAATTTAACCATCCCAAATCTAGTACAAGATATCAGAAAGAAAGCTAGCAATGACTAGTCAAACTTCCAATGATTAAAGCAAGACTTTGGTGGTGTTTAGGGGGCTGTTATACGATGTTATCGATAAGTTTTTATGATAGCCAAATGGCTGTAGCAAACAATGGCTACAACAACAACTTCTAGCCACCAAAATCGGCAAACAATCAACTAAAAGATAGCTAATAACAAGTAGATTTAATATGGCAGCTTGTAAGCAATTTTTAGTGGTAGAATGGTGAACAATAGATGAAGAGAATATGTTTTTGCAGCAGCCCTAATGGCTGTAGCATCAATTTGTAACAACAAAGAGAATTACAAGGCCAATCAAGACGCCCTTAGGGCATAAGAAGGCTTAAAGCGTATAGAATCAAATCCAACTTAGACAAGTGCAATATCTCAATATTTCACCTAGACCAGTGCATTGATTTTATAACTCCAATGCAAGTAGATTAACGATTTTATATCTCCAATGCAAGTAGATTAGTGCCTTATCAATTGGGTTAATGGAGTGTCTTGTGTAAGAGCTAGGGTTTGTTACTTCTCTAGGGGTGTAAGCCATTTTACTCCCTAGAGCAAACAAAACCTAGCAAGGTAAATCTACAAGGGTGTAAGCCCTTTTACTCCTTACCTTTGCAAAATAAATTAATCAATGACAATAATGATAGATCTTGGTGGAGGGTGTATGCCCTTATACTCCTCCAAGAATTTAACAAAATTAACCTTACAACCAAGAAGAAACAACACAATAGCATAAATTCTTTACCTAGTTCAAGAGATAACAAGATAAACCCTTCTTTACCAAGAATATTTCACCACAATAGCAAGAACAAAGCATCCAAGAGATAGTGCGTAGCTTATTCCTCCCAAAGACCAGTAGTCACATCCACAAAACATCAAAAGAGATAGTGCGCCTTGCCCAAGTAGGGCAAAAATTTCAGCCAACAAGTATGTAATTCTCAAGTGAGTTATCATAAAATGACAATGGGGTGACCTCTATTTATATGAGGTCACCTAAAACCCATTTGTCTACTTTTTAAAATGTCAACAACAAATTAGGGAGGCCAACCTCCTCTATTTGCCATTTACAACTTAAAATTAGAAAATACCTAAAGTAAAATCCCTTTTAGGGGTGACGTCATGCCCTAAAGGGTGACGTTAGGCCTTTGAGGGAGACATTTTCGCCTTTGATGAAGAACGTTGGGCCTCTAAAGGCCATGTGCCATGCCGCCACCCAAGTGCTCTAGTGCATGCCAAGTGTCTCCTTCTCCGTCAAACCATGTCACATCACCATCAACCATGAGAACCCCATCAAAAACTCTAACCCATGTGATGTCTAGGGCTTAGGAGATGACGTCTTAGGCCTCCAAAGGCCAACGTTGGGATGCTAGGGACTGGAAAGTGATCACCTCATGGTCTTCAAGTGCCTCCAAAGGCAACGTTCCTCCTCCCATGTGTCTAAGGAGAGGGGACGCATCATCCAATCGGTGAGCTTCATGCCTCAATGAAGGTCCAAGCAACCTTGTGCCTCCATGATAAGACTTCCACCTAGCAAGACCCTACAAAGACAAACAAATTTGCCCTCCAAGGGTCCACAAGTCACAAGTATCATGCCAAGTAAGCCATATCTAATAGAAGAACCACCCGAACATGTGCATCAAATCCCCCCTTTTCAAAATAAACAAATGCTCAAAGACCTTATACAACTTGCCAAATTTAAGTATGGGAGGGTTGTCAAGGTTCCCTATTGGGTAGATCATTCCCCAAGTCAAAGAGTGTTTCCCAAGAAGTCCCTCGCCAAGTCATGTAAAAGAGTATGAGGTGGATGGGGGTGTAACTTTTGGGCATGGGGTTTCTTGACATACACGGGCTCATATTGTCTCATTTATGGGTGCCTTTGTAGAGCGTGTGCTGCATCTTCGTTTTCAACGCAACCTTTTTCCAAGCCCTTTTTTTTGCCATTAATTGATTAAGGTCCGAACATTGGGTACTATATGCAAGGGAAAGTAAAGAGTACTGTAATGCCACTGGAGGCTAGAACACATCGAGTGCCATGTGCAAGGTGTTACCCACCAAGTTGCACTAGGATGGACTTGTAGTTGAGCCGCCAAAGATTGAACAAGAAATTGTTCAAAATCAGAGTTCAGAAGTCCAGTCGACCATTATGCCCACCTTTCTTCTTCTTCTTCTTCATATCGCATTTCCATACCCCCACGAGGATTTGTAATAAGATGAGCTAGCATGATAAAATTTGTAAAAGGCTTAGCTCCCTAAGGCCAAGTCATGAGTACATAACTCTAGAGTGTTGTTTTTACTTTCTAATTATATCTTGTGGCCTTGGTAGCGAGTTATAATTTTTAAGTTTTTTCACTCAATTACCTTCAAAGCTGGAGTGTGTATTGATGGTAAGGGCTTGGTACGTTGTCTAAGTCTAGTGTCTAATGTATATTACCATGCTAGTCTTCATTTTTGAGTCACATGGAAATTGCACTAAGTGCCCCTTAGGATTTTTTAAAGTTTTCTGCAAATAAAAAATTTCCTGCAAAACAAGATATTTTTAATTGTAATTGTTGAATAGGTTTAAAAAGTGGTACTAGGAGGCATCATATGCCTTGGGGGTATTTGTTTTCACACTCAGAATACCCACTTTACCTAAGTATTACCTTTTTGAAGAAAAATAGTGATTATTTAATCACTTAAAGTCATTTTCTCTCAAAAAATGTCAAATAAAAGACAAATAAAAGGACAAATCAGCCATCCTTAAATCAAGGAAACAAAATTGGGACACGCTTTCCTTGTATTTCTAGTCTTCTTGAGTAAAGGGGAGTTGTCTCAAGTGGAAGGCGACTTGATTGGAGTGTGTTGTCATTTGGCGGAGATCCCAAGAAGGGAAGTCACACCTTCCTTATTTGTCACACTTTTTCCCTTTGGAAACATCACCCTCATCCTTGAGATAAGTCGCTCTTCATGATAAGAAACATCTCCTTTCACCCTTTGGAAAGGAAACATCATCCCATACTTTAGAAACATCTCGCTTTCATACTAGAGATGACTTACCCTCATTCTTTAGAAACATCAAGCTTTCACACTTGAGATGACTCACCCTCATAATTTAGAAACATCATGCGCTCTCAAGCTATATAAGAGAGGCGACCCCCCTCAGAAGGAGTTAGAGCTTGGGGAAAGTATACTTGCATTGTAATGCTACTATTTTGTAATCTCTTGAGAATTGAATAAAGAAAGACTTTGGAGGTCCATTGTGGGTGGTGTTCATAGTGTGGATGCTCATTGCTTATGTTGTGCTTGAGGTAACTGTAGATTAGCTCTCTTGTTTTTCTTGTTTCTTGGCATATCCTTTGGATGTAAGACTTATTTAAACTAGTTTGTTTATATATTGTCTTATTGTCCTTTACACTTGAGAATTTAGATTTCATGTTTATTTAAGTTAATATGCGTGCTTTCTAACTTTCAATTGTTGGGAAATTATATGCTTAACAAACTTTTTGGCAAGAGTTGTCTTAGCTTACAGGTTCTTAAACTTGAAGAGGTGAAGCCTTAGAGTTCAACTCTTCACTCATCTTCAAGATCTTTGTGGAGCAAGAGTCCCTCAACCATCTCTCAAAGGACCCCATAGCCCAAGGATTCAAGTCTTAAGCAAATCCTTTCTCTCTTTCTCAAACTTTCTAAACTATTCTTTCTTTGGTTACTTCATACATGCAAGGTTAAATTTGTATTTCAAGTTAGATCTAAAGAATCTTTTCCTTTGCATGTTAAAAGCAAGTAGATTAGATCTCATTTTATAAAGTCTTATTCTTTAATAAATCTAGCCTGCATAATCTATCATTTAGAATTTTAGATAGTTTTAAAAGAGAAATTTCAAGGCTAAAAGGTAGAATCTATTTATAGTGCTTTAAAGATCATTTGGGCAAACTTAACGATATTGTATTTACTGTTTTAGGACAACAAACAATATTATTAAGAAGGCTCTCCTTTCTCCTGCTTTATTAGGCTCATTTTGGCTAATTTAGTGTAGGTTTTACTTAGAATTTTTTTGCACAAATTTTGTATATCATCTAACATATTTTGTAGGGTCCTCCATAGCATTTTTGGGCATCTTTTTCCCCCAATACCTTGCTGTTTTTTGCAGGTTTGTGGACAGTCAAGGGGAGATTCTGACGAATTTGGACCATCCGGGACCCTAGAAGCACCTATCCTCCTTACTAAACATTTCTGAAAACTTGTAAGCTTAGTGGTCTTGTTCCATATAAGGGACCACAAGCATTTCCCAAAAAAGATTGTAATCGATATTGATAAAAGCAGTGGGCTACATAGTGCCCAGTCTTCATTCCCCCCTGTGGGATCAATGTCCTTTTGTGTGATTGACAAATTTTATTTTTTTGCTTATGCTTCCAATTTCACTAAGTTAAAAAGATAAAAAAACAATAATAAAATCAATAACAACACTGTAAAACTGTTAGTTTAGATTTCATTTTCATAGATTAGCTTAGAATAGATTTCAATTTTTTAGTTTAGTTTAGTTTAGCTTCCTTTTCGCAATTCAATTTTCTGCAATTTCAAGTTGGAATAAACCATCCCCTCAGCTTCCCTTAGTATGTTCTTGACCCCTCCTCTGCGAGCTTCGGCTTGATCTCTGGAGTAAGGTTCCACGCAGAACGGGGATTGGTCAATGTACATTTAGTATTAAGTAGGACAATCCAATAGTTGCTATTGTTCATATTGGGACAATACATAGAGCATTGTGTGTGAAGTCAGACGAGATATTCCTTGAGATCTCGATTCTCCCCGCGTTGGACTTCCGACATTACTCTTTGTATTTGGTAATTGTATTGAACTTGCGTGTGAAGTCAAGGGGATACTCTCTCCGTTGGACCTCCGACATAGTTCTTTGCATCCAATTTGAGGGATAGCCTCTAAAGGGCCTGTTAACGCCTAGATTTTCACCCTTGAAAATCTTGAGGGCTAAGAGCCAACATGCATTCCTTTGGCTGGCATTCTGAGATTTTCCCAGAGTTTAGCACTAGTGTTGAGTAAGAGGTTGGTTCCCATCGGAGGCAGGTATATGATCGATACATGGTTGTTTGGTTCAGAGTTAGAGTTGACTTGGTTTCCAAGCATTTTTGAGAGAGATGTATACATATAGCAGGTGTTGCTATTTTTTAGGAGACACGGTTTGAGTGGATCTCTTGACAATTTGGAGTAGGTCTGAGCATACAGTATGAGTCCTTGCATGATTCTAGGCCCAATGACACTTTTCCGGGTGATGTGCAAAAACTTTCTATTTTTAGCAAGTTTTGCTCCAGGCCCCGGATTCCGATTCTGAGTGTGTAGTATTGATCCTTGAGACATCCGGAGTCTTTTGGATCTTTTTCGGGATGATGTGGCACAATTTACTATTTGTAGCAGGTTGAGCACCAGGGCTCACATGTCAATTCTGATCGCATATTCGGATCCCTTGCGGAAAGAAGAGATCAATGAGTATAAAGTCAATGACATTCGAATGACTTCCTATTTTTAGCAGTGTCTATTTTTAGAGAGTGACATGTGGCGGTGTTCTCCCAGTCATCCTGGGTGATGTGGACAGTTTCCTAAAATTTAGGAACTGGATTCTATTTTTAGATATGTCTATATTTCACAGGTATAGTCATCATCCATGCAGTGCCAAGTGGCACCCTTAGAGATCGACATGTGGCAGAGTTACAGAGATGTAGCATCCACCTAGGCATAGGTCACATATTTCCAAGACTTGAGAATAAATAAATAATTAATTGAGAAAAGGGAGTCGCATAATTGGGCTTAAATTTAGCTGTATATTCCTCTGTATAATCACCCCTCCACTTGCCATGCATCAACTCCTTAAAATTCGTCTCAAGTTGAGTTTAAACCGTATTTTCCTAAAAATTAAGAAATTCCCTAAAAATTAGGGCGAATTTCCTCTTAGCCATAACTCACTCATGCTTTTGTCAATTTTAGCAAAACGACATGTATTAGAAAGCTAAATTTGGCCTCCATGCATTTCTTTCACTCCATAAAGCCAATTCACATTCATTATCATTCATTACTCCTCCCTTTCTTCCTCAAGTGCACCTTCCTAAGTTTTAGGGCTCATTCTCTCTTGTGCGCATGTAAACTTCATGCAAACTCTCACATACACTCACTCATCTCACACTCCTTACATATCTCTCTTCCTCATGCACTTAGACTCCAAATTTAACCACTCATGCGTCTTCTCCTTTTCCCTTGGGATATGCGCCCTCCTTATGCTATATATTGGATGCTTCACAGAGGTTCTTGGTTGGATCATTGCAGTAGCAACATAGTGTCTCTCTCATTCTTCTCTCTCTCTTTCTCTAGTCTAGTGGCTCCTCTTTGAGCAAAGTAGTCATTGTACCGATTGTAGGCTTGCCAAGTGTGGTGCAAACAATCCTCTTGTAAGATTCATCTATAAAGAAGTGTGCATTTGTCTTCAAACCTCTTTCTTGTCGGTATTATGGTAAATTTTGTGATCTAATATGTCATTTTCTGAACTGTTCATTATGATTAATTATGATCTTTTTGAATAGTTTTCTTCTTCTTTCTAGTCTATTATCATTGTGCTAACCCTGCAGGTTCCCTCCAAGCATAGAATATTACTTTTCCTCATCGTTTTATACTGCTTTTACACACTGTTCAAGACGAACACCTTGCTGTTTTGTAGGTTTTACACACAAAAATCAGACTTAAAGACAGCAACAAGGCACTTTAGTGTGCCTAGGGACTCCCCCCTAGAGGCTAGCAAGCATTAGCCCAAACGGAGAGGGGTTTGGTCAGTGACAACTGGGGCCCTACTCCTTTAATTAGCTAAGTTTTTATCGCTGTTATAACACATATATTAGCTCAGAATTGGAGGGTAAAAATTTGTGCTAACAAATTGGCGCTGTTGTCGAGGAACGCCAGCCTTGGTAACAACGACATTGGTGAGTTTTTACTTTAATTGATTTATTTTTCTAACTCACACGGCGACTCCACAGGATACAGGGACGACTTCACAGGGGAACTTACACAAGAAGATCATTCGGTTTCGATTCCCTCGCAAGGTCTAGTTCCGAGCTTGAAAAAACCCTAACACCTTCTTTCGGAACAAGACTATTCCTTCACCAAGAACTCGTCTTGAAGTTGGTAAGCGTATGAGTTCTTAGTTAAGTTCTTTTTCAACGAGCATTATGGTGAGTATATCTTTGACATCTTCATCTTTTTTTTTATTTCCATCTCGAGCTAGTAGTAGGGTAGTAGTTGTGCTTGTTTCTATATGAGATTAACAATATGGCTGCAGCTATGAGGCCACTAGTAAGGTGGAGATTTTCTTCTTTTGACCCACTAAGTTTTGTTGCATTCCCAGATTATCCTCATGATTTACTTGCACGTAAATGGCTTAAATGCTTACCTTTGTTTGCAAGAAGGTCAGGAGAATTAGTTGAGGACCACTTGGCTGCTTTTTCAAAATTGTTGGATGATTTTGAGGTGGAACATGAGGATGTGGTGATGAGGATGTTTGTGTCGACCCTTGAGGGGAGGCACGAACATGGTACAAATCCCTACTGGATGCCTCCATTGATGGATGGGATTCGTTCTAGGAGAAGTTTACTGAAAAATGGGCGAAAAATCCAGACAATTCTTCCATAATTAATGCTTTTACTCATATTAAAAAGAATGGGGATGAAACTGTCACTGATTTTAATGCTCGTTTTTCTAAAAATTATTGTAAATTTCCTATTACTGTAAGGCCTTATGATGCTTGTGCTTTGATTTTTTATCTTGAGGCATTTGATGGCATTTTGGGTATTTTTCTTAGGAATAAGGAACCTCAAACTTTGGAGGAGGCCCAGGTTGTTGCTATTAAATTGGAAAGAGATTTTATGGCAGCCTATCGCTTCATTCCGATTCATGACTCTCAACTACCGATTGTTAAACCAATGTAGGAAGTCTGTGTTATTGAATATGAACCACAACTTGCATAGTATCAAGTTCCCAGAGATGAATAGAAGGGTTATAGCCTGTTATCGCGTAATTTGTAGGTTGGGAAAAGCCTGACCCAACCACCAAATGGCGACAACTAGGAGGTCACCTACCCACTGTCACCTTAGGCAAGTGTCCCCGTCACTTTAGAGGCGAGGTAGTCACCTCAAGGGGGGAATCCCAGTGACCCTAGGGGGAATGAGATGGAAAAAGATGATGGAGAGGATGTTCCTAAAGGTCAATTCTAAGTGGTATGAAGGTCTTGGAGAAGAGTGTTGGAAAGGTCCAAGGGTTGCCGAGTATGTTGAGTAACCTGCAAATGGTGAAGTACCTGCCCGAGACACAAGAAAAACAAGTATGTATTGCAATATAACCAATTAGACAAACAAGTTAAGCTTGCTGTCCCTAATAGCAACTGTTAAAAACAAAGTATATCATCAATAACATGGCATCATAAGCTGCAAGATGAATGCTAGAAATCAAGTTAGAGATACAAGAGAAAGACTAGCTAAACACTAGCAAAACTCAAGATAAAAGACCAAGATGCTAGCATGAAAAGACAAGGCCGTTGTAAACACTTTCTGCAGCAAATTATGTCAGCCTTATGGCTGTAACAATTAATGTATTACTGAAAGAAAATCAGCCACTAAAACTCCTCCAAACTTTGCCAAAAAGTGCGCTAGACCAAGAGGTGTAAGTGTGCAAACTTTGGGCAAATTCCAGTGGTTGATTAGAGAGTTATTCAAGCAATTAGATTAGGGTTTCTGCAGCCCTAATGGCTGAAGATGCAAATTTGTAACAACATCAAGAACTATCCCTTTGATGGGGACGCTCTAGTGGCTGTGAAGTGCTCTAAGCACAAGGAACACAATCCAAGTTGCAAAAAGTAAATATGACAAGAAATTACGTTTCCCAATGCAATATTTTGTTTCTCCAATCAAGATTAGTGCCTTTAGTTATGTGTTAATGGGGTCAAGAAGAAAGAGCTAGGACTACTAGGCCCTTGGGGGTGTAAATCCTCTTACTTCCTCAACAAAACCCTTACAAAACAATAAAAGCTTGACAATAACGGTGGAAACTAGGATAAGGGTGTATATCCTTATACTACCTATCTAGCCTTGGCCAAAAGAACCTTAACTTGAATTACCAATGATAATAACAAAGTAAATAACCATACCATTTCAAGAAAAAGCCTCAACATGCCAATGCAAACCACCACAATAAGCTAGAAATGACCTCCAAAGGCTAGCACATCATCATCATCAACTCCTCAACCAAAGAGAAACCATATCATAGCACAAGAGAGCAAAAACGCACAAGGGTAGCGAAAATTTTAGTACAAGTACTTCTCACAAGACGGAGAGTTATGTTAAAATGAGATCTTATGATCTGTTATTTATACAAAATGTCACTAAGATAGTTTGTCCACATAATTTAGGGTAAAACACAAGACTAGGGGTCAACAACCCTAATCTTTCCCCTTTTTACAAAGTAATATTAAACAATTCACTTTAATTTCACTTTTTGCACAAAGAAAGCCCTAGTTTATAAAGTCGTCACCCCTTTAGGGGACGTTTTGGCACTAGGAGAAAGTCGTTGGTGATGGAGGAGTGTAGAAAGGCTTCCCAAAACCACATGTCAAGCATCCAAGTCACTTCCTTCATGGCCAAAGTCTCACACCCCTCAAAACGTCCTTGTGCCAAGGCATGTCAACCTCACCACCAAACCCTAACCCCCTAGGTGACGTCATGCCTCTAAAGGTGGCGTTTTGCCTCTCTTAGGTAGAACGTTTGGCATGTGGGGGCTAGGTTATGTTGTCCAAGTCATCTTCTAGGCCTCCGAGGTTTCATCTCTCTCATCCGGCATGCGAGCCCTTGGCATCCACCTATGGGCTTCAAGCCCCATGGAAGCCCAAGCTAGGTTTGTTCTTCCAAAACTGTCCACCAACTAGGTCTTGCAAAGACAAATAAGCACACCCTCCAAGGATCTCAAGTCATAACATCATGATAAGTAAATCCAATCAATAAATGAGCCACCTAAGCATGTGCATCAAAKATTACCATGTCAAATAGTTAAGTGCTCAAAGACATTATGCGACTTGTCAAGCTTGAATATGGGAGGGTTGACGAGGTGTCCTATTGGGTAGATCTTGCCCTAGGTCAAGGAGGGTTTCCAAGAGATCCCTCTCTAAGCCATGTAAAGTGGATGAAGCGGTTAAGGGTCGAGACTCAATGGGAATGGGGTTCATGACATATAAGGGGTTGTAGTGTCTCATTCATGGGTGCCTTTGTAGAGGGTGTGTGGTACCTTCGTTTGCAATGCACTTTTTCCAAGCCCATTATTTTTCCATTCTTTGTTTCTTTCATAAATTTAAGGACAAGTTGAAGGCCACTACCCTGGTGTGGTGTCCAGATAATGACTGTGTCACCCACAAATACCTAGCAGAAATGAGAAGGCTGGCTCGTGATGAGAGCCCCTTTCTCTCAGCCATGTAACTAAGAACCATTACCCTGGCTTGGTGACCAGATGATGGTAATATCATACCACTAGATATCCATGAACATGATAGGCCGGCTCGTGATGAGACCTCCTATCCTCCAACTAACCTTTTTTAAGCATTTATAATCATATTTCTTATGGGTCCCCCTTTTCTCAAAGATAAGCGTTTCATTGCTTTCTTGGGTGATCCATGGATGAAGCATCTGGAAGGTTCATACATAGGATTTTACCTTTTACCCAACCTCAATCCCTCTGGGCCTTCAACCCCTTCTTCCCATAGAATGAGGGACAATCCCTTCTTGGGTCAATACACCCTAAAATCCCAAGAGATAAGGAAATGGGGTGAAATAGTGATGGAAAGTGGTAAGTATGGTCGGGAATGGTACGATGGCTCTTCAAGGGAGTTCCCCAGTAGCAAACCCATCCCCAAGGAAGACAACTTACTAGGGCACAATGTCAACCACCAAGGTAAAGTAGGGTAAAAGGCATAATGTTCAAGCATATATCATGAAATCTAAAGTAGTCTAAGATACAACATACTCAAATGCCTCAAGTATTGAAATGATACTCACCATAATACCTGACTTGTACCTCATGGAGCAAGGCCCACTGCCTTCCGGAAGCCAACTGGTGTGGTGGATGCCATCTGAAAATCTACGACCTGTGTGGTGGTGAGAAGGGTGTCCATCTATGCAAAAGGATACTGCTAGTCATGTTGTCTCTCGACACTCAGAATCTGCAACCTGAGGGCCTCGAGAAATAATCTCTTTAGTTATCCACAAAATGGGAATAACATAGCCCAATTTTAGATGATCCAGAACCAATAGCTGCACCATTTGAGTCACATGCGGAGTTCCAAGAAGATGAAGGTGAAGATTTGAATACTCAAGAGTGTTCACTGGTTCCTTCCATTAGTGAAGATGAAAAGTTTCAAGAGGAGGAACCACAGGTTGACCAAGTTGAGATCAATCAACATGAGTTTTCATCCTTTCCTATCACAGTAGTGGTCCAGGAACAACTTGATCATACACCATTACAGCAGGAGGAACCACTTTTGGTTCAACCAGAAAATGATGTCGCTTTCACTTTGCCTACTATTCCGCATCCCGAGGTTCTTCAGGATCCTGAGATTGATCAGAGCTTGGATACTAGAGTTCACCATGACCCGGTTGAGCTCAGAATGATGGAGATATTTCAACAAGTAGATGCCAAGAGTTTCAACTCTCATGCATTCATGCTTATTACTGTTGAAATACCATGTCCTAAGCCCCAACCAACCTTCAGTCAACTAACACCCTTCAGTTATGGCGTCACCAACAAGTACATCAAGGTAGTTTTGGGTCATATGATATTTCATAGTGGGTCCCCCTAGAACGTTGACTTTGTTGACCTCTCTCGTCGGACTGTTCATTTGGCTACATGGTTACATTGGTCCTTCGAGTATGATGATTTAATCAGGGTAACTTTGAGGTAAAAAATTTTGGGTCTAGGGTAGTTGTCTTTCCTTTTCGCATTGTCATTTTAGTATTTCCTTCTTGCTGATTTTTTACTGTTTTAGGACAATAATCTACTTTTTCCTTGCAATTTCTTTTCCCTTCGGTTATCTACTTCAGTCTTTGCATAAATGTCGCTGATTTTTTGCGTCCTTATATCAGCATGTCATGTTTTGTGTGTCTTTCCTTTCACAAATAAATGGCTGTCCACTAGTGTTTTTCTTGGGTCAAAATTTGAATGTCTATCTTACGCATGTCCAGCCTTTGTGTCTATCATTAGAGTGAGCCTGGATGGGGGTTCCATTTGTCATTGTTCCCGAAGCATTGAGCCTTTAAGATGGGTAGTTTGATGAGACATAGGAGTGTCTTGAGTCATCTTATGTCTTGTCTCCTCATCTCTTATCATTCAGTCTTCTGCTTTGAGTCAGTTGTCCCCCCATCCAGCATAGGGATATGGTACCTGGTTCCCTCATCTTGATCTTCTTTTGTTATCACTTCGCACTGAGGGAAGAGAGACATCATTGCTCTTCTTATTAGCAAGTCATCTTGTATCGACTTCGACACATTATCTACAGATGACCCAGATGTAGAGCACCTTGGTAGCTGTTAGCCTCATTGGCGGTTATTTCGCATCCGACAAGGATCATTGGCCTTGATTGGATTATCCTTGTTACTGTTCGACTTCAGAACATCTTTTCACAGTATCAGGTTGTGCTTGTACCTTAGGACCCATTGACACTATTGGTGGTGCTCCTTTGCTCTTCACAGGTGTTTACATTATTGACATCTGATGGAGTGACTCTCTCCCTTGTCTCTACATCAACACATTTGTCGTGGAGAGGAGTGTACATTGTTGGGTGGTAGCAGGTAGCAAATTTGGATGAGACCCCTTGGTTTTCATTTTTCAGTGGGAGGATTATGTACTTTGACTCCATGGCCCATTGGACAGGCTTTGGTATTACAGGTCAGCTTACAGGTTTTTCTGGATCAACTTACAAGGCCTTTTTTCCTTCCACACAATTACAGGGGTATTTTTGGTACACATTCCTTAGTTTTCAGAGCATCATCAATACATCTTACAGAGTTATCACAGAGTGGTATTGTTACAGACATAGAGATTCGTATGGTTCTCGACATCCCACAGGGGGATCCTGTCCCCTTGAGTTTCCATTGTTAATCCCTAGATTTTCACCCTTGAAAATCTTGAGGCTTAAGAGTCAACATGCATTCCTTTGGCTGGCATTTTGAGATTCTCCCAGAGTTTAGCACTAGTGTTGAGCAAGAGGTTGGTTCCCATCGGAGGCAGGTATATGATCGGTACATGGTTGATTGGTTCAGAGTTAGAGTTGATTTGGTTTCCAAGCATTTTTGAGAGAGACGTATACATATAGCAGGTGTTGCTATTTTTTAGGAGACACGGTTTGAGTGGGTCTCTTGACAATTTGGAACAGTTCTGAGAAAACAGTGCGAGTCCTTGCATGATTCTAGTCCCGATGACACTTGTCCGGGTGACGTGCAAGAACTTTCTATTTTTAGCAAGTTTTGCTCTAGGCCCCAGATTCAGATTTTGATTGTGCAGTATTGATCCTTGAGACATCCAGAGTCTTTTGGATCTTTTCCGAGATGATGTGGCGCAATTTACTATTTTTAGCAGGTTGAGCACCAGGGCTCACATGTCAATTCTGATCGCATATTCGGATCCCTTGTGGAAAGATGAGATCAATGAGTATGAAGTCAATGACATTCGAACGAATTTCTATTTTTAGCAGTGTCTATTTTTAGAGAGTGACATGTGGCGGTGTTCTCCCAGTCATCCTAGGTGATGTGGACAGTTTCCTAAAATTTAGGAACTAGATTCTATTTTTAGAAATGTCTATATTTAGCAGGTATAGTCATGATCCATGCAGTGCCAAGTGGCACCCTTAGAGATCGACATGTGGCAAAGTTACAGAGTGATGTGGCATCCACCTAGGCATGGGTCGCATATTTCTAAGACTTGAGAATAAATAAATAATTAATTGAGAAAAGGGAGTCACATAACTGGGCCTAAATTTAGCCGTATATTCCTCTGTATAATCACCCCTCCACTTGCCATCCATCAACTCCTTAAAATCTGTCTCCAGTTGAGTTTAAACCGTATTTTCCTAAAAAATAGGAAATTCCCTAAATAATAGGGCGAATTTCCTCTTAGCCATAATTCACTCATGCTTTTGTCAATTTTAGCAAAAGGACATGCATTAGAAAACTAAATTTGGCCTCCATGCATTTCTTTCACTCCATAAATCCAATTCACATTGATTATCATTCATTACTCCATTTCTTCCTCAAGTGCGCCTTCCTAAGTTTTAGGGTGCATTCTCCTCTCTTGTGCACATGTAACCTTCATGCAAACTTTCACATACACTCACTCATCTCACACTCCTCACATATCTCTCTTCCTCATGCACTTAGACTCCTAATTTAACCACTCATGTGTCTTCTCCTTCTCCCTTGTGATATGTGCCCTCATGCTATATATTGGATGCTTCACAGAGGTTCTTGGTCGGATCATTGCAGTAGCATCATAGTGTCTCTCTCATTCTTCTCTCTCTCTTTCTCTAGTCTAGTGGCTCCTCTTTGAGCAAAGTAGTCATTATACCAGTTGTAGGCTTGCCAAGTGTGGTGCAAACAATCCTCTTGTAAGATTCATCAATAAAGAAGTGTGCATTTGTCTTCAAACCTATTTCTTGTCGGTATTATGGTAAATTTTGTGATCTGATATGTCATTTTCTGAACTGTTCATTATGATTAATTATGATCTTTTTGAATAGTTTTCTTCTTCTTTCTAGTCTATTATCATTGTGCTAACCCTGCAGGTTCCCTCCAAGCATAGAATATTACTTTTCCTCATCGTTTTGGACTGCTTTTATACGCTGTCCAAGACGAACAACTTGCTGTTTTGTAGGGTTTACACGTAGAAACCAGACTTAAAGATAGCAACACGGCACTTCAGTGTTCCTAGGGACTCCGCCCAGGGGCTAGCAAGCATTAGCCCAAACAGAGAGGGGTTTGGTCAGTGACAACTCGGGCCCTACTCCTTTAATTGGCTAAGTTTTTACCATTGTTATAACACATATATCAGCTTAGAATTGGAGGGTAAAAATTTGTGCTAACAAATTGGCGCCATTGTCGGGGAACGCCAACGCTGGTAACAACGACATTGGTGAGTTTTTACTTTAATTGATTTATTTTTCTAACTCACTTGGCGACTCCACAGGATACAGGGACAACTCCATAGGGGAACTTACACAGGAAGATCATTCGGTTTCGATTGCCTCACAAGGTCTAGTTCCGAGCTTGAAAAAACCCTAACACCTTTTCTCGGAACAAGACTATTCCTTCACCAAGAACTCGTCTCGAGGTTGGTAAGCGTATGAGTTCTTAGTTAAGTTCTTTTTCAACGAGCACTATGGTGAGTATCTTTGACATCTTCATCTTTCATTTTATTTCCATCTCGAGCTAGTAGTAGGGTAGTAGTTGTGCTTGTTTCTATATGACATTAACAATATGGCCACAGCTGTGAGGCCACCAGTAAGGTGGGGATTTTCTGCTTTTGACCCACTAAGCTTTGTTGCATTCCCAGATTATCCTCATGATTTACCTGCACGTAAAAGGATGGGCCCTCCAGGGCCATGCTCAGGTCAATCTTGCTCTCGGTACTCCATGTCTAGGACCTGTGGGCCTCGAGACATGATCTCCTAGTTATCCCTAAAAATCGGGGATAACAGCACAGATTGGGTCTCAAGAGGGAACCAAATCTCTTTCTTCAGTCAATATCGCTTTTAGGCTCATACAATGATTACAATTGGCCTCTTGGGCATGCATAAAGAATGAGAATGATGGAAGAAAGAAGAGGAAGAAGAATAGTTGTTTTTGCAGAAAGAGTGGTGTTCCCAGGCAGATCTTCAGTTTCTAATGGCCTCCTTGCTTCAATTTTCCTTTCTTTGTTGCTGATTTGAACTCCTGATCTTTTACAATGAGAAACGTCTTCTATAATATAGACTGATGGGAGAGATATGTGTAAGTTTTAAACCTGCGAAGTAAAGCAATGCATATAGATTCTTAAGCAAAACATAAATTAATCAATGGCTCATTCACATAGTACACAGAGATTTATACTGGAAACCCTCAACCGGGAAAACCTTTCTTATATTCATTATATCGAATTTCACCATTCACCATTCACCATACAATATATATACAATGTTTTTAGGTATTCCGTAGATACCAAAACCCTAATCCCTTAATCCGGGATTAATTTAGAAAACCGCTAAAAATACAATAACGACCCAAATTTTTTTTTCGGGGCGCTGCCTCGAACGCTGCGCGTAACTAGGGGGGGGCATACCTAGCCCCCCCTGGGACTCCCCTAGGAAGCGCTCGACGCACACAGCACAAAGAGCACTACTAGAGGGATCATCAGACGCAGTTGTCGAACCTGACGCACCCACACACACATGCAAAGAATATAACATATACCGAACAATATGTAAGCCCCAAATTAGGTTAGAATGACATTTCTTGGCAACCAATGAGAGCTCTCTATTCTCCAATTGCCAAAAGAGGTTACAAAATAGAACCTTCTATTCAATTGCCTCTCTTATATTCAAATCCGTGGCCTAAATATTGTTGTTTTTGGTGCTTTACGTTTTTTTTTTTGGTTGTAGATCTCTTTGTGTCGGGGAGTGGGTTTGAACCCAAAATTCCTTGTGCACTTTATAATATAAAGTTGACCTTTATGATATAAAATTACTTTATAAAACACCACATTAAAATATAAAATCATTTTTTTTTCTTGACTGGGGAAATCAACAACTAATCGGGCACCTACTTGCGTGGCATGTGGTCGTGTTATCCGAATGGTACCACTATAACCCTAGGCATGGCAATGCGTCCCCTCACGCGACACACAAGGCTAGTGGAGGGTTTTGAACTGGTGACTTCACATAACAGAGTGCCTTAACAATACACTCCATCACTCACTGTTCTACACCCCGGGGGCTAATATAAAATCATTTATAAGAATAAAGTGGACTTTATATTAAAATGATCAAACTCTATTATAAACCATGCTTTTTAAATTAAAACAAGGTTTAATAATAAAGGGGGTTTATTAAGTTGTAGTGCATTAAGTTGGGTTGGATGGGAAAGGTCCACCATCCATTCACTTATGTATCCCTTGTATTGAAACATTATCACATACTTGCTTCATATGCATGTGTGTTTTAGTATGATTAAGTTGTGGGGCCACCATATTGCTTGTCCTCAAGAGTTATATGTCACATGACTCAATGTGAGCTATCACCTGTGCCCACCATTTCACAACAAGGAGGGCCCCCTCCTGTTGCATAAATTTCGACCCTTCCATGGGTTTGATTGGGGGCATCATCCAACCGTTTGTGGCCTTGTCGAACTTATGCAGTGCCCTTCCTCCAAGTCTTGCTCTCATCCACGAGGGTTGTCTGATCCAAATTTGTGGGAGAAATAAGAGTCACTCATTTACCCTTGATGTCCTCCTTTCAACTAATATGTTGAAATTGACATACTTTTGCACCATAGAACCTAGCACCCGTCGCATAGGGGCATACCTCTCGTCGAGGCTTTGCCAATGCAGTGCGGAAATGATGCACCGTGCAACGTGTAAGAGGAAAATTTGTAGCTGCAAATTTTATCCACTCACCGTGAGAGCAAATCTCAATTTTGGACCATGAAAATTCAGGCATAGCTTAGCCCTAGGAAGTGCTTCCCTTGAGGATTTGTTGAATAAAAGAGCAGAGATCGAGAATTTGGTAGTTGGAATCTGAGGGAAAAGTTTGTCTGCAAAATTACACTTGCAATTTTCTCCCAGTGTGATGCGTTTCGGCCCTTGAAAACTAAGACAAATAATTCTTGTGCCCAAACTTAGAAAATCCTGTGATCATTCTAGATAATGGGCTTTGAAACTTGAGAAATGAGCACACAAGCGTGGTTTATGTTCTCAGATGTTTTCCCACTCGTGTGCTCTGCATTGGGCTGAAAGAACCGTGTCATAAGTAGCCCATGCACCCATCAACAATCTCCTAAAATGGTTTCTCGATTGGCAGATTGGTGAGAGAGAATCATCTAGTTGAATTTTGCATGGAAAATGCCCAAAAAGTCACCTTTAGCATACTAATATTGATATCTTTACTGGATCATTGCTTAAATCAATGCGACTGGTGTGTTTCAAACTGCATCATCATTGTAATCACTGTTGTAGATTGTTTTGCATTGTATCATTGTTAAATTCAATGAATCAAATTGTTTCACTATATTGTTGCTGAAATTAATGCACCGAATCATTTTGCATTGTATCATTGCTGAAATCAATGGATCAAATTGTTGTGCACTATACTTTTGCTAAAATCAATGCACCAAATCATTTTGTATTGTAATATTGCTAAAGGTATGATATGATTTTGCACTATATCATTATTGAAATCAATGCACTGGATCATTTTAGACTATACCATTGTTCAAATCAATGCATTGAATGCACCAAATCATTTTGCATTGAAATATTTCTAAAGGTATGATGTAATTTTGCACTATATCATTCTTGAAATCAATTTACTGGATCGTTTTGCACTATACCATTGTTCAAATCATTTTGCACTATACCATTGTTCAAATCATTTCACAGTATACCATTGTTGAACTCAATATACCAAATCATTTTATAGTGTATACTTATTCATATCAATTTATGTGCCATCTGATCCTTTTGCATTGTTAGTGAAATCAATGCATCGTATGTATATTAACTTTATAAGAGCTAATAGGATGGATCTAATACTTTTGATCTCCAACTCACTCCCGACAAAAAAGCTGTTAAACTTGACCTTGTCACAAACGGATCGTATATGAATCTTGTAACAACTTATAACATAATACTTTCACTCTTTGTCATGATTGTACTAAACGGCAACTTATCACATACAATCAGTATGAATCATGACTCTACTTTTGAACAATATTTTAGCCATTTGTTATGATTCTACTAAAGTTTTATGCTAATGTTTGTTACATATTTTTCAAAAACAAAATTGAAACATTATAGTGATATCATTTAAATTCAAGTTTTATTAGTTTCTGTATACATTTTCCATTTTTGTTATTTTTCTGTACACATTACAATTTTTCTTTTGCAAGTGTAGGGAACTCTGGTTGCACCAATGAATTTTTGGAGTTGGGATTCCTTGAATTTGTTGTAGTATACCATGAGTTAAATCCACAGTGAAACATTCACATACAAAAACATTACTATTCAAAGCATAACTATCTTAAACATTCCACAATATCGTCTTAAGTTTGATTTGTGCACATTCCCTAAGAATCATGCCTTCTTAGCTTGTACTGAATTAAGTGCTGAATTAACCATAAATTTATCCATCTTAACCCCAAAGTTAGGGACAAAAACAAAATCAAATGGATAATATTGTAGTTGCATTTGATTGTCTTAGTGTCCTAACCAGTGGTATTGTCAACTTCTTTCATCTTCAATATTATCATTGTTCATTTCCTTGTTAAAAATAGACATGATGATGCTCAATTTTCAACGGTTTATAAATTATATCACTCTATCACACAAAAAAAACATAAGAGAAATGAATAGTGTTAACCCCAAAATAACTTATTTCCAACAAATAGCAGCATGTAAATAATTTTTTTACAATACTGAAAACAATAGAAACCAACTTTGAAGTTGCAATGCTGAAATCAATGCATGTCAATGTTGAAATCATGCATGCCAAATTCAAATCCAAATTGCATGAGTCACAGATTCTAACACAATTACTTCATCAGTACATGACGTCTTCTAGTTCTCATATGTAGGGCTTACATTTTAAGCAAGAATCGGGTTTAGGCTTAATAGTGTAAAAAGATTGTGAGTTTAGATGACCCAACTGGGGTTTTTGAAAACACAATGGAATGCAATTAAGTCAATGCTTTTCTCAATTTTATTAGCATTTGTAAGTACCCACTTGTCTCCAAGCTCCAATGACCATTCAAGTGTATCGAGCTTAGTAATAATTGCAAATGTCTATGCAATGGAGAAAGGGTGCACTTCCCTATACATGCAAATCAATAGGTTTCTTACAATGATATTAGCACTGCTTCTTTGAATGTTTAATTGACTTGCAAGGGTTTCATGGCATAGTGTTTTATAGGATGATATTTGTATCCATCCTTTGAAGGTAGAATAGGTTTGTAAAGGTCTCTCTCTCTCTCTCTCTATATATATATATATATATATCATCCATATTAATCTCCCTTAACACAATTATTGTATTTGTTCTCATAGTTCCCTCTCACCATAATTGTCTTTAGATGATCCCTCTTTGCCATAATGGTTTCAGTGTTCGCAAAATAGGCTAGCAGAGTTTAAAGAAGTTGATCATACAACTGGTTGTAGGCTTGCTTCTCTGTGGAGATATCATAGGATTGGAGAAGGCATTTGCTACTTGGAGCACCCTTGTCGCCCAAAAATGCTCACAACAATTGGTGTTTCTTCCTTGAATTGAATGGAGGGTTTTTTGAATCATTGTATTTCTTACGTGAATCATCCAAATTAAAAGCAATTATACTCTATGTTAATCATCCAATTTGTTGCTCAAGATCTCACGTGAATCATCCAATATTGATACCACTAGTTACTACATCCAACACACAAGAAATTAGAGTATTCAAGAATCAGTACACGTAAAATAGAGGTTTAGAAGTTAGAACCATAAACTGCAATTTTCTCATTGAGTCATTGACTCATTTGATGTCATAAAAAACAAAATGTATTACATAGACATTGATACTATGGGTGGGAATGCCAATGGCAAATGCAAAATAGGGTAGATACTAGATACAATGGATATTTTCTTTCTTGAGCTTAATGCTTTGCTAAAGCAAGGTTATTTGCAGTGCTGATAGCTCCACTTGCAGTAGATGGCATGGTAACAACGATAGATGAACTTGGAGGAGAGGAGGCAACACCAACATTAATGTTCCTCTCTTTCCTTTGAACTTTATCAGCAACCCTTGATGATTGAGCCATTATTTTTGTGGTACAAATGAAGAAGAACACTATTGTTGGAGAAATGACAAATCTAGGAAGTTAGAATGCCTTAAAATCTCATGGAATCCCTTCAAATCTGTTTTTTTCTTCACTTGCAGAATGTGAGAGAGTTTTCCTGTGGCTGTGAGTGAAAAAAAGGGGAAACTTTCTTTTTTTGACTCTATTTTGCCCCATTGCATATCTGACACCTCAAGACATGCTAGGGAACATGTCAAACACGAGTTTGACACGTGTCCTATTTCAAGGGACATGTTAAACTCATGTACGACACATGGGATATGGACATGCAGGCCCTGGGGGATGTGTCCCATTTCTTAGCTTCCAGACTGTGCCTCATGTGTGATTCGTATAACTTCTTTGATGGGACTCTATTTAGTAAATAAATTGTTGTATGGATTGTTTCCACCCAGTGTTTATTTGGAAGTGACTTTCCTTCAATTTTTTTTTTCATTATTTTTATAACTATCCCGCTTCTTTCAACATCAAGAATTTTCTTATGGATTCCTTGTTTTTTGTGAAAGTTAGAAAATTTCACAAACTCCTTTCATTTATTTGACTGGAGAACCTTTGTCCTTCTACCAATGTATTCTTCAATTGCAACCTTATTTTCTTATATACTCCTATTGCACTTGACTTTTCCTTAAGAAAGAAAGCCCACTTCTTCTAGGAAAATTATGAAGAGAGAAAAATTCTTGGCACCTACGAATTGTGGCATATCCATTGGACCACATGCCTTTGCATGCACAAGCTCCAACACTCTGCTTGCTCTCCAAGCTTTACTTGTGTCAAAAACCTCCTTGTGTCAAAAACCTCCTTGTGTTTTTGCCCTACTAGACATGTTGTACATACCCCTTCCATCTCCTAAATAGAAGGGAGACCTTTGACCATTTTAACCTACTTTGAAAAGAAAGATGTTGAAAGTTTAAATCCCCATACCTTTAACGCGAAAGTGTATCGACATTGGTATCTACCTTGTCTACTAACCTCTGTGAATCTATTAGTGCCACATCTTGTGAATCTATCATTGCCATAACATGAAACTTGTACATCCCATGCTCCTTCACTCCTGAAGCAATAATCTTCTCGGTCCTCTTGGCCTTCACTATGCACTTCCTTGCCGTGAACAAGATTTCTACATGCGAGCCTTGTTTTACAATTTCATTATCAAAAACCAAATTTCTACTCAGACTAGGGTTGTAGAGAACAATCTTGGATATGAACTTCTTACTAGTTAATTATTGTTGTACATTACCATACCCTTCAATGACATGGGTTCTGCAATTGGCTAAAATAAATTTCTCTATCTAAGACCTAGTTTCCACAAAGAGAACAAACCAATCCTTCCTATATGTCATATGCTTTGAGACACCTAAGTCAAGATGCCAACTACCTACCTCAAACTCTCATCCTTCTTGCATACATTTCTATGGCATTTCTTGAGGGATGAATTGGTTATTTCATGGGAGAGAATTCTCCAACTACCATTTCTATTTTTGGTATGTGATTGGTTTCTCAAGGTTGATATTGGCACATTTATTGAGAATATCTAACCACCTTTCACATTCTCCTAGGTTTCTCCACTCTCGTGGTCATTGGCTTGAGGAGTTGGTTATTGCATTGGAGGAAGTGCCCTAACTAACCTTGTTATCTTTGGCATGGTTTTGGGCATTTCAAGGTTGTTTGCCACTTCATTTAGAGGAGTGCTCCACTCTATTTGGCATCATGGCACATTCTTTGGTGGCATAACTACCTTGGCACACTTCTCAAGCTCGCACTTGTCCATGTGCTATTTTTATATTATCTTGCTTGGTCAATGTGGTCCTATTGCACACATCTCAAGGGTGCTTCATGTTGGAGATTATTATATTGTTTGTTGATGAGAAGTTATAACTAATTTGGCACAGTCTTCAAGGGCACATCTCATCTCATGTATTATTTTATATTAAGGCTTGATCAATGTAGTCCAATTGCACACTTCTCGAGGGCACATCTATTCTCATGGGTTATTTTATCTTATATGGCCAAGTCAAAGTGGCCCAAAGACTTCTTCTTACACACTTATCAAGGGCACACCTCGGTGGATATTATTTACATTATTTCTTGAACAAGGAGCCTATTGGAGATTGTCCCCTTCCATTTGACTCGGGCAAATATATTATTTTAATGCAAGTTGTTGGAGCTTAGCCTTGAAGGGAATTCCAAAGGAGAAGAGGACAAATGGCATCTTGCATGGGCTTGCATGAGCATGTTTCTTGAGGATGAAGACATGTGGCACTCTCATTTATGTAGCCTCATTATTCTAGTATTTTATGAGGACATTTTGTCTTGAGTGGCCCTCTTATGTAATATTTTAATCCTTTTAATTGTTTTTCTATTATTTTCTTAGGATAAATAAGTGGATCTAGGAACCACAAATACTATTTTATTGTAGGGGAGTTGCACTGAAATCTATATAAGGATTTGCTCACTCCATTTTGAGGGATGGCTGGCTTAATTAAGTAAATCTTTGGAGCTTCACTGAAGAGCAATTAAATCAAGGTGCAAGCTTATGTGTGGTTGTTACTTTATTTTTCTTTTGTCTCATGGGTAATTATGCTTATGTAGAGTTACCATGCAATTAGATGCTAGAAATAATCTCTAGATGTGCACTAGTTGTCATATAAGAAGGAATCAATTTGAGATTGTAATCCTCATAGTTTCTTGTTGTAGCCTTGATATAGGGGATGCTAAATGTAATTCTAGATCAAGTATGGTGCATATTTTTGGCTTATTTGTTCTTATGGGTTTGTGGTTGAGAAGTGTTTGGGGTTTGTTGACCGCCCATTTAGCATCGGTGGTCAACTCATGTGCCATGAAGAGATGCTTCAT
>ML787168.1:29700-61964 GCA_009831015.1 Picea engelmannii
TTGGGCACAGAAACATTTGTATCACTCAGATCTAAGCTGAGTGTTGTTAGGTTAGATGATTGTCACGCTCCAACTTAAGGGGGTGTGTTAGACGAATAAGTTGAGCTCGCGATTTGCTCCGCGATTAGCTCCGCGATTTTGGCATGATTGTTTAGTTAACTGCAGAACGTTTGCTTTCTTATTTTCATCAACAGTTAGACTGTGAGTTGCTTCGTTATTTACGAAGCATTCGTTGCATGTAATTTCCTTTAAATATCCATTCCAATAATGAGATCAGTGCGTGGTGTTTCTTATGCAATTTGGTTCTGTGTTAAATTCGTTTTTCTGTTTCCTCTGTTCTGCAATTCGTTTTTGTCTTCCAGATTTGTTTTTCAGATGTGACCATAAAAATATGCAAGAATGCTACGTACAATGTGAATCGCAAGGGTGGTAGACCATGAGTCCAGAACATGCAACAATACTTTTTCTGTAGTGTCTGTCGCATAATTCTATAAGCCTGTAAATAATCAAGGGAATTACTGACAAAATGCGCAATTCCATGTCATCAAAACACAAGGGGCACCTATCCTCTCCTGCAAGGTGATTTCCAAGTGCTTGTTGAGGTTCAACACGTCGAAAAGGGCCAGAGTTAAGCCAATGCTCAAGCGAACTACGATTCATGCAGTAATCTTGGATTCTTTGTTGAAACTCTTGCCTGTCAAGAAGTAGACCAACCACAAGGCACAAGGCATGAATGTCTTCGTATCTGTCAGTAAGAGCCAAAAAACAATCTTTAATGGAAACAGATCATGTGTCCACGTCAGGAAAGCTGAACTTGCACTGGCTTTGAGGAAGGCGTTGTTTCCTTGTCTGCCTGCTAATATGCATAGATTATCCGATTTGATATATTTGTCAAGATGTCTCGAAGAGAACATCATACGATCCCATGTCATAAAAAAAACTGTCATATGGCGCCTCATCAAGATTTTTGTGTACATTATCACATTTCCACAATATGAAATCTCGTTAGGGTCATAGGTTTCCTTCTAAAATAAGATAATCCATGTGGAGACTATCATTTAAATATGCTTCGACTTTATTATTGCATGATGTTAAAGTTATAACTCTACTAAGAAAATGATAGAACTTTATGGGAAAAATAAAATATTAAAAGATCGGCACATGACAAAGAACTTGAAAAGGTGATATATGTTGGGTATATAATGATAATATAGTTTGTTTTGAAGAGTGGACAGGGAGTGAAATGATGGCGCAACATTAATGTGACATGAGGTATGTAATAATAGTAAAAAAAAATAAATAAAAAAATGTCGAGTCTATTAATCATAAGAATATGGCATGGCTTTGAAATATATAACATGACCATAACTCATAACTCACCTTGAAGAATAGTTATCGAGTCTCTCCTTTACAATAGTGAGTAAGGTGAGTGTCTAGATTAACAATGGCGACATCAGGGTTTTTGGACATGTGTGTCATTGGCGGATTGAGAGGGCGTGAATAATGTAAGGAGTACGGAAAGCTTTTTGCTTAGAAAAGAGTCAAGCACCATAATAAATTCACTAAGAACAATGCTCCAACATTTAACAAGAATAAGAGAAATGTGCACAAGTAGTGTGACTGGAGAGGGAGCCTATGAACACTTTGTCGGCTAAGGCCTTTTGAAAAAAATCGTTGTCAAAAATTCACAATGAAAATATGCACGTCGCTTACAGTGGCGTGGAAGCTTTAAAAAATAACATAAGATCAGTGATTTTCTGCAAGAAAGGGGAAGGGAAGGGTAATGAAAGGACTAAGGGAGACTCGATGTGGGACAAGAAAAAGGTTGATAGGGTTAGGTGGACCAGGTTATGCAATAGGGGGAGAAATGATGGAGGTCAAGGGATTCATGGATTGGGACTTCGAGAATAAATCATGCAAAGTGGTAAGTATGAGGGGGTTTCGACCTGTTGTATAACCTGAAGGGACAACTCTTCGAAAATTGACTAAATGATTATGCAGATAGAAAACTGGCGTGGATGGGTGTTGAGGGGAAAACCCAAAAAACCGAGTGCCCACAATGTGTATGCTGGAGGCATCTCAAAATGAAGGGGGATGAAGAAAGGGAAAGAAGGAAGAGGGGATAGGATTGGCGAACGTGACGAGCGATGATGTCGCGCGTAGCAAGTGAATAGTATACAAGCGAGGAATCATGGCACAGGAAGGAAACTTAGTTCACCTGCAAGTCTGTTGTCCACCAAAACACATTTGGTCAATAACTTAAAAATATATAGATAGTGTACCTTTTAATATCACCAATGACTGCTCGATCACCTATGACCATAAGAAAGGGAAAAAAATAAAAAGAAACAAAATAAATAAAAGAAAGAAAATAAACTAAGTAAAAGCGAAATTAACCAAAACTAATCTAGCCCTTCTCGAATTTTTTATTTAGTATTATTATATTTTATTATTTTTATTTTTTATTTTGTTTCTTTATTTACCAGGAAAGAAACCACTAGCTTGGACTCAGGTCGGATGAAATTTAGCGTAAAGGAATGTGTCACCTACTTTGCATGTGAGCCTTATGATTTTGATAAATTTGTTCGTGGAGGGACTTCCAAAATGCCAACCAAAAGTTGTATACGGTGCAAAGATATGACTAATCAATAGCCAAAAGAAATGACCACCAACCTCCAAGACATGCCAACCAACAAATGCTCTACCATAATTGATGAAGGTATTGACTGAATTAGATTTAGGATTTAGGATTTGTACCTTGAAGGGATGATCCATGATTTCAATAGACAATTTAGTGTCATCAAATGAATTAATATCACCTACGTATACATTTATATCAATAACATGATCGCCACTATGCAATAAAGATTCATAACACGGATTAAAAAACATTGGAATGCCCCTACAATAGTTAGTATCATCAAAATAAAAATTGTGCCAAGGATGGACATGCTTGATAGAGCCAAGTTATTTATCCTCTTTTGATTGGAACAAAGGATTAGAGAAATTTTTGTACAAATTAAGATTTTGATTGAACTCATATATGTCTTCAGAAAATAACTTGTTACATGAATCATTAAAGTCATGCTGGTCTACATCATTTGACTACCCATTAGCATCATCGTTGAATACAAATGTATCGTAAATTGGTTTGACATAATTAGCATTGAATTCTTCATTTGCGTAATCAAAATTTCCATTGTATGCGTATAGAGAACAAGATTGACATGAAAAGTGATTTTGGGTATGAGGTTTAAGAAGGCTATTCATGCTGGTCTACATCATTTGACCACTCATTAGCATCATCATTGAATACAAATGTATCGTAAATTGGTTTGACATAATTAGAATTGAATTCTTCATTTGCGTAATCAAAATTTCCATTGTATGCGTATAGAGAAGAAGATTGAGATGAAAGGTGATTTTGGGTATGAGGTTTAAGAAGGGTATGAGAGGTGGATGGGTCATTAAGCATCATGATATAATCATGATCCTCTTCATATCCATGCTCTCGACCACCAGAATTTGATTCATTGTAATTAGGTTGAGAGAGAGGTTTCCCAAGATATATCCCCACCATGATTTAAATATTGAGACTCAAGAAGGAACATGTGATGTTTCAATCTCTTAATGATAGGGATTAAAGAAGACAACTCCTTGTGTGAATCATAAACACCAAAGGAGTAACCTATTCTACAGATTTTCTCTTCGAATTTGAGGCAAGTAGATAGGGATAGCTCTAGGTTTTGAACATTCTTTTCTTCCAACCACCATAGGTAAAGAGGGGGAAAAAGTTCATAGTATTGCAACAGAGAAACCGAGTTGGTAGGGAGAATGGAAGTAGGAATTGGATTGTACAACTTGATAAACTAAAGATTAAAAGAAAGAATTCTCTCATTATTCTTCATGTGTAATTGATTAAACCTCTTAAGATGTTCGTAAGGACTATCTAAATGCCCAAAGGTAGAGGTAAAATGGTAAGGAAATTCAAACCAAGTAGATATGCGTCCATCAGGATGACTGGAAAATAAGGAGGTGACATCACCTTGAAGGGAATTCATAAACAACAACATACAACTATCATTATTATTTACTTCGAGAATGGCGCAATCATTCGAAAATGCACGAAGGTGTTCAATAACTGTAACAGTTCCATCACTATGGAAGATAGGCAAATGATTCTTGAATTTGTTAGGTAAAGGGTTAACCAGCTGAGAGAACTTCAAGGAAGTGGGCACAAACCAAGGGGAATTGTTTAGGTTTTCTTTGAACTCAAATAGTCCATACTTGCAAATGACTTTCCCAGTGTTAGTAGCTAAAACCACATGGTTACAACCACCAAACAGGCTTCAAATCGGTTCAGATATTGAGGTCTAGGAAAAGTAAAAAAGATTTGAAAGGATTAAAATAAAAAATAGGAACGAACCATTGAACGGTTGTATGGTCACCAAAAATATGTTGACACCAAAAGACTAGAGAGTCTCAAATGTCAACATTTTAAACCTCTCGTGGGGCTAGGCGAGAAAAGATGAGAATGTTACCCTAGAATTTAAGCCCTGGACAAGAAAGCACATTGGACTCTAGGTCAATTTTACCCTAACCTATAGTTGAATCATTAATTCCTTTTCCTTATAATTTAACATTTTAACAATATTTAATTTTTATACAATTTTATAGTTTTAATGTTTTTTACAATTTTAATAACTTCTACGTGGATTGGATTTTTTTATACATTTGTAGTGGAAAAATTAAATTAAACAAAGGAAATGCACAAAAAAGTAGAAAAGTATCTAAAGAAAGGCTAACTAAAAACCAATTAAAACAAATGAATTAATTTAAAGAAAACTTTTTAACAAATGTTTGTTTAAAGACTTGATTGATATCGTCTATTTATTTTTTTTCCTTTAAGAGGCATGTGATAAATAACAAAAATAAATAAAAAAATACAAACCAAGTTAGTGATGAAAGTTTATTTGCATATAACATAATCAAATTTTTGTTTATTTTCCCTTTTTCTAGTTAGGATGTAAAAAATAATAAAATTAGAATAGTAAGATAAACAAAGATTATGTGCACTAATTATCCAATAAATACAACTTAATAAACATGATTATAAACAAAAAGTAAAATGTTTTTTTTGTCTTTTTAAAAATTTATCTATTTATTTATTTATTCTGAAATCAAAGTGTAAAATAAAGACGAGGAAAAATAAGGAATTTAAAGAAAAATCAAAGAGATATCTAGAGTGACAAAGCGCTAATTTCCATTAATAAGATTCCCATACAAAATCATAAATCATAAAATTCTTCAAGTCTCTGCATAAACAAGATCAGGTATATGGTCTTTAGATCTTCTAGACGCAACATACAATAGAAAGAAAAAACATAAAGAAGAAAAAGAAAGTTGATCCAAGAAGGAATGGAGCCATGGTGGCGAATCACAAGGAAAGAACCTGAATAGTAAAACCGATTAGCGTCGGATCAAATCAATCCTTATTACAAAAAACTAAACAAGTAAATATTTACCTCATGAAGGCCAACAAACACATCCTCTCTTATCCTCTTTGTTGCTTCGCAATACCACCTATTGTCGAGGATTTCCTCAAACTCTGTTGAAGATGTAATCAAAGAATGAAATGAAAAATCCATCCCAACACTCACAACATACTACTCTCTAAAAATTCTTCCTAAGTTCTCTCCGTGAATTTTATTTCTGAAATAATACCTCCAAAAAAAAATTGTCTTCTTAAGAATCTCCTCCCTGATAGTTGTGCGTTGCCTCCTTTAAATTATTAGACAAGTGGTTAAAGTAGTTACATTATGTTGCTGGGTAGTTTTCCAAGTGATCGAACTCCTTCAAGAATTTTCTCAACACATTACTAACAAACTAATTTGTTGTTGTTGTCTTCTGGTCTATCTTTTTGTTATGATTAATTCCCATTGGATAATTTTAACTAATTTTTCTTTTCTTTCCAGGTATAAGAACCTCTTCATGTGGGCTCGCCAATTTGCTTGTAGCACCTTCAAAATACCAGTTCGTTGGTGGATTTTTTCACATATACAAGCCACACCATGTTCTACAAAATTCCCTATAGAGTTTTTCGCTGCCCAAAATTCTTATGCAATTGACTGTCTCAATAGATGATTTTTGTTAGAGAGAGGTAATCCCACTAGATTTCATCCATATTAGTGTGTTCTTATGTAGAGGGTGTTCAACAACACAAATATTCCAACAAAGGACAAACACCTTCAGTAACCACTCACATAACCAGATCAAAGATCAACACATCGATGTTTTCACGTGGTAAAACCCCTACGGGGAAACATCCACGGCCTTAGCCAACGTGGCCACTTGGAGCAGTTTATTAATGCAAAGAAAAAAATTATAGAGAGATTTTACAAGAGAGTTTCTCACAATCGATCATCGACAAATGACCCTCCATTCTCTTTAAATAGAGATCATGGACCAATCAGGTGTTAAGCTATATATCAATGGCCATTAAGATTGAGGAGAGTATGAACTGTCGGATCACTCTATGTCAGGAACATATCGTTACGGTCGGATTTCCTAACTACAAATGCATACTAAAGAAACACACTAAGAAACACACTTTTACCTAACGACATATTAGACCAAGTAGATCTTAACTAACTCATAAGTGTCTAAATATCCTAACATCCCCCTTTAAGAACAACTTGTGATAGGATTGAAGGATTTACAATAGTGACACAATAGGAGAATGAAGGAGGCATTAGAGCCTATCCCCCCTTAATGACAACTTCCTGAACTCCTAACATAGATCGAAGTTTGGAAAAATTTGCTTTTGTAAGAGACTTTGTGAAAATGTCTGCAACTTGATATTTTGTAGGGAAAAAGATCACTTCAATAACTTGATCATGAATTATCTTTCTGATGAAGTGCATGTGTAGCTCGATGTGTTTTCTACGATGATGTTGAACTAGGTCTTTGGGGAGATGGATGGCACTCTGATTTTCACACCAAAGGCTAGTCAGATGCTAGTGCTCGAATCCAAACTCTTAAAGGATCTGTTGAAGCCACAAGGCTTCCTAACTTGCATTTACCATTGCTCGGTACTCTGCTTCTATTGAAGAAAGTGCAATAGCATGTTGTTTCTTACAGGCCCAAGTGACAGGTCCTAAACCAAGGATGAAAACATAACCTACAGTAGACTTCTGATCATCAAGGTTGTCGGCCCAATCTGAATCAGTGAAACCAACCAATAAAGGAGTCCCCCCTAAACTGTAATGTATCCTGAACTAAACTGTACCATGGACATAGTGAAGTATACTTTTAGCTAATTTCCAATGGATTTCATGGGGTTTTTTCATATACCGGGCAACAATACCAACAACAAATGTAATATCAGGATGGGTATGAGTCAAGTATAAGAGGCTACAAACTAACTGACGGAATAGGGTGGCATCAACTTCAGGAGAAGTACAAGTGGAAGTAAGCTTGACTCCATACTGGAAGGGAGAAGGGGTTGGTTCACAATAATCCATGTGAAAGTGGCGAAGAAGGTCACAAGCATACTTAGACTAGGAAAAAAAAATTCCTTCATTGGTTTGCAATACTTGGAGGCCCTGGAAATAGTGCAAAAAGAACTTTTCCTTTTCGTTTTCATAATACTTTTCATGATGATGGACCACACTAGTTTGGTCTGAAACGTCGAATATAAAAAACCAATGCGATGAATCCAAAAGAACTATCTCATCAAAACAATGGTCGCAAAAGTCTTAGAACAGAAATAGTGCAAAAATCTTAAGTCAGTCATTTCAAATTTCTTCTTAAGGCTGGTTTTCACATGGTTTAAATGTTTTGGGTCACTACCAGTAAGGATAAGGTCATCAACATAAAAGACAAGGATTATGAGATGGCTTATTACTTTCTTGGTATAGACATTAGGATCAGAATGACATCTAGAGAATCCAGTGGCAATAAGAAAGATGCCCATTTTGGCATACCAAGCTCGGGGAGCTTGCTTGAGACCATAAAGAGATTTCTTGAAGAAAAAAAAAAGGCTAGAGTCATTCTGGGCATAGCCAGGAAGTTGTTCCATGTAGATTTCTTCTTTCAAATCACCATGCAACAAGGAAGATTTAATATCCATCTGATGGAGCTCCCATTTATGTGAGGCAGCAAGGGAAAGAACAAGGCAGATGGAATTCATTTTGGCTACAGGGGAAAAGGTTTCATTATAGTCAATTCCTTCAACTTGGGAAAATACTTTGGAAACTAACCGAGCCTTGTGTCTTTTAACACTTCCATTTGATACATACTTAGTTATGTAGATCCATTTACATCTGACAAGTTTTCTTCCTTTTGGAAGAGGTATAAGATCCCAAGTATCGTTTGCCATTACAGAACAATAATCTTTATTTATTGCTATATCCCAATCTGGATGACCTGAATCTTCTACAAATGTTTCTAGATCAGGAGTCTCAGAAGCTTGAGCCAAAAGAGAAGAGGCTCACTGGAACTATGAACATATTTGATGCTAATATGAAGGATCACCGACAAGGCCACCATTTGCTTCTCGTGTTGAATGGACCCATCTAGGAAGTGATGGAACTGGTGATGGTTCAGGTTCAAAGGACTCATCTGGAGGAGGGTGAGAAGGTGGATGTGGATTTTCATCCTCACTGTTATCATCTGAAGACGAAACTAGATCAGAAGAAGGCATAAACATCGAATATGGCTCGCAGGCTGAAGAAGGAACAACCATCGAATTAGGCTTGCAGGACAAAGAAGGCACAAATGTCGAATTAGGCTTGCAGGCCAAGAGATTTTCATCAAATTTAACATCTCTTCTAATAATAATTTCATAACAATGTGATTGAAGAAGTATGTAACCTTTGACATCTTCAGAATAACCAACACATATACACTTCTCACTTTTAGGCTATAATGCTTTCCTTTTCTCATCAAGAATGTGAGCCCATGCTTTACTGCCAAATACACGTAAGTCACTTACGTCTGGTTTAATTTTAGTCCAAGCTTCTTCTCGTGTTATATTTTTAAGAGCCTTTGTGGGAGTGTGATTTACTATGTAATTTTCACAGTTGATGGCTTCCGCCCAATACTTTAGACTTAATCCTTTAGATTGGATCATACAATTAGCCATTTCTTTTAATGTGTTGTTCTTTCTCTCAGCAACACCATTTTGTTGTGGTGTATATGGAACAATGTGTTGCATTTGGATTCCCTGTGTAGTGAAGTAATTTGTAAAATTATTTTTCACATATTCGTCTCCATTATCTGTTCTTAACCCTTGAATTTGATGGCCAAATTGCATTTCTACAAGGGCCTTGTAGGCAAAAAACTTGTCAAAAACTTTGCTCTTAACTTTTAATAAGTAAACCCAAGTACGTCTGGAAAAGTCATCAATGAAAGTTAAGAAATAATTGCACCCAGAAAAAGAAGGAGAATAAAGTGGACTACACAAATCATTGTGACTAAGATGCAAAGGACTCGAGGCATGCCAAGAGGCACGTTTTTCAAAAGTGTCGTGATGATGTTTTCCAAGAACACAACTAGCAAAAAAACCATCTCTGCATGAAACAAGAGGAAGACCATTCATCATTTGTTGATTACATAGTTGCTGCAATGAGTGATAATTTAGATGACCAAACCGCTCATGCCAAAGTTTTCTCAAGTCATCGCTCTGAGCAAAAAAAAACTAATGAAAAATATGATGACCCAAAGTTATCAAAATTGTACAACTTGGTAATATCATCATCAATTCCAGTTGCAAGAACATCATTAGGATCTTTTAGATCCTTGATTACAACTTGGTGAGGAAAAAACTCTACGATTTTACCTTCACCTGAATGAGTGATTTGATATACTAATAGAAGGTTACAAGAAAGACTTGGAACACATAAGACATCATTGAAATGGCCATTTTCTACTTGTACTGTTCTAGATCCTTCAACACTAAGAGATCTGTCATCACCAACAAATATTTTCTTGGTGTTACATTCATTTAGAGTAGAAAATATGTCTCTATCCTTAGCCATATGATAAGATGCTCCAAAATTAATAAGCCATTTATCAAAAGTAGAAGTAGAAGGTGTATTGAAGGAGAAACCAGAAGAAGAAAGTGCATGTCCATGAGAAGAAGAAGAAGAAGTAGAATCAATACTGATGTTGTGCTTCTTCATCGTTGCTTCTAAAGCTTCCATCTTCTTGAAACATTTGGACTTATCATGACCATCTTTATCACAAAATTTGCAATGTCTGTTAGTATTCTTATTTTTATATTTTTCTCCTTTGTCACCATTAGGAGCTGAAGTTGTCTGAGTGGGTTTGGGACCCTTATATTGCTTGTTGTTGTAGTGAGGATGTTTCTTCTTGGGATACTTAGGTTTATCTTTCTGGTGGGCAATTAAGGCTTTGTTAGAGGTACCGATAGTGTTGATCACTCCAAGTTGTATAAGCTTATATTCCTCTCTAATCAAAGAAGCACAAAAGGACTCAAGAGTGAGTTTTTCATAAGCTTTCCCTAGAGCCTCTCTTATGGCATAAAATGTAGATACAAACATAGAATATGCACTACCTATATTAGAAAGAATAAGATAGATGCAACGTTCTTCCTTCATTTTTATCTTACATTCTTCACATAATTCTGAGTGTTTTAAACTTAGACAAATAGTCTCCAAGGAAAGAAAAATCACTTAGACTCAAGGTCAATAGTTGATTTTCTAATTGTTGTGCTCGAATAATATTGATTTTACCAAATACATATTCAATCTTATCCCAAGCTTCTTCAGGGTCATCAATTTCTTGAAGGTGGTACCTTAAATCAAGAGAGATGGACATTCTGATTAGTCCACATGCTTCATCATTCCTATTATCCCACTTGGCTTTCTTATCAACATCATTGGGTGCTTCTTCTTTTCCCAAGGTAATCTGTTACAAGCCTTTACTTCTTAATAAATCTTCCATATGAGATTTTCATTGGAAGTAGTTGTTGCTGGTAACCAAGACATTACTTGTAGAAGCCATATTCAATATGCAGATAATATGGTCTTAAAATCCGAAACTGATATTCCAGATGGAAAGAGCTTGAAAAATTATGTGAATTTAAACAAAATGGCACTCAAAATGGACTTCCAATGTAAGAGTTATGCCATTTAAAAAAAAGACATAAACGGTAACCAACTAACCACGTGATTGTGTAAGTTGTTTTATGAAGTAACCCACTTTTATAAAGAAAAGTGGGGATCACATTTACAATGAAGTTACTTTATAACAGAAAAGTTACATGCAAAATAAAGAACTCTAAAATAAAATATTAAAGCTACTTATAGTGATTCACTTTTATACTTGAAGGGAAATGCACTTTACAATTTTAGCATGAACTTTTTCAAAAAGGTAACAAAATAGAGACTTGAACTCAAGACCTCTTACTTAATAAAGCAAGTTTTAACCAAATGGTATAGCAAAACATATTGTAATGTTCAGAAGGGGGATTGCGGGTGTTGATTTTGTTGCTTTTGTTGTTGTGGAAGATGGCCTTGGAGAGCGTGCTAAAAAAAACTATTTTCACAGAAGAAAAAAAATTCACTTCTCGATGACAACAAGGGTTGAATCTCGGTTAGCTTATGCGGAAGATGCACCTTTTCCTATTTGTTTCTGATTTTCCAAGATCGCACAGGGCACAGGGAAAAGAGAATACATAGATATAAAAGAGTAGCAACCTGGAAATAAAAAATACAAACCGAAATAAAATCAAAATAAAACTTTGCAGAAATTTAAAAAATGCGTATTCAGGCTTTATACCTCGAGATCTGAGTGTTCCTGAATGAAATGCATGCTCCAGATGCAATGGAACAAAGCTCTCAGCCCAAAAATGTACGGAAATGATAGAAAATGGAGATGAGTAAACTTGACTTCACGATCTCGATCTATAATAGGAGCGGGTCTTCAAACAGGCTCTGATACCATCTTCGACAACACATGTATTCCAACAGAGGACGAACACCTTCAGTAACCACTTGGATAACCAGATCAAATATCAACACACCGATGTTTTCATATGGTAAAACTCATACGGGAAATATCCACAAGCCCAGCCAACGCGGCCACTTGGAGCAGTTTATTTATGCGAAGAAAAAGATTATAGAGAGATTTTACAAGAGAGTTTCTCACAATTGATCATCGACAAATGACCCTCCATGCTCTTTAAATAGATATCATGGACCAATCGGGTGTTAACCCACATATCAATGGCCATTAAGATCGAGGAGAGTATGAACCATCAGATCACTCGTGATGGGAACATATTGTGACCGTCGGATTTCCTAACTACAAATGCATATTAATGCATACTAAAGAAACACACTAAAAAAAAGACTTTTACCTACCAAAATATTAGACCAAGTAGATCTAACTAACTCCTAAGTGCCTAAGCACCCATAAACTGAAGGATATGTATCTGCAACGAAATATCGAATGGTGTCATGATCATCAAACCATATGAAGAGATAAAGGCCACGCCTGTCACCCAAATAAAAATATAACACAATTGAAATAGCGATCAATCCGTTGGGGAGGTACTCGTCTATGGTTTTGCTACCATGATGCAATTCCTCTATTGATCGGGATTTTTAACAGGTTTATGCAAGCTAGACTTGGAGCGTTAGTCCAAGCTCTCAAAAATTTATTCAATTTCATTTGCAGACTTATTTATTGTTTACTGAATCCAAAATATGACTCATGGTCATAGTTCGAGCAATCTTTTTATTGCACAGTATTCCTTAGTGAAATCGATCCTTCCAGTTCCAAGACAATAATAGAAGACCCTATATCTGAAACGATTGTTCTAGACAATGAAACCTTGAATGCGTTCAGAAGATCAAGCATTCTCCCACTTGCAGAACGGTTGAACCAAAATATTTTTTTGTACAAACCTATGCATTTCTTAATGAATCTCATCCAACATGAAGAGAATAACAGTTATACACCAGACGTCCATCCTTTGTTGTGTTTTACCGGAAAGGATAAGCATATCGGATCAACTTGAATCGAGGTACTATCTTACCTCAAGATGTCGAGATATGTATGGATGTATCAATACCATCCAAACATTTACTGGAGAAGACACTTAACCTCCTTTGAACCTCTATGTTGAAAGAAACACCAAAGAACCTTCAAACATACACTGCCTGCGTATTTTCTGTTACGTTTATCCACCGTGGTTGGATTCCCTTGTTTGTTTCCTTTCAATCTTACTCGGGATGTGACCATAAAAATATGCAATAATGCTACGTACAATGTGAATCGAAAGGGTGGTAGACCATGAGTCTAGAACATGTAGCAAGAATTTTTCTGCAGTGTCTGTCGCATCATTCTATAAGCCAGTAAATAAGCAAAGGAATTACGGAAAATTCGTGCACTGCCATGTCATCAAAACACAAGGGGTACCTATCCTCTCCTGCAAGGTGATTTCCAAGTGCTTGCTGAGGTTCAACACATCGAAAAGGGCCAGGGTTAAGCCAATGCTTAGGTGAACCACGTTTCATGCAGTAATCTTAGAGTCTTTGTTGAAACTCTTGCCTGTAAAGAAGTAGACCAACCACAAGGTGCAAGGCATGAGTGTCGTCGTCTCTATCAATAAAAGTCAAAAACACAATATCTAATGGAAACAGATCATGTTTCCACGTCAAGAAAGACGAACTTGCGCTGGCTTTGAGGAAGGTGTTGTTTCTTTGTCTTCCTGCTAATATGCATAGATTATCCCAATTGATATATTTTTCAAGATGTCTCGAAGAGAACATCATATGATCCCATGTCATCAAAAAAATTTACATATGCCGCCTCATCAAGAGTTTGGTATACATTATCACATTTCCTCAATATGAAATCCCATTAGGGTCATAGGTTACCTTCTAAAATAATCTAATCCATGTGGAGACTATCATTTAAATATGCTTCCTCTTTGTTACTGCATGATGTTAAAGTTATAACTCTCATAAGAAAATGGTAGAACTTTATGGGACAAATAAAATATTAAGATATGGGCACAGGACAAAGAGCCTCAAAAGGTGATATATGTTGGGTATAGAATGATAATATGTTTTCTTTTGAAGAGTGGATAGGGAGTGAAATGATGGAAAAACATTAATGTGACATGAGGTGTGAAAATATTAGTTTTTTTTTTTAAATAAGGTCAATCATAGGAATATGTCATGGTTTTGAAATATATACCATGATTATAATTGACCTTGAAAAATAGTTATTGAGTCTCTCTTTTATATAGTGAGTAAGGCGAGTGTCTAGATCAACACTGGCGACATAAGGGTCTCTGGACATGTGTGTCATTTGTGAAATAAGAGGGCGCAAATAATATAAGGAGTACGTAAAGGGATCTTCTTAGAAAATAATCAAGCACCCTAATAAATTCACTAAGAACAATGCGTAAACATTTAACGAGAATAATAAAAATTTGTGCAAGTAGTGTGACTGGAGAGGGAGACTAGCAACGCTTTGCCGACTAAGTCATGTTGACAAAAATTGTCGTAAAAAATTGCCAACCAATAGATGCACGTACCTTACCGTGGCGTGCAAGATTTAAACAATAACATACGATCACTAATTTTCTGCACGAAAGGGGAAGGGAAGGGTAATGAAGGGACTGAGGCCGACTCGATGTGGGACAAGAAAAAGGTTGATAGGGTTAGGCAGACCAGGTTATACAACAAGAGGAGACACGATGAAGGTCAAGGGATTCATGGATCGATACTTTGGAAATAAATCATGCAAAGTGGTAAGGATGAGGGGGTTTGGAACTATTGTATAACCCGAAGGGTCAACTCTTTGAAAATTGAATAAATGATTATGCGGCTAGAAAATTGTTGTGGATGTGCATTGAGGGAAAGACCCAAAAACCTGAGTGTCCACAATGTGTATGCTGGAGGCATCTCAAAATGAAGGGGTACGGAGAAAGGGAAAGAATGAAGAAGGGATATGACTCACGAACGTGACGAGCGAGGATGTCTTGCGTAGCAAGCAAATAGTAGACAAGAAAGGAATACTGGCAAAGGAAGGAAACTCAGTTCACCTACAAGTCTATTGTCCACCAAAATACATTTGGTCAATCAACTCAAAATATATAGATAGTCTACCTTTTAATATCACCAATCACTGTTCCATCACCTATGACGATAAGAAAGGGAAAAATGAAAAAGAAGCAACAAAAATAAAAAAAAGAGAAAATAAACTTAGTAAAAGAGAAACCAACCAAAACTAATCTAGCCCTTCCCAAAAATTTTATTTAGTATTATTATATTTTATTATTAAAATTTTAGTTTTGTTTATTTATTTACAGGGAAAGAAACCACTAGCTCGGACTCAGGTCGGATGAAATTTAGTGTAAAGGAATGTGTCACCTTCTTTGAATGCAGGCCTTATGAGTTTGAAAATTTTCTTCATGGAAGGACTTCCAAAATGTCAACCAACAACTGTATATGGTTCGGAGATATGATTAATCAATAGCCAAAATAAATGACCACCAACCTCCAAGAAATGCCAACCAACATATGCTCTCCCATAATTGATGAAGGTATTGACTGAATTATATTTAGAATTTAGGGTGTGTGCCTTAAAGGGATGATCCATGATTTCAACATATAATTTAGTGTCATCAAATGAATTAATATCACCTATGTATACCTTTCTACAAAGAAGATGATCTTCATGATGCAAAGAATATTCATAACACGGATTAAAAAACATTGGAATGCCCCTACAATATTTACTATCATCAAATTAAAAATTGTGCCAAGGAGGGAGATCCTAAATAGTGCCAAGTTCTTTATCCTCTTTTGATTGGAACAAAGGTAGAACTTTATGGGACAAATAAAATATTAAAAGATGGGAACATGAAAAAGATCTTGAAAAGGTGATATATGTTGGGTATAGAATGATAATATATTTTCTTTTGAAGAGTGGACATGGAGTGAAATGATGGCACAACATTAATGTGATATGAGGTGTGATAATATTTTTCTTTTTTTTTAAATAAGGTTCCAGTGTGTTAATCATAGGAATATGGCATGACTTTGAAATATATAACATGCCCATAATTGACCTTGAATAATAGTTCTCGAGTCTCTCTTTTACATAGTGATTAAGGCGAGTTCCAAGATTAATAGTGGCGACATAAGGGTCTTTGGACATGTGTGTCATTGGTGAAATAAGAGGGCACGAATAATGTAACGAGTAGGTAAAGCGATCTCCCTAGAAAAGAGTCAAATTCCATAATAAATTCACTAAGAAAAATGCACCAACATTTAATGAGAATAAGAGAAACTTGCGCATGTAGTGTGACTGGAGAGGGAGAATGGCAACGCTTTGCCAGCTAATTCATGTTGAGAAAAATCGTCGCCAGAACCATCTAGCTAGAAATCAATTGCGCGATAAGTTTGATAACTTATAAAATTCATTTGTATTACCAACTCAGAAGTCCAATTTCTTGACACTGCAATTCAGTACCTTCCAGTATTCTCTACTAACCTTTCTAACGACTCAGTTAGAATAATTGGAAATTCGCCAAAGACAATTTCTTGAAGCTCGGTGTACACATACTTTTGTGTCCATTCCTTGTCACTCAACCAAGGGTTTCTATTGTCTTTTCAGAAAAAAACTCTCGTTCCTTCCCTTCTAACCATTCTAATATATATTTCTTAGTCATCCTCCAAACAATTCCCTCAATCACATATTATGGGTCCCAACAACAGAACCATTTATTGTCGTTGCACACATTTGTAATACCCTAGGTTCGAATTATCTTGACCAACAAAAACCTTGAGACACCGACCCTTTTGGAATCACCTATATGCAAGTGAATTCTCACTTGAGGTATCTATTGGGGATGAAGGAACCAAGTTTCTGAAGTAGTGAGGGAATGTGAGGTCACCATATTTGTCCTTCTTACTTATCTATTTTGTGCACGTTATTTTGTATTTTCTCTTCTTAGATTACTTAGTGAATTCAATTATGCATTATCATGATACTTCAAATTATAGTAGAAACTAAGTACTGTAATATTCATCACCATGTTTCAGCTATCATGTAAGGAATAGATCTAATCTAACATGCATAAAAATAATATTCATCACATAAAATAAAAATACACATAGTAGTTAACATGGTTCACCCAACTTTTGGCTACGTCCACAATGAATGGCTTCTTTGTTATTATTTATGAAATTGTCCCAATCTTGTGCACTGCGATTACAAAGATACATCATGTTATATTTTCCTTCATCTATCCTAGTCGTTCTATAGTGAAATCCTCTCTCTCTCTATACAACATATCCGTAATGTTCATACTTAGATTCTTCTCTCCAACAGATTCTACAGAATTCTCAACTCATTGGAAGTAAGAGAGAAACTATTCCCAAAAGAACTACCATACCAGAACAACTAAAAACAAGTAACCCCTATTCTCCCATCCCATTACATATTTATACTTAATTTCTAGGGCTTAAAACCCTAATTTTTTCATCCCAAAATCCTATTACAATAGATGAGAACTCAATTTGACTTGTTTTTCGAGCTTCTTTTCCCACTTTTCCATCTGCATATCACTTTTTTACTCTGACTAATCTTCTTCCCTCTTTTACATGTCCTTCTATATTTAGCATTTCATGTTGTCATCCTTCCTTTTCACCCTCTTCCGTCTCTTTATTTATTCCCTTCTTTATTCTTCTCTATGTGCATTGTACTCCTAAATGCTCCTCAGCTGTGAACTCTTGAGTCTTTTTTCTTCGTCTTTGCACTTCTTCTATATTTAGTATTTTTCATGAATCTTATTTCCATAATTCCTGTTGAATAGGGATTCAACTCAATGCCAAGGAAATACTTAATTCCCAATAGTGATATGGATAAAGTTGATGGTAAAGATCATATAACATAAATATTTATGATGGATAAATTCTTTGATATACACCAAGTTCCAACTTTACAAAAGGTAACTCTCACATCCTTGTATTTATAACAAGATCAATTTATTTGATACCAATGGTTTTATAAATTAAAAATGATTTTATTGTCTCTTTTGTAGTATACCTAGGGGGTTAATATGGATTTCCTCCCTAGGTACCCCATATTACCTTCCTTAGATATGAAAATATAATATAGAACCAAATAACTCACTTAAAATAATAAACATAAGAGAAATTGTAGAGAAACCCCTTGAGTTAGGGTAACACCATATATTATTCCTCATGGAAGGAATGCAATCCCAACCAATTCTTTCTTGTTACAATAAACATATTCTTTACCATGATTCATTACATTGTTTTCACTTATTTATATAATACTATATACCACCTAAGAAAAATTTAGAGAAGGAACCTTCTAGTAACACTTTTTCATATTTATTATGTTGACATTATTACATGGATCTTGTTTACAATAAATGGCCTCAATGCAAAAAAATACATAACCACATTAATATTCCCATCGAGTACCTCCTTAGGTATCCCATATTACCCTCGTAGGTATACTACATTCCATCCCCCTTCACATGTTTCATCCTTGAAACATGGGAAGAAACCATACAATATGATCATCTAAGAAATGTATCCAACTGGTACCAAGTACAAGCATACATCCAACATGATGGAATATGGAGATGATGTCCAATTGTTTCCTTGCTACCTTGATGTTGAATTTTTTTATTCCATAGGTGCAATGGGTTTGTTTATCTACTATGATATTGTCCTGTAGCATTGGTATTTGTCCATGTACTTCTTGATTGGTTTCCTTTATGGTTCCATGTTGTTACATAATAAGTTTGTTGATGCTCGTGCCCCTCTCGTCATGAAGATTATTTCTCTGTGGTGTGGATGATGATATACATCAACCTTGTATCTCAATTTTTATTTCTTGGAATCTTAAGCATGTGGTTCATTCAACCTTGAATTCTTCACGTGATGTGTCATTAGGTACTGCAATTTTTCCATGCAAGGATTTCATCATGTACCTCCTTGGGCCCTTCTTGTAGTGTAATTTTATTTTTCTCATCCAAAATATTCAAAAACGTTTTTTTCATATTGACATTAACTATATCAACTCATTCCATCCAAGGATATCCAATATTAACATCCACATCATGCATATCTATGGCACGAAAATCAAAATGAAAAACATATTTATAAATGGTGAGTTTTAAATATTTGAAAATTTGAACACTCTCACACTCAACTTGTGTGCTTTGGATATGTTTTGCAAAAACTTGCAATCTATTAGCCAAATGGAAATTGATGAAATTATGTTGGAAACTAGGGTTAATAAAGGTGATGACCCTTTATTTATCAATACATTCATGAACATGTAATATACAGATTCCATATGAAATTAAACCCTTGGTTCTCCCTTTAGTATTCTTATCAGCATGAGATAATTTATCCAAAATTATTTCTTCAAATGATTCATTTGAAGTTTCCATAACCTTGTCATGGTTAAACAACTCCCACCATATGAAAGCATCAGGTTTGGAACTTGCATTAAATTTACACTCATTTCACCATATTGAGTTCCTTTATTTTATGTATTATTCAATAGTAAAACCATGATATTTTTTCGCAAAATACCACATAGTACTAGGATGAAAATTTTTCAATAAAAACTATGGCTTATAAACAAAATATACGTTGTAATGGATTTCCTTGTAGCTACTGAATCAAAATGGGGATAATAGTTATTATACTTATTTTATTATCTATTATAACAGTAATTATGAAATGACACAGTCAATATGAATCTACTGGAGTTAGTTTCATTGAAATCTATGCACTCAAGAAAAATATACATGATCTGCAAATCGTGTAGCCATCCATGGAAAATCCCTAAACATTTGTTGATTTTAAATCTTTCATGGACTCTATTTCAGAGGATTTGGTTTTTCTAAATTAGTTGTTTTCCAAGAGGAACTCAAATATCTAGCTAGTCTCTACAATGTTTTCTCTGAAAGTTTCAAAATTGAATCTGCAGTGTGTCACCCTATTTTCCCTTGAAAAATATGAAAAAAGAAAAATGAAAAAATTCTTCTTTGGCTCAAGAAAGAGCTATGATATCAAATTTTATATACTCCTCAAGAAATTATTGATACATTACCAATATTTTTCATCATGCCTCAATGCATTTCTTCAACTTCTTTATATAATACTACTTACCTCCTAAGAATAATCTAGATAAGGAACCTTTTAGTATGTGGAGCCTTCTAGTAAACCTTCTCACATTCATTGTGGTCACACTATTACATGGGTCGTATTTACTAGAAATGACCTCCATACATAAAAATACATAAATGTATTATTATTCTCATTTAGTACCTCCCTAGGTACCCCATATTATCCCCCTAGGTATATTACATCCTGGTTCACTTGTATCAATGAATTGATAGCACATTATGGGGATATTAAGAGAAATACATTATTTAGTCAATTAATAAATCTCTACTGAAGAGGCCTAATAACAAACCACATTCATGAATTCCAAAAACTAATTATCAAGATAAATAACATTCAAGAGGATAATTTTTCATATGTCTTTATGGGAAGTTTACAGGAGAGCATTCAATAAGAGGCATCTCTCTTCAACCCTAAATACATAGAGCATGTTTTCAATGTGGATAAAAAAGTTGAAAGAAAAAATGTGGCTACTAAAATAGTGACCACTAATAACTATATAGAGCACAATGTTCCCTCTCATAACCTCACTCAACCTCCAAGGTTCACTCATCATAAAATGGATGAAAGAAGAGAAACGAGGACATGTTTCAACTATGACACCAAGTACATTAAGGGGAATAACTATAGTGAGAATAAATTATTCTACATAGATTGTGAAGAGGAATAAAATCAATAATTTGAATCGTCGCAAGATCTAGAAACAAAAGATATTGCTCCAATCATATCTTGTCATCAATTGGATTGTTGGAAATATTTTTTTCACTGATTTCAAAGACAAGGGAAGCCTACATATGTCCAATATAAATATTACAAGCATAAAAATATCCAATATAAGGATTGCAAGATGGATTTTTTTGAAAGTATATTTTTGGTTAGTTTGGATACCCTACCTTTGGATAAACTTTTACCCTACTGTTATAGCAAGATTTTCCTCACCCTATGCAATGTTTCACAGAGGGTCTTTATCAATTTCCCTATCAAGACTTGAAGTCCCATTTTGAAAATCCCAGAGATAAAAACATGATTTTTCCACATATACGCACCTTGCACCACTATAGCCTGCGTAAATTGAGATTTGTGACCAAAATTTAAAAATGGTGTCAGGTTTCCATGTCACGTCCCAAGATCTATGATCCTTGGCCTTCCATATACTAGAAAAATTTTTGAATCGACCCTTCAGTCCCACTTGAAGCCTACAAATGGGCCAAATCCGAGCTATGGAAAAGAAGAGAAATAATTCAACTTTGAGAGCAAAGCTACTCTAGATAAATTATTCACTTCACGTTGAGTTTGCATCCCTTTGTCCTTTAATTATGAACACATTTTTCATCTCCCAATATCTTCCCTTATTGATCGATAATCACATTGTATCTCTTATATGATCTTGCCTTTGGTGGAGGATTGAAGTGGTGGAGGTCCATATGGAAGGAACTTAGTTTCTCGGTTCTAAACAGTGTCGACATGGAAGTTTGTAATAGAAATACTCTTTTCTCGTCCAATTAAGATCTTGTGAATATTTGAATTTTTATTACATGTGAATATTTGTTATTAATATTGATGTATTATGCTATTGAATGTGCTAACATTATCTATTATCACCATATGCTTTTGTTTCTTGGTTGTTGAGGACTAGTTGCAGGTATATTTATTTGGGTAAAGTTCTCAATGATGGACTTCATCGAACGTCTGGACTAGGTAGTCCTTTTATCTTGTCTTGCTACCATATTTGTTTATATAGAATACTTGATATTATAGTTGATTTCTGTAGTCATTTCCGTCTATTGTGGTTTACCCCTAGCCATAGAGAGATTTTTCCTCATAACACCTATATACCTAGCTCAAATGGGAGAACAAATTATATGGTTGGAAAACTTATTCGAATACCTTTCCAACAATATATCAAACTCTCTCTAACTCCCTAGGAATCAAGAGATGTGTATTTTTCCATCCGACAATCAAGCCAAAACATTGAGTCATCTAAGATAGTATTTACAAGTCGGCCTTAAAAGTGGGGATAAAATTACGATAAATATAGGATAGATTTTCACATGAGTAGAGAAACAAAGGAAGAAATCAATACTGAGGTGCACATAAGTGATCTGAGGTGAGATAAAGGAGTTGGGGTGTCTTTTTTAAATATAAAGGTATGCAATAGAAGTGTAAGGGATTTTATTGAGGTCTTTCTCATTCTCAAGGTGCGTTATGAAGAACTGATGGTTTGTGATGCTATTGTGTGCATTGTTTTGAGGTTGTTTCCATAGGTGGATGTTGTTGTCAGTGGATTTTTTCATTGATGATTACATTTTGGGCATGATCCTATGAGGCTTGCTAGGGAATGAAGGCTACATGTGACTAGGGTTTGAAGGATTGTCTATGGAATGAAGCATGTAGGTGATTTATTTTTCTACTTCTTCTTTATCCTCTTTTTGTTTCTATTTCCCTTCCTCATCTTCTTTTCTTTTCTTTTTTTCCTCTAATTCAACAAATTCTACTACTTTCCTTTTGCTCTCTTTCTCTACTGCTTCCATTGCTACCACTTCTGAGGTTGTTTTCGTTGTTTCTACCTATTTTGCCATTTTTCCTTCTTCTGGGGAATTCATTTGGGCTTCTCAAACTCATTGTTCATCTGCTATCCTACCCAATGGATTTCCCCTCCTTTTTAAGATCATATCATGGTATGTCATTACACTATGGTGTATTTCCTCTTCTTCCAAAATGTTGGTTGTATAGTCCCACATATATGTGAAATTGATGCAGTGATCTTTGATGATGTCAAGAGGATCATTCCTTAAGAATATTTTCTCTCTAAAGTGGAAATATGATAATGTATTTACTTCATATTGCATCTCCTTGACATATTCAAATGAATAGGACCCAACTGAAATCATAAAGGAGGCCAAATAACCTTCTTGTGTTTATATAGTGCTACACCAACACCATGCATGAAGTTCTAGTAGGTGATATCATATATCACCAACCTATCCATAATGAATTTCATAAGTAAGTGTGGGGATTTGGTGGCTCCATATATCCTGAGGTACTAGTCCCCTATCTGTTTGACTATAACATACTCTTAGTCTTTCATACATGTTGATAGCGAGTCAAATAGAAAAGGAATTCTAGCGACTAAAACCCCTCCAAATAGGGTAACACCATCTATTATTATTTATAAAAGGAATTCACTCCCAAGCAATCCTTGCTTGTTAAAATCACAGTATTCTTTACCATGATTCATTAAACTATTTTCACTTCTTTGTATAATACTACATACATCCTAAGAACAATCTAGATAAGGAAACGTTTAGTAGGTGGAACCTTCTAGTAAGAATTTTTCATATTCATTGTGTTCACACTATTACATGGACCTTATTTACAAGAAATGTACTCCATTCATAAAAATGCACAACCACATTAATATTCCCATTGGGTTCCTCCTTAGGTATACCATATTATGCACCTAGGTATACTACATTTCATCCCGCTTCACATGTTTCATCCTTGAAACATGGGAAGAAACCATACAATATGATCAGCTAATAAATGTATCCAACTATTACCAAGTACAAGCATACATCCACCCTAATGGAATATGAACATAATTTCCAATTGTTTCCTTGCTACCTTGATCTTGACTCTTATTGTTCCATTGGTGAAATGGGCTTGTTTCTCTACTCTGATATTGTCATGTAGTGTTGGTAGTTGTCCATGTACCTCTTGATTGGTTTTCTTTCTGGCTCCATTTTAGTACATAATAAGTTTATTGATGCTCATCTCCTTATCATGACGATGATTGTTTCTCTATGTGGTGTGGATGGTGATATACAAAATCCTTATATCTAAGTTCTTCTTTCTTGGAATATTAAACATGTGTTTCATTCAACCCAATATTCTTCATATTATGTGTCATTAGGTACTGCAATTTTTTTCCCTGCAAGGATTTCATCATGTGCCTCCTTGTAGTGTAATTTCCTTTTTCTCATGTCGAATCTTCCAAAACATTTTTTTCATATTAACCTTAACTATATCAACTCATTCCATCCAAGGATATTGAATATTAACATCCACATAATTCATAGATAATTCATATCTATGACATGAAAATCAAAATGAAACACATATTTATCCATGGTGACTTTTAAACATTTGAAAATTTGAATAGTCACACCCTCAAATTGTGTGCTTTGGATATGTTTTTCAGGAACTTGCAATCTCTAAGCTAAATGGACATTGATGAAATTATTTTGGAAACTAGGGTTACTAAAGGTGATGAACCTTTTTATCAATACATCCATGAACATGTAATATGGAGTTTCCATCTAAAATTAAACCCTTGGTGCTCCCTTTAGTATTCTTATCAGCATGAGAGAATCTATCTAAAATTATTTGTTCAAAGGATTCATTTGAAATTTCCATCATCTAATCATGTTTAAACAACCTCCACCATAAGAAGGCACCATCTTCAAACCTACATTAAATTTCCACTCATTTTCCATATTGAATTCCTTTATTTATCTATTATTCAATAGTAAAACCATCATATTTTTCTATAAAAGACCACATAGTGCTAGGATGACAAATTTTCAATAAAACTAGGGTTTATAAAAATAAATTCTTTTTAATGGAGTTCTTGTAGTTGCTAAATAAATCTTTAATAAGATATTATGAAAATAAGTTTGAAATTCCATAGCCAATATGAATCTAATCGAGTTGGTTTCACTGAAACCTAAGCAATCTAGAAAACGATATTTAATATCCAAATAATGTAGTGATCCATGGAAAACCCCTAAAATATTGTTGATTTTAAATATTCTTGGACTCTATTTCATAGGATTTGTTTTTTTAAATTCGGCGTTTTTCCAAGAGGAACTCAAATATCCAACTAGTTTCTACAAATCTTTCTCAAAAAGATTCAAAATTGGATCTGAAGTGCGTCACCCCATTTTCCCTTGAAAACTATGCAAAAAAAAAAGAAGTTATTTTTCCCAAGAAATAGCTATGATATCAAATGTTATATACTACTCAATAAATGATTGATACTTTAACAATATTGTTCATAATTCCTCAATACATTTCTTACACTTATTTATATAATACTACTTACCTCCTAAGAATAATATAGATAAGGAACCTTTTAGTAAGTGGAATCTTCTAGTAAACCTTCTCACATTCATTGTCTTCACGCTATTACATGGGCATTATTTACTATAAATTTACTCCATACATAGAATTACATAAACATGTTATTATTCTCATTGGGTACCTTCCTAGGTACCCCATATTATCCCCTAAGGAATATTGTGTCCTGGTTCACTTTTACGGATGAATTGATAGCACATTATGGGGATATTAAGAGAAATACATTATTTAGTGAATTACTAAATCTCTAGTGAAGAGGCCTAATAACAAAGAACATTCATCAATTCCAAAAACTAATTCTCAAGATAAAGAACATTCAAGAGGATAATTTGTTATATCTCTTTATGGGCACTTGATAATTAAACAAGAGGTGTGTTTATTGAAACCTAAATCAATAGAGAATGTTTCCAATGTGTCTAGAAACATTGAAAGTAAAAATATGGCTACGATAAGAGTGGCCACCAACAACTATACAGAGCACATTGTTCCCCCTCCTAACCTCACTCAACTAGAAAGGTTCACTCCTTAGAAAAGGGATGAAAGAAGAGAAAATGTAAAATGTTTCAATTGTGACACCAAGTATAGTAAGGGGCATAAATATAGTGATAATAAATTAGTTTACATTTACTGTGAAGTGGAAGAAGATAAAGAATTTGAACCGTCGCAAGATCTAGAAATAAAAGATACTACTCCAATAATATCTTGTCATGAATTGGATTGCTGGAAATATTGTTTTCATTGATTTCAAATATAGGGCGAGCCTACAAATGTCCAAGATAAATACTACATTAAACCTTGAAATAAATAACCCAAGGGATGAGGCACAAATTAGAAGGAAAGTGAAGCTTTGGTCATGCGATAGTTTGCACTCCATGCAAAGCTTGTTTCTCTATACCCCACAGATATTAAAGTTTAAATGTATGAAAATTAGAAGAGGATATGAGCCACCATCATGTGGATATTTCAGTAGAAGAAGGCTCAAACAAGTTGGAGATTCCTCCAAACTCTAATCTTCACAAACATTAATAGGTATGGGGAGCAAAGGACTTGGCAACCTATACATAGCTAAAGAGAGAGCCTCTACATATAAACTAAAGAAACAAAATAGAATTCTACTTGGTAGGTGACATGGCCACCTAGGGTGTTGGCGTGTGTACACTTTTACCAATCATAGGCTCCCATTTCAATCATATATTCCTCCTCTTTACTTAATGTACTTTAGACTCACAATTCATCTTTATAGTTGACATTATTTTCTATATGTTATAAATAATATAATTTCTAATGGTCCATCCATATTTTGAGCAACAATTTGGATAATAATAGGTAACACATAATATAAATCATATTTTATTAAAATTACCAACACTAAAATTTCTTTAGGTATGTTTTCTTTTAGTAGTGACAAAAAAATACTAGAGCTCTAGGGATAGTAAAATAGTGCTCTTTTTCCTTAAGAAAATGTTGGAGATAAAAATCCAATTTCAAATAATAATTGTGAGAATATATTCAATAATACACATTATTATTTGTATTACCTAGATTATGGAACCATTAATCATTGACAATTGAGTAAATCTAGAAAATTAGTACTAATATTTCTTTTGCTTTGTAAAAATACAATCTTTCTATATTTAGTAGATAATAAGATTAATAATATGAATAGACACTCCAAATTTATCATGGTCAAGATATCAAGGCATGAAACAAAAGGTTATGACTAGATTAGGAAGGGAAATGGTTTGTATAAGGTAAGTTAGTAAAATAGACAATACAACTTTGTATAAGGCAAGCAGGAAAAATAGATATTATGAATGCCTCTTTGAAGGAGGTATAGATATTGAGATTTATAATTGTGTAGAATATAAGGTATGTATTGAAGAACAACTTCCCATACATATATGCAATTTTATTGGTATTACCCTCGTAGCCATATTTAGACAATTTCTTTGCAAGGACATTGAGAAGTTGTTCTACAACCTCTTGGATTGCAATAACATTGATTTTCTCCATATGATATTCAAATTTGAATTGCAAAATGTACCTATATTCACATTCAAAAACTATTTTATTGCACCTCAAGTAATTCCATATGCTATCCTCAAAGAAGGTCAACTTGTTTTTGCACGTTCTAGCTTGAAATGTAAGAAGGAAAACAACATATCAACTATTATCTACATCCATGGAAGAAATAGTTTCCTCAACCAAAATGAGGGCAATTTTGTCAGGAAGTTATCTTAGGTTGATGGACAATTGGTTTGGATTGTTGGTTGTCATTGATGTCAACCCCTGGAGAGTGATGATTGTTCATTTTCATTGATTTCATCCCTTGGAGAGTGATATTTTAGATTGATATCAACCCTTAGAGATTCATATCAACCCTTGGAAGAAGTCTGGTAGTGAATTTTGGTAGCACAAAGGCATGGATAAGGGACCCGATTCTATTTGAGGTATAAGGGAATGAGGATCAGTGCATTTATAGGTAATACTATTTGAGATGGATAGTACTTGTCATTCCATTTCTGGTGATATGTGGAATGCCACATAACTCCTCACAGTTAGAGAGTTATGGCCACGTGAAGTTGGATAACCCTCATGAGTTATCTAGAAGATCCTAGAAGGTCAAAGAAGTCAAATTATTCTAGACGATCCTAGAATAAGTTGACCAGTCAAATTGTTTAGTCATGGGTTTAAGTGGTTGCAAAAACAAAACAATTAAAAATAAATTAGTTGCAACTAGAATTGGAGAGTTTACTATTTGTGGATAAAGAGGTTAAGTGGACAAAGTGGCTAAGTGGAAAAAGTGGAAAAGTGGACAAACTGTCTAAGTGGAAAAAGTGGCTAACTGGACAAAGTTGGTTAAGTGGAAAAAGTGGCTAAGTGGAGAAATTGGGTAAGTGGACAAAGTGGTTAAATGGATACTTCTAGAGGAAGCTACTTGGAGAGTATAAATAAGAGAGAAAGGGTCTCCCATTAGTATCTATTATGAATATTGAATATCTAAAAGTGACTGAGGTAACCAAAGGATATCTAAGGAGAATGTCAGAGGAAAGGTTAAGTAAATAAGGTCGAAATGTAAAGGAGGATGAAGTTTTTTGATGATGCTTTCTAAGGTATGGTATTTACAAGACTTCTCACCATTTTTGTAATAAATTTTTTTCTACTATGAGTTAGATACAGAAATATGGAGTCCATTGAGAAAACATATCCAAGTAAGTGTGATAAAATTTTTATCTTGTGGGCCATTGTCCATTGTATTTTTTGAGTTACACTGCATGGAAAATAGTGTTTGTGGTTAGTCCAGAAACTAGCCTAAAACAAGTGTTTCGAGTAAAAACGTCATAACTTCTTCATAATAGATCCAAATTCATTAAGACCAAATGTATTGGTTACAATACAGTCTGTAGTATGTTTTGTACCATTTTCAGATATATGAAACAAATATTCCATGTGGGGCATGCTCTACAATTTCACTCTCTAGAATAAGCCATAATTCAGCAAGGTATGCCATTTTTGCTATAACTCCTTTTCTCGGAAGCTCTAAGCAGTGAAACTTGGAAGAATTGCAGAAATGACACTGAAGAACACTGTGTACTATGTTCAAATCTCTATTCATTATAGGTACATAGTTATGATTGTTTCAATTTAGGGTTGTTGACTAATCCAAAATTAGTCATGACAGACTAAAGTAAAGTTTGATGAAAATTCTAGTGTCTTGGTGTTAAAGTTAAGGAAGGTTTGTAGGTATGTGATCATATACACCAGGTATGTCATCATATACACCAGGTATGTTCCAGAGTTACAAATCATACTTTGATGATGAAATTGATGAGGGATTTTGTTTGAGGTATGTTAGAGATAGAGGTTGTATAACAGTGAGGTTGTGGCACAAGGTTTGATGTAATGGTTTATGGTATTGGATTTATGGATAGAGTGATGAATTGTTAGATAACGTTTGTTGGATATATTGGTGTATGTCTTTGGTATATGGTTGAGGTACATGTTGGTTACATCATTGAGAGAAGTAGTTGATGATTTGGCACATACATGAGGTGTATAGTTGATGATATTGGTACATCTTGATGAGTCATAGTTTATTTGTATTTGATTCATGATTGGTACATATTTGGTGCATGGTTGATGCACTTGTTGATGGTATAGGTTGATTCATGGTTGATGTATGGTTCAAGTTATTGGTAAAGGTCATTTGGTGCAGGTTGATTGGTATAGGTTCACAATGATAGGTTGACAGTGGGAGTGGTTGATTCAATGACAATGACATATTTTCTACATTTCACATTTATATTTCATGGCATTTAGATGGGGAAAGGATAGGTGGTTGTAGCCACCTTCTGGTTGTACCGGAAGAACATAAGGGGTTGCAACCTCTTTCTGATTTTAGCTAGAGAATTGGGAAGTTGGATCTTCCCTCATGGTGTATCCTGAGAAATTAGGGGGTCAGAGCCTCCTTTCAGGTGCAACTGGAGAATTGGAAATTGGTGTTTACTTGAATGTAATTCTTGACATATAATAAAATCATTTGGCGGTTTTCTCCTGCATTGGGTTTCTACGTAAATATTGTTGTATTCTGCATTGTGTGGATGTGTTTGTTATTGTTTATTATGCACTGATGAATGTTAATTCTTATGATACAATAATATATTGATGATGGACAAATGAACATGTTTTAATAAGTAAAATAATATACATTGTTGTTTAAAGGATTAATAATTGGTATACTTTCTCATTACTGATTTAGCCCCCCCCCACCTCAGTAATCCAACAAATGGTCCCTAGACCTATCCCTTAAGTTCCAATTTATTCCAAATTCTTATGAACAAATGGGCAAATACCCAAGGCACCAATTATAACAAGGGATGAGAGAAAATAATTATTCTTTAGCTATAAAACCACTTTCTCAATTTGGCATGCACTGTAGGGTTGTTATTCATGCCAAATTGAGAAAGTGGTTTGATATCCCAATAATATTTATTTTCTCTCATTCCTTGCTATAATTGGTGCCTTGGGTAGTTTTCCATTTGTTCATAAGCATTTGGAAGAAATTTTCACTTATGGGATAGATATAGGGCCAAAAATTGTACTCATTTTTGTTGAGGTAACTAGCAGCCATAGGGTTGTTGTGCATGCCAATTTGGCATGCGCAGTAGCCCTATGGTTGTTGTGCATGCATGTGTACACTTTGACCAATCATAGGTTCCTATTGCAATCATATATTCCTCCTCTTTACTCGATGTATTTTAGACTCGCAAATCATCTTTATAGTTGAATTTATTTTCTATAGGTTATAAAGAATATAATTTATAATATTCCATCCCTATTTTGAACCACAATTGGGATAATAATAGGTAACACAGAATATAAATCATATTTTATTAAAAGTACCAACACTAAAATTTCTTTAGGTATGTTTTCTTTTAGTAGTGATAGAAAAATACCAGAGCTCCAGGGCTAGTAAAATAGTGTTATTTTTCCTTAATAAAATGTTGGAGCTAAAAATCCCATTTCAAATAATCAGTGTGAGAAGAGATTCAAAAATTCATATTATTATTTTTATTACCTATCTTACGGAACCACTAATTATTGACAATGAGTAAATCTAGAAAATCAGTACCAAGATTATCCTTTCACTTATTTACCTCTTATCAACTTCTTTATATCTCATATGCATCGTTTCACATCATGTTCCTATCGTTTCCACACAAAGATCATCACCTGTAGCATAAATAATGATTTCTTTTGCATGGTTTAAGTGAAGGTGTGCATATGCTAACCATCAAAGAATTTTCATAGGATTTACTTCTAACTCTTGACACTTGGATTGGATAAAACACCCTAGATATAGTGTTGGTTGTCATTGGGATCACCTTATCTTTGCTCTCACTTATTTGGTGATGAATCCCAATGTTACTTCTCTTCAACAATGGATTTTGAAGCTCTCCCTTGGTAGGTTCTTTCTCTACTACATAACAACATTTATAACTAATGGATATCCATATAATCTATTGAGGTGAGAAACCCTATGCAATAGTTGGCTTTCTTTTTAATTTAATTCCTCTCAAGATTTGTTTATGAGGTAAGAGGGTGTAGTTTTCCATATTTGGTAACTTGAAAGATACTACTCAAAGCCCCTGCATGGAGGTGGCTCAATCCTTGAGCACACAAATACTAGGTGGAAATGGTGTATTGATGCAGTACTATAATGCCCCCTCCGTGACGACAACGAACAATAAGGTTGTAGTATCCGAATAAATTTAACGTCAAATAATTACATAAATTGTAACAGTAATATCCACTTGGTTTCAGAAAATTCACTAATTTCTTTTAATTAAGCACATACTCATTTTAAATTGATCAATGAATAATAATATTTTATAATCGATTAAAAACAAATACATAATTTTAAATACCTGGGTCTAATGCTAACCCTCTGTTTGTCTGCTTGCCTTGTTGACCGTTGTTGAACTGTGTAAACACTACCCAAAACCTTGTTCCACCTGCCAACTAGGACAAATTCCTAGCTCCAGGATATCATATGGATATCCTGGCCCCCGTGCCCAAAACCTCCAACAAACCGGTGCCTATACTGAACCTTCCCGACTACAGAACTCCACTTTCCTCTCTACCAATCCAAGAGAGCCCCACAAAATCAATAATAATCTCCCGTTGAAATCATCCCCTCCTTCCTAACCTTCTCCACTCATATTACCCCTTCACCGACTTCCCCCTTCGTCATTACTTTCCTTACCCATTTATTAATTATCTTATCCTTTCGTAATTAATGCCCCTTATCCCCTTATTTATTATTTTATCCTTTCTTATTTATTATCTTATCTTATATTTAATGTCCTATCCCTTCCCGAATACGTAAGCTTTAATTTAACA
>ML787168.1:63355-78362 GCA_009831015.1 Picea engelmannii
GTTTAGGTGTATCACTTAATAGTTTCACTGTGACTAGAAAATAAAGTATATAGGCCTCAGGTAATCCTGGTTGTCTAAGTCAAAAGGTGGTGTTACATACACCCAACCTTCGAGAAACATGTTCTCGAGGTGGTCAAAAAAGTTAGGGATAGTCTCGTCGTAGTGTCTCGGTGTCTTCCCAAGTAGCAGATCCTGGACTATACTTGTCCCACTGGACCTTAGCTTGGTCTACCAGATGATTCCTGAGCTGTCAGACTCTACGGTGAAATATGCATAACGGCTCTACCATGAGGGTTCCCACGTCTGATGCCTGCAATTCCTTCCAATTTAGTTTATGTGATTCATCAGCAACATAATGACGTAAAACAGATTCATGAAATACATTATGAGTTTTATGCAAGTGGGGTGGAAGTACGAGACGATATGCAATGGATCTAATTATCTCTTGGATCCTGAATGGTCCTATAAACCGAGGTGACAATTTTGTCCCCTTCCCAAACCATATGGTACTCTTTTTAGGCCTGATGCGAATGAAAACCTGGTCTCCCACTCCATAACTTCGGTCGGTCCTCTGTGCATACGCATAAATTTTCTGTCTATCATGTGCTTCCTTTAGTCTCTGCCTAATCTGAATCACCTGTTCCTCCATTTCTTGAATCAATTCTGGCCCAACTGTTACTCAGTCTTCTAGTCTATCCCAACTCAATGGCGTTCTGCATGGCCTCCCATACAAAGCTTCGTAGGGTGGCATTCCGATGGAGCTATGATAACTATTATTGTAGGCAAACTCTACCAGAGGTAGGTACTTCTCCCACTAGGTTTGATTATCCATTACATACATCCTAAGCATGTTTTCCATGACTTGATTTACTCTCTCAGTTTTCCCATCTGTTTCAAGATGATAAGCTATTCTTAAGTTCAACTGAGTCCCCAACGTTGACTGTAAACTTGTCCAGAACCTAGAAGTGAATCTAGAGTCCCTATCTGAAATGATCTTTTTAGGTATCCCGTGCAAACGGATAACCTAGCTTACAAACACACGTGCCACATCAGTGACATCGTAAGTGTCTCTAACCAGAATAAAATGAGCACTCTTGGTTAACTTATCCACTATTACAAGAATGGCATTGTGTCTATCAAATGTGAGCGGAAACCCCACAACAAAATCCATAGATATGACTTTCATTTGGACATAGTAACATCATGTGGTTGTAGGAGGCCTGCCGGGTGATGGTGGTCGGATTTCACTTGTTGACACTCCATGCATTTGGCGACGAAATGGACTACATCGCGCTTCATGCCTACCCAAAATAAGAGCTTCCTCATATATGTGTACATCTTCTTCACACCCGGATGTGCACAATATAGTGCTCTATGGGCTTCCTTCAGTATGATGCTTCAAATATCCCCATTCTCAGGGATGTATATCCTTCCTCAGTATCTTAACAGTCTGTCTGTTTCCAAACTATATCCTTCATACTTTTGATCTAACTGCCTCCCGCTCTGGAGGTTTGAAGTAACCTTTAAATACCAACTGTCTCGTTGGAGTTGCGTCAGCACATGTTCCCTCAGATTGACCTTTAAGGTTACCAAGGAGAAGATACATGGTCTCCTACTCAAGGCATCTGCGACCACATTTTCCTTTCCCTTGATGTATGAAATACCAAAATCGTACTCACTCATAAACTCACTCCATCGCCTTTGCCTAACATTCAGATCTCTTTGAGTGAAGAGATGTTTTAAACTTTGATGGTCCGTTTTGAGCTCAAAGTTCCGCCCAACATGATAGTGCCTCTAGAGTTTCAGAGCTAGCATTATAGCTGCCAACTCTAAATCATGAGTCGCGCATATCTCCTTATGTTTCTTCAACTTCCTTGATGCATAAGCTATCACTCCTCCATCCTTCATTAGCACGGCCCCCAACCCTTGCTTCGAGGCATCTGTGTAGACTGTGAAGTCCTTTTCCATATCCGACACTCGTAGAATTGGCGCACTGGTTAGTAACCTCTTAATCTCAATGAATGCACTATCACATTCTTCTGTCCATTCATACCTGACCCCCTTGCACTACAATGTGGTGATGGGTTTCTCTATTTTTGAGAACCCTTCCACAAATCTCTTGTAATAACCTGCTAGCCCCATGAAGCTTCTCACCTCTGGCCATTTTTCGGCACTGGCCATTCCATAATGGCCTTTACCTTTTCTGGGTCCACAGAGATTCCTTCACCGGAAATGACATGACCTAAATAGTGGATATCTTTCTGGAAGAAGGAACACTTCAACAGCTTCCCATACAATTTGTTTTCTCTAAGGCAGGACAACACTATTCACAAGTGTTTCACATGTTCTCTTTCATTCTTGGAATAGAGGAGGATGTCATCTAGAAAGAATTGTACAAAACAGTCTAAGTACTTCCAGAATACGTCGTTCATGAGGCTCATGAACATTGCTGGCGCATTGGTCAATCCGAAAGGTACTACAACAAACTCGTAATGTCCAAACCGATTTTGGAAGGCAATCTTTGGGATATCACCTTCCTTAATCCTTAACTGATGATACCCTGATCACAAATCAATCTTTGAGAATACCACTGCTCCTTTCATCTGATCGAAGAGGTCATCTATTTGCAGCATCGGGTACCTATTTTTCACTGTAGCACAGTTCAATTCCCAATAGTCTATACACAGCCGTAAGGATCCATCCTTCTTCTTTACAAAAATTACTGGTGCACCCCAAGGTGAGACACTGGGCCTTATTATCCCTAAGTCCAGTAACTCTTTCAACTGCATTTGCAATTCACAAAGTTCCGGCGCTGTCATCCGATATGGAGTCTTGGAGATCGGTTCTGCACCAGGTTTTAGCTCAATAGTAAAATCAAGCTCCCTCTCAAGAGGTAACCCTGGTAACTCGTCCGGAAAAACATCCTGAAATTCTGACAATACCGGGTACTGATCCAATGAGGGTCCCTTCCTTTCATTTACTGCTTCCACTACATAAATTCGACACCCTTGCCTCAAGCATCGCTTAACCTTCATAGTTGATATAAAGTGTAACGACACTTTTCTCTGTACAACCTGGATCTCTACTGGTCTTCCTTCATCATCGACACAAAGCACCCTCTTTGCGAAACAATCTACCAGAGCTCGGTCAGATACTAACCAATACATTCCAATGATTAGGTCATACATCCCAAGAGAAGTGATGTATACCTTCAACCTGGTAGTACACACTCCCAGGTCTACTATACAAATATCAACACTAGGTCCTACCGCTTGTTTTTCCCCCGAAGCCATCTCGACTTGTTTAAAGTCATCGTGCTCGTAGGATGCCAACCCACTCTTTTCTAATGCAGATGGTGAAATGAAACTATCTGTCGCACCAGAATCAAAAAAAATCTTAACATTGATATGATTTAGCATACCTGATGACTCCACCACCGTGGAGTGATGTTTGACTTGGCAATTATTAACCGCTGCGAAAATTTTGTGGATGCTACGTGCTCTCCCCATCGGTGCCTTTCCTTCTCTATGCACGAACCTTGATTGTAACTCTGGGTAGTCACGCTGGTAATGGGTTCCTCCACACCCCCAATAGGTAACATGATATTGAACCTGTGCACTGTTATGTGACTGTCTCTGAACTGAGTTCCTTTCCCTGGAACCCCTGCCCCTACTCGTTCTTCGTTGAGATGGTTGTGGACCTGTCTGCACCATTGGCGATGAACGAGATGCTGCACTCGCTACCATTGAAATCCTTGAAGCTATTGTCCTTAGTGCGACTCTACTACCATATGGTGGTGGCCTTGAACCCCCTCCCCTAGGAAATTTCCTCGGGGCCTTTCCTACGAATCCAGGGCGATGCGGAAATGTCGGTCTTGTACCCCCGGTTAAGTTCATGTGTTCTTCCGCATAATGCGCATTTTCCATCTCTTCTGCTACCGAAGAATGTTTCCAAATCTGCACCATAGCTCTTATCTTAGGGTTCAATCCATAGACGAAGTGCTCTGCCTGTCATTGGTCATTGTCCATATACAAAACATATTTGACCAGTTCCATAAATTTAATCTCATATTCTTCTACAGTTCTGTTTCTTTGTACTAAGGCATGAAATGCCCCTACCTGTTGTTCCTCGCAGTAAGTTGGTAGATATTTCCTTCGAAACCTCTCCTTGAAAAGTTCCCAAGATACTATGTCTGGGGTAAGGTGTAGTTTTCTTTCCATGTTTCCCCACCAGTTCAAGGCGTTATCTCTTAACTGAAAAATTGTGATCTTTGCCTTTGAGTTAGACGCATAGTCCCTTAAGGAAAAACACCTTGTCATGCCTTCCAACCATGCTTATGTGCGTTCACTGGCGCGACCCCTGACAAACTTCGTAAGTTTGATCTTCTTCAATTCTCGCGTGATGTCTTCAGGTGGAGGTCCTCCCCCTGAATCCCTTGACGCTTCTGGATTACCCGTTCGAGACGATGGGGGTTCCACTTCAGTCCCTGTCGGTTGTCGCCCTTTCAAAGTCTCTTTAATGGCTTCCAACGAGTGCAGTATGAGGGCTATATCGGGCGATGGTGGTGGTGGCGCTGGTGGTGTTGGGGGTGCTTGCAATGATGCTCCCCTGCCTCGACTCCTTCGAGTCCTGACCATCCTGTATGCTTTAACCTGCATCACCCCAAAGTTGTCAGGGTGAGTTCATGAATGTTTCAAATTGGTGTTACTTAAACTTAGAAACAGGGTTAGGCATAAGTTTTCTTTACTTGTATGTAAACAGACATTACTCCTTTAGGGGATTGGCTAGGTTAGGGTTAGGATTAAGCGTCTAATCTTGATTTCTTCACCCCTATGAAAAAACAATTATTGGTTCCCTTGCCCTGTAGCTACGCTAGCCTTGTGCCATACTCGCCACTTCCTCTGCTTACTCTCCTAGTGCATATGTCGTCTCCTTCCCGCTTGTCCTAGTCTAATCCCTTTTAACTTTTCTCTTACAACTTGATTAAAGTGACTTCTGACCTTATGTTTATTAATTTACACCCAAAGGCGTACACCTATTGACAATGGGCACAATTAATGATATTTTAATCTTATTTAACCTTAAACCATTATCTGATGGCTATGCATTGAAGATGTTGGCCTATTCTTAGTCGTCCTCCAAAATCAATGGGTCAGATTTATTATTCATAACTTTCTTGCATTTATCAAGGCATCTGTTAACATGTTTACTTTTTAACATTTACCTAATCACATAAAAAAAATTGTTGTAAGGATATATAATTACCACGTTTAAATGATTAAATAGGATTAAACCATGGGATCTAAATAATTGTCCACAACTGCCAGCCACGTTTCGGCATTCACCAGCACTATGTACCTTTCGGTGTTAACCAGCCGCCAGCCACTTTGCGGTTGTGCTAGTTTATTAAAAACTAATAATATAGACTAAACTTAATCCTATGCTTCAATCGCCTTAATCAACAGTTCAATTTATTCCCGAAAATTAATATTATTATTAGTGTTAATTAATTAGTCACTAATTTACTTAATCCTTCCTATTAATTTAATTATTATTATTTTTATTTTTTTCTCCAAGGCACATACATGGTGCGTTGGTGTTTGGTTGTTCCTTACGTCTTAGGTAGTGGGTGGTGGTCAGGGGTTCAAAACCCATAGACTCCATATCACCCCTCCTTTTGTAATTTAATTGATTTTTTTTTTTTCTATATATATAGTAAGCTTAGCATATATTATTAAATTTAAATAATTATGAGTTTTAATTTAATTTAATATAAGGTAATTAATTTAATTTAAATCATTTAAATTTTGTAATAGTATTAATATTTTAAATATAATTTAAAAGCAAACATTTAAAAAAAAATTGCATTGAATTTAAATTGAAACCTTAACAATTTAACCAAAATATAAAAAAAACAAAAAAACAAAAAATAAAAAATAAAAAAAAAATAAAACTAAATAAAAATAATACAAAAAAAACAAATTTAACGTGGGCGGAGGGTCCTGGCACGAGGCCCACGAGCCCCTCCCTCACCATGCTCATCCTTTTCGAGACTCCTCTTTGTGGCCTCGTGTGCGCTGGTGCTGGTCTGGTCATGGCTTTGTGCATGGTGGTGCCACTGAAGAGATGCTAAGTATAGAATCATTGGTATCTTTGGAGGAGTTCCGACGAGAGTTGGGTTTTTGCTCCTCTATCTGATCTCATTGTTTTCAGATCTCCAATGGCGAGGGAACTTCATGTTCCAAGACTGCCCAACAAACCAGTAGAAGGATTATCTAGAAAGAAAAATGCGATGTGGGTGCTGGGAATTCTAGCATTCTGCTCGTTGTTTTACATTATGGGCCTATGGCACACTTCTTCAATGGTAAATTCAAACATTGGAAGGTTGGCATTTACGCAGGTACTAGCTTGCCATTTGTCTAGTACCTCAATGCCTATTTTGTTGGACTTCGATCTCCACCACCAAGAAGAGGAACCCTCGAGCAATGCTTCTTCATCTCAAATCCAATACTTGCCCATGTTTGAGCGCTGCGATATGAAGTATAGTGAATACACACCCTGTGAGGATCCCGAACGCTCAAATAAGTTCACCAACAAGAAGCAGTTCATGAGAGAGTGCCATTTCCCAGAGAAGAATGAGCATCTCAGATGTCTGATCCCAGACCCACCGGAGTACAAGACTCCATTTTCATGGCCCAAGAGTAGGGATTTCGCTTGGTATGCCAATGTGCCCCACAAGCAACTTACTGTGGCCAAGGCTGAGTAGAACTGGATTCGGTTTTGGGGAGATAGGTTTCAGTTCCCGGGCAGTGGAACCTCATTTCGGAATGGTGCAAATGAATATATTCAGGGCATCAACAAGCTCATTCCTTTGACCGATGGCTCCATAAGGATTTCACTTGATACTGGCTGTGGGGTGAGTATATTTTCTCGAATTGTTTTTTTTTTTTCTTTGAAATTTTGTAGAACTGTGATAGAATTATAATATGCACTCAAGTTGTAAAACAAATATTGAACATGAGCACAAGCACTAGCATGTTACTTTGGGAGAACTAGTAAATCACTTTCACTAACCCAAAAAGCCATCATTGACTTTAGTTTATTACAAACCACATTGTCACAATGGTTTGGGAGATGCACAGTAAGATCTCATTAGTCTACTTTCGTGTGCTCTAAAGAGAGGGTAGGCCTCGGCTGTATGAGTGTATTGCCCATCTGAATTATTTCCATACTGCATCATATGAAGGTTTTTGTTTACTATAATTTTTTTGATATTTCTTATTACATTCTATAGTTCTTAAAGTACTTCTCATAACCTACTTTAAAAAAAATTATGATTTGACAAGGTCTTTCAAAGATATCATCCTCTAGTCTTTTATTAATCTGTCATAAAGTGGCCTTTGGATCTTATTGCCTAAAGCAGTTGTCTTCATTAAAGTCCACGTAAATTACAGAGCTAAAGTCCTCTTTCCTTTCTATATTTGGAAAAGTATGTGCTTAGAAGTAGAGCATAATTGTGTTGATATTACGGATTTGCATGAAAATTAGCTTAATTACTTTCATTCTTTATCCAAGTTTGAGGAAAATAGAAGATACATTTATAGAGTATGTCCATTGTCTAAACCAAACCGTTAGTCTCAGACTCAAACTCGGAAGCATTGTGGCAGTGATAGCTGGATTCTTGACTCAAACTTTAAATCAACAATAGAGTTCAAATTTTATGAGTGGTGTCTTCTTCCTGGGGAATTATATCTAGGAATACGTTCATGGATTTATATCTCTTGATCTACTATGCCAAGTAAAACAGATGTGAAAGGATATTGGAGTATTTGAATGTTGATTGATGTTAGGGTTCTTGCTTACCCTTAGAATATAAAAAGTTGTAACAACCCTAGTTTCTTTGTTGATACTTTGGTAAATTTGTTATTTTTACATTTTCAATTCGTATTGTTTATATATATTTAGATTTGTTTATATATAATCAAAATAATAGTGCTTTTGGTTTGCAGGTTAGGCGGAGCTGGAGTTGGAGCTGGGAATTTGGCCCTTAAGGCTCTAGATTGTGAACGAGGCACTCTGATACCATGTGTAGTAGCCGAATAAATTTAACGTCAAGTAATTACATAAATTGTAACAGTAATATCCACTTGGTTTCAGAAAATTCACTAATTTATTTTAATTGAGCACATACGCATTTTAAATTGATCAATGAATAATAAATTTTTATAACCGATTAAAAACAAATACATAATTTTAAATACCTGGGTCTGATGCTAACCCTCTGTTTGTCCGCTTGCCTTGTTGATCGTTGCTGAACTGTGTAAACACTGCCCAAAACCTTGTTACACCCTACCAACTAGGACAACTTTCTAGCTCCAGGATATCATATGGATATCTTGGCCCCCGTGCCCAAAACCTCCAACAAACCGGTGCCTGTACTGAACCTTCCCGACTACAGAACTCCACTCTCCTCTCTGCCAATCCAAGAGAGCCCCCCAAAATCAATAATAATCTCCCATTGAAATCATCCCCTCCTTCCTAACCTTCTCCGCTCATATTTCCCATTCACCAACTTCCCCCTCCATCATTACTTTCCTTACCCATTTATTAATTATCTTATCCTTTCGTAATTAATGCCCCTTATCCCCTTATTTATTATTGTATCATTTCTTATTTATTATCTTATCTTATATTTAATGTCCTATCCCTTCCCGAATACATAAGCTTTAATTTAACAATATAATTTATTAACCCCCTTTAATCCTTTACTTAATTAATTAATGAGTCAATTAATAATTAATTAATCCTTGACAATCATGAACAACTAATTAATAATAATTAATTAGTTAATGTTATTTAAGAAATAATTATTGTTTAGCTAACTTTTAGGACAGTTAGATCATTAAATTAATTATAATTAATAATCCTATACATCTATTTAAGCAGGGTCATTACAGAGGTAAAAAGGGTAAATTTGTTTTTAATTAGGATAATAGATTCGTCGCACAAATTGAAAGAACTTGAAGTGACACATCATCGAAATCAATAACGACATAAAACCAATGCATTGACATAAACAACACGAAACATGATCAACATTAAAGTTCATAATTGTCGATGCAGTTCCATACATCAAATAAACTGAAACGAAAAGATAAACAATGATCAACCAACAATATTAATTATCAAGTATTCATGGTGTGGCATGAAATTCTACTACAGTACATACATCAGTTAATTGACACAATTACTACCTACGAAACATTATACACTAGTACATTACACATGACATAAAACAATTGTTTGACGCAATTTTCGTCTACGATACATTCCAACATCAATAAGTAGCTTTAAGAAAAAATCAATCATAAATATATTCCCCAAGAATTTTATAACACTTAGGTCATCTAATTCCTTTTACCTAATTCTATGGACATTCCTTCAATAATTCCTACATTGCGAGGATAACAAAGACATTAAACTCATTTCATTATGATGCCTAAGACTCCAAATTACATCAAGAACGTTTAAAAACAACTATTACACCATAAGGTATTCGTCACAATTCCATTTTCAATCTAGCTATGATTTAACATTAGAACATTAATAAATCAATGAACATTCTATTACACTAAAAGCTTGGAGACTTTTAAAGTTAAGACAAAAATTTAATATAAACTAGTTGATCTTCTGAACTCCATTTTTATTCCCACTCATTAATATACTATTACTCAAGACCCACTTTGTCTAATCACCATATCATTCTCCTATGGGGTCTATGATGAGAAACCTTTAAATAAACTAAATCTAAAACCATCATAGTCAAATATTGTCATCAATAAATAACCATGGTAATAACATTAAATCGAAAGTTAGAAATAAAACTTATCATCATTCATTTACATATCCTTTATCCTCATTTAAAACCACGAAATTGATGACTGGCCCTTGGTACTATTTAATCAATGGATTAAATACGAGTTGTACAATAGACTTAGCCATGAATAATACTTATCAATCAAAATGCATGCATAGATTACCAATCCAATGCAGCAATTTATCATAAAATAAAATCACAGAGCTCAAATATTATCAATCAAATGTAGGCATAGAGTTATCAATCCAATGCAGAGATTTATCAAGGTAGAGATTTATCAATCCAAGGCAGAGATTTATCAATCAAACACAGGAAGATATTATCAATCTAACGCAGGGATTTATCATAAAGAAAAATCACAGAGGTCATAGATTATCAATCAAAATGTAGGAAGAGAGTTATCAATCCAACGTAAAGATCTATCAAGGGAAAGATTTATAATTCCAAGGAAGAGATTTATCAATCCAAGGTAGAGATTTATCAATCAAAACATAGGCTGAGAGTTTTAAATCCAATGCGGGGATTTATCATAAAGGAAAGTCGAAGAGCTCAGAGATTATCAATCAAAATGAAGGCAGAGATTTATCAATCCAATGCAAGCATTTATCATAAAGGAAAATCGCAAAGCTCAATTATTATCAATCAAAACGCATGCAAAGAGTTATCAATCCAACACATAGATTTATCAAGGCAGATATTTATCAATCCAAGGCAGAGATTTATCAATCCAAACATAGGTAAAGGGATATCAATCCAACATAGGGATTTATCATAAAGGAAAATCGCAGAGATCAAAGACTATTAATCAAAACGCAAGCAGAGAGTTATCAATCCAATGAAGAGATTTATCAAGGCATGGATTTATCAATCCAATCATTCAAGCGTAGATATTTATCATTCAAGAAAATACAGAGATAAAATTATGGGAAGGACACAAGGATTATGCATAAAATAAAAACGCAGAGATCAGATATTAATCATAAGATAAAAACATAGAGATAAGTAAGGGACTGATAGCTAGGTGAAAAATTATCCTTCTCTTATTATCCATGCACATAAAAGAAGAACATTTGAATCTAAATATTTAATAGCGGAGTGAAAGACATTTGATTCGGCTCCTGGACGAGTGCTCGGGAATGAACTAATAACTTAAAGGATAAGGGACAGAAGATAAAAAAAAAACTTTTATTCGTATTAAATCAATAAAAAAAATACAGAGAAGTAATTGAAATCAGAGTTTGGGTTCTCCATGGGAAATCAATTCAAAATACAGTGAGAAAAAGGCTAGGATGACTTTAAGTTATATGATCATAAAAAACTCTGCTCATCAAGACACTTTGTTGAAAGATATAAATGAAATCTCTGGATAGTGTTACATTGATTAAACATAAACTTTAACCCAATATAAGTACATTATTGAAGGAGGAGGAACAATATTTAAAATACCATTCAATACAAATATACACATGCATACCATAGCCAAATGTGAAAGCTACGAAGTCGTTGTTCTCTGTGTGCTCCATCCAACTTACGCTTGCCAACTGATGCAACCTCCCTGGTACCTCCCAACCAACACTAGGGGTACTCTTATTCTCCCTAAGCCTCCCAAGATGAAAAGGGGCCATGCACACATTACCAGAGAATGCTAGCACCCAACTCGCCTCTCAAGTTCAAGCTACCACTCGTTACCAAGATGGGTATCCCAGCTCCCACAAGAGAAATTTCAGTCAAGATAAAATTCCAGCAGCGTAACGTTACATAGACCAGATGTGATCCATAATCCTCCTCCTCCGTCAGTTTTATAGAGTTTTCCAGTAATTAGTTTCCCAAAATTCTCATTATATTTCTTTTTCAATAATTAATTAGGAAAAACCTCCCCTATACACATGTCGCACGATCCCCTACTTGCACCAGAAAATCTATTTTATTAATTAATTAAATACTCCTATTTCCCTCAACCACCAAGAGAATTCTTAAAAATGCTCCTCGGTGTCCCAATATTCCCTTACAATTCTTAAATGACGTATGCTTTACTTAATTCCTAGTTGAGTTCATAAATAGAAAGTTCCAAAGGCTAGATTCCTTACTAAGTTAGACATTCAACTTTTTCTTTAAGTTTCCCTCTTTTTTTCAAGTTTCACTTTTTCTTTAAGTTTCTTTTTCTTTTATTTTTCCCCATTTTATAACTAATTTTAGAATTAGTAGTTTAACTAAACAACCATTTACTCTTTTTATGAATTTAATCGTCCATTATAAAAAAAAAATTACTTTAATAATTAAAGTTTGAATTTCTCTTATTAGTTATCAAAGAAACTTTGGTGAATTGAAATTTTATAAAAAGAATGTTAGTGAATTAAAATTTTATAAAAGAACCTTAGTGAATTAAAATTTTATACAAAGAACCTTAGTGACTTAAAATTTTATAAAAAGAGCCTTAGAGAATTAAAATTTCCACTTTAATCTAGTTATACGTTTAATTAGTTGTTGTTTTTTTGTTCTAAGGTTCTATTCAGACCTAGGTTTTTAATTCACTAGGCTTGGAGACAGTTCTTAAGGGACAAATTAGTCATTAAACTTTATTTATCACCTCATTCATTTTAAGGTCGACTAGGTTTATTCACTTACCAGTTAAAATTGCGACATGCCCTTCAAGACGCACTATGTGCTCCAAGGGTGCCACTTTCCTCTGTCCATTTTCCCTGCGTGACATGCCCTTCAAGATGCACTACATGATCCAAGGGTGCCACTCACCTATTTCAATTTTCCTTGTGTGACGTTCCCTTCAAGACGCACTACATGCTCAAAGACTTCCACTTACCTCTTTATGTTTTCCTTATGCGACGTGCCCTTCAAGACGCACTACGTGCTCCAAGGGTGCCACTCGCCTATTAACTGAATTTGGTAAATGTCAAATCCATGGAGTCAATACTCCACCAAGTGATCTTGTGGGAGACTAAGGGCCTCTAAGAAATAAGGCCTCTACCTTATTGCGTGCCCCTTTGAATCATCATGAGCGACTGCCACAGTCTACCCTCATGACAATGTGGGTCTTATCAAACTAGGTAATTGTTAACCTATAGTTCGAGCCACGTCGGGAGTGCTAGTAGGTTGTGGCAAGGTTGTTTCCACACCTCTCCCTCAATGTCTCTGGTTGTTGTGCGTGAACCCTCTACTTGAAATGTGAGTCTAGTAGGAAAGATATCGTCAGCCTACATCCATCAACGAATCATGTCAACAATAACAATCATTCATCATAACATCTAATCATATGTACATATGTCACATCAACAACATTCAAACCCCAAACAACCCACTTCCTGACTCTATCTAGAGTCCAAGGGGTTTCATCGATGCCTCTGTATCCTCAATGTCTGAAGTCCTACACACTTAGGAGAACCCAGTCAATAACACATGTCTACATAAATACAACAAAATAACATATCATCAAATCCACAAAATCTCAAAATCATAAGCAAAATGACCAATAGTATAATAACTTGAATCACTTGCATGCTATTGTACTCAAAGAATATGTTCACTCAATGCGCACAAGAGCGCGATGTTACATACACCCCCTCTTGTTTTAAACTTCCTCCCGAAGTTTCACAGTATATAAGTGCTGAAATAAAGTGCATCAGAATGTCATAGGTTTAGCTATCAAACAAAAATGGAAACTACTGACGCATATCATATGTGTCCTCCCAGGTTGTCAAGTGTAGACTATAGTTGTCCCACTGGACCTTGACCTAATATACTATTCAACGCCATAGTTGTCAAATGCGATGGTCCAGGATGCAGATTGGCTTTGTCGTGAACGCACCCTCGTCGGACACCTGCAAATAAATAATGAAAATAACATGTGTAGGATCACTAATATAATGTCTCAAAACAGATACATGAAAAATATCGTTCATACGCCTCAAAGAATCAGACAAATCTAGTCGATAGGTTTTAAGAACCAAATGTCAATATAGCATAGAAAAACCTTAGAATAAGTACTCAATGCCTTGAAAAAGAGAGAATTTCAGGTAATAATCCTCTTCGAGGGGGAAACCTCCTTATACTCCACATAAATGTCCAAATACAAGATGATTCCAAATGAAAATATCTCCTTGGTATATATAGGAGACTGGGAGGTACAATTACAACTAATGGACTCAACCTGCCATAAATAAAATAACATTACTAATGTAATATGCCCCAATTAAGGGGTAATGAGTCACTATTTAGGGCTTAACATGCCCCTCCTCTTGAGACAAGTGTTGTCTGCAATGCTTAAGTAACTCTGGATTCTTCTATATAAAAGACTCATCTTCCCAAGTGGAATCTTCAACTGGTAGTTTCCTCCATTTAATGAGATACTTTGAAATGGATCTATTTCTCAGCTAGAGAATTCTTGTGTCAGTGATGGATTCAATATCCAATATGATTTTTCCTTCCTCGTCAATTTCTAGAAATATATTTTGAACTGGGATCTTGTCACCTATAACCTTAGGCATGAAACATGGAAAATTGGGTGTACTCGTGAAGATGTAGGCAACTACAATTTGTATGCCATAGTACCAATCTTTTGCAACACCTTATAAGGGCCATATTACTTTGGTGATAATTTATTATTCTTTTGTTGACGGGCGAAATTGACCGTCCGTCAACTGGGAGAGTGGAACCGGTCCGGGGTTGTCTAAATAACCCAAGCCGTTTGGAATGGACCACCCTGACGAGTTTAACGGCTCCGTTGGCCGCTCTAAGGTCTCCTATGGAAACCAGAGAGAAAATATCCGAGCTAAGAAATCTAAAGGAAACTAGAAACTAATAAAACAAAGAAAAAGAACTAAACTAATAAAAGAAACTAAACTAATAAAGGCAACTAGAAACTAATAAAGAAAACTAAACTAACTACACTAATCTAACTATAAACTACTAACTATTATATATACAAGGTACTAATTATGATTATAATAACTCAAATCAACTACTTAATTATCAGCTACGTTATTTCTTATTCACAAATGTACACTATGGACAGCCTACAGATTTAATTAAAACCTGTAAAACTCATGTGTTCGCTGCCTTGAGACAACCAAGAATCTCTTTTTGATTTTTATATTTATGAAAAGGAAATAAACATTA
>ML787168.1:95189-106827 GCA_009831015.1 Picea engelmannii
TTAGCAAGTAGATCTGCTTCAGCATTATTTGATCTAGGAATGGAATTTATATTAAAAGCAGAAAATTTGTTTATTAAACTCCATACCTCAGACTGATAACATTTGAGATGCGGGGTAAGACAATGTATAGAATTTCTCACCTGCCTGACCACTATCTCAGAGTCACCGAATACAGCTAGATTCTGAATGTGCATGTCTAAGGCTTTTCTGAGACCTTGTAATAAAGCCTCATATTCTGCAATGTTGTTAGTACATTCAAATTCTAGCCTACAAGCCAATAATGTTTTATTACCTGTCGGATCGATAATGATGCAGCCTGCACCAACTCCTTCTTTAGACTTGGAACCGTCAAAATATAAAGACCAAATTTTATTTTTATCGGGCTCATCAGGTTGTTGGATAGAAGCTGCCGGTTGCGTATATGCTAAGATCTCAGATTATTGTTCTAGATTGTTGATAGGGGAAATTTCAGCCGTGAAATTTCCAAAGTAGGTGTCCATCCCTTGGACTTCAGATGAATCAGCCGGAGATGTGTATGGTTCATTGGGGTCATTCAAGTCTGTTACCATGAACTTGAGGTAACATTCACGATTCACCCTGATTTTGTTGGGCTTGCCATTTTCTGGAAGCCATAAATGAGACCAGTCCGTTGCGAAGTAATCGTGTAGCTGCTCCGACCAGTCCCTGCTCAAAAACATACCATATACTTCTGGAATATCCACCACAATTATATCAATAACTTGATGAACCTTAGGGTTAGATGATAATATAATCAATACATTTTTTAACTCGCCCATAACTTTAACATTTGTTCGATCAAGTTGTATGATTTTCAAGGAAGATGGTTCTACTTCAGCATTAATATTTTGACAGACTGACCAGGGCATCACATTTGACGATGCTCCTGAGTCAACCATACAGTTATGTACATTTCTGTTGAAGATTTCGAAAGTTAAAAGAAAAGGAGGAACATTCTTGCGAGTACTTAGAGTTGTAGCTTGAGGTTTCTTACTCGCATTCTCTACGACTACTTTATCTGAATTATTTACACTATTTACATTGTTATTTACATTATTTACAGGGATTCCTTTACCTTGAGGATCAGGACTATTTTTAGGGGAAGTCTTCTGTGGAACTTTGCTTTGCATAACCTTATTAACGTTTGAATTACCATTCTTGCCATTGTCTGAAATATTTTGCAACATCTTCTGTAACAAAAATGGAAATTTCAACAACTCATAAATAGAAATGTTAGCCCGCAATTTCTTAAGATCTTCAACAACATCATAATCTATTTTGGGGCTAGCATTACTCTGTTTAGTTTCTACTGATTTAGAAGGGTTTAGAGGTAAAGTTGTAGTGCTCTCGGCAGGAGGTTTATTTGTGGTCTTGCTCCTAGTATTATAAGGGTGCACAGTCTCAAAGTTTGCTTGGAAGATACTATCTGAGAGGTGACCAAAGATATTTGGAGAAGACTCTTCTTCTTGAGTTGTTTCCTACTCAACTTCCTCTTGAGGGATGTCAGGAGGGATCAAGTCATCTTGGGCTCCTAGAATTGTCTGTAGAGCACATTGCAAACTTTCTAGGTTCAAGCCTTCAGGGTTAGGATTAGGCCGGTTTTGGGGAAAAGGTTTTCGGAAAGGAGGTTTGTAGGGTCCTTTGCTCGAAGAGGCTTCCTCAGTCGACCTTTTTAAATCTATGACTTGATTAGATAACTTTTGTACAACTTTGGTTAAATTTTCCAAATCAGAGTTTTCGGGTTGTGTCTTGTTTTGTGTTGGTCTGGGAAGAATTTCAATCTTTTTCTTGGAAGAAGAAATAGTCTCAGTTTCGTTGCTAGAAGAATCCTTAAGAATAAGAATGTCTTTTTCAATTTGAGTAGCCTCTTCAAAGGCTTCTAACAACGTGGCCTTTTTGGATCTTTTCACCCAAATAGCTATACTTTGATGTAAAGCTTTAGTGTAGTAAGTTATTACAAGACTCTCAGCAGGCATAGAGTCTGCAGGGATTCTATTCTTAAGTGTTAAAAATCTTTGATTAAAATCTTTAACTTTTTATTTTGCATTCATTTTTAAGTTTGAAAGATCCATAACTAAGACTTCAGGAGGTTTGCCATCTCTGAATTTTTCCAAAAAGCATGACTCAAATTTTTCCCAGGACACTATAGTGTGAGGCTGTTGGGAAAAGTACCAAGTGGATGCATTACCCTCAAAGGTGTAAGGGAACAACCTATAGACAACATCTACATGTTCTACATTACGGAGTCTGATGGCTAACATAAATTTTTTGATATGATCTTCGGCTATCTGTTTTGAATCGGGATCAAACTTAGGAAGCCATTTCTCCGGGTGCTTAGGCAAAGGGTTTTGGTCTCCAGGTACAACTACGACATCCTGGTCCAACCAAGGTCTAGCAGGGTTGTTTTGATTTTCCATTGGGGTAGTGGGTGTGGAAGGCTGAGAAGGTGATTTGCCTTCGTCAGAAGAGGAATCTCCTCCAGAAGAAGAAGGATATGAGGGAGGTGGTGAAGGAGGTATCCCAGATCCTCCTGCAGCAGGATTGGTCTTTGGATCTGTAGGATTCACAGTAAGGTCTATATCACCTAAGTGTTCTCTGACTTCAGAGAAGTCTAAAGGTTGACCCCACGGGCAATTTGGTTGCCTAAGACTAGCAAAGGCTTTGTGCGATTTAATAAGAGATTGTCTAAAAATTTCTTGAATATCACCACCTGAGGATCTTCGGTTGAAGTAGTTGTTGTTCGATGGGGAATACTATCAAATGAATGACTTCTAGTCACTATAGGGGAGCGATTAGGGGGTGGAGGAGTCTTGCGACCACCTCATGCCATCAATTTAGTTTAGGCCCTCCTTCTAGCGCCATTTGTTGACGGGCGAAATTGATCGTCCGTCAACTGGGAGAGTGGAACCGGTTCGGGGTTGTCTAAATAACCCAAGCCATTTGGAATGAACCACCCTGACGAGTTTAACGGCTGCGTTGGCCTCTCTAAGGTCTCCTATGGAAACCAGAAAGAAAATATCTGAGCTAAGAAATCTAAAGGAAACTAGAAACTAATAAAACAAAGAAAAAAAACTAAACTAATAAAAGAAACTAAACTAATAAAGGAAACTAGAAACTAATAAAGCAAACTAAACTAACTACACTAATCTAACTGTAAACTACTAACTATTATATATACAAGGTACTAATTATGATTATAATAACTCAAATCAACTACTTAATTATCAACTACGTTATTTCTTATTCACAAATGTACACTATGGACAGCCTACAGATTTAATTAAAACCTGTAAAACTCATGTGTTCGCTGCCTTGAGACAACCAAGAATCTCTTTTTGATTTTTATATTTATGAAAAGGAAATAAACATTACTGAAATTAAACAATGTAATATGTTTACTGAAATTAAACAATGTAATATAAATCTAACTAAACTATCATTTATATTAAACTACTTAATTGAAACTGCAAACAACTAACTAATTGACCTGGAAACGCTCCAAGTCTGCCCTGTGTATGATGACTTCTTAAGCTGATTGGAGGAAGAAATTCACACCATTTAGTCCTTAAGCTTTTCGGAAACGATCAACTATGCTGCTTATTGAAGTATGTTACAGGACAAACAAGACATAAAAGAAAATCATAACAATCTTCTGATAATAAATCTTTGCAATAAGGGAAACCTATAATGTAGAAAACGTATATGTAACAATTCAATTTATGAAGAAGACAAAGCTATCATTCACAAAATGAATCAACAATTGTTATGTTTTTTATCGATTTGGAAGAAACAAGATATGTATAACAGTAAGGAAATTATATCATTTGCATTTGATTTAGATAGCAAAGTAATACTAAACCATAAACAAAATGATATACAAAACTTGAAACACAATGTTGATATATTGAAAAGCAAAAGCTATGACAAAACATCAATTCTGCTCCAGTTTGAATCCAAATTACATATCCTTGTTCTCCCACAACTGAGGATGATTGATTATTACAAAACCATAGGTTTATATAGGTTTCTCACAAGGTAAAACATCCTTGTGAATAATAGCAAATTGTTTTACAAAATCTGGGGAAAAATCTCAAAATCTCCTAAACTAAGGAAATAAAATGCAAGTAAAATCTGTAGATCATCCTATAACAGCTCATGATATCTATTGCCAATTCGAATTTGCCTGCAATAGAACACACAGATCAAATTAGAAGGATGTTTTATTAGGAAAACAATAAAAAAAAATTGACTTTACAGACTTAGCTACAGAATCATCTGATTCTGTAGCTAGTCAAAAATAGCTAACAGGACTAGATATAATCAAATAAAATCAAATCCAAAACTAATTACTAATTATTCAATTATTCTTTAAATTAAACCAAATCAAAAGAATGTAAATCGGGACAGAGTAAGAATGCTCTATTTTTCCAATTGACATAAAATCAAATGAAATCTTAACAAGACTGTATCACAAATGCAATCAATGGTAAACCAAATCGTATGAGATACAAAACAAACATTACTGATTTGCATAAGATTCATATCATTTAATCCATTGCCAATATAGAAAACTGACACGATTTCATGCATAACTAAATCCATAGAATCCAGCCATAGACTTCGTTCACTGAGTTTCAAACAGTTCACAGGTATAGCCGTAACTATCATTGACCAATTATAATCATAACAGCAGATTGATATCATTCAATTAAAAGCACGATATGTAAATAGCTTCCTTTGTAATCGGATGAAATTATACTCCATGGATAATGACCCAAAAATATTCATGTTTGATCACCACATAGTCAACATACAAAGGCGCAATAAAATCGACAGAATTCATGAACTGGGCAATAATCAATACGAATCTTCATCGAGTTAATTATAGAAATGAAATCGAAACCTTGAACAGAATCCAATTCAAACAATAACGAGAATCGAATAAGTTGCAATTGGTTATGTATCAACAGAAAGGTATCAGATTTGGTCGAAAGACGTTTTAAAAATAGTTAACCCATTTATTAATCATATTTACTCATAACTAATTCAAATCATACCATTGACTGTATTCGAAAATAGAAATACCAACAACAGTCTATTTTAAAAAATATTAACAACTTGTCTTATTAATAGAGCATCGAACTAAATTTGAACAATCATATCCATTCGATGATCCATCGAATCAAAACTCAATCCAATCAAATCTTAAACTATAACGAAAATCACCACAAAAATTATATACATCGAAGCATGCTTATGTAACAGAGAAGGTGAATTATGTACACAGAGTGTAATATAAATGAGTGAAAAATTACCATCGCAGTTGCTGAGACTATATCAATTTTGAATTGACAATTGCTGTAGCAGACTCAACATTTTTGAACAGGATTGAACCAGTAGTTCGTTGCTTTTTGTCGTTGGGTTGCACCTTTGCATTCTGACCAGTGAGCCTTGCCACTTGGTTTTCCAAATCGTGGATTTTGGATTGCAACCTTGGGACATCCAAGTAATATCTTTCCAACCACAACCCACACTGATCACAAGGTGGAGCAACAGGTTGGGCAGTCGAGGGTTTCGACAATTCACCGAGGGTTCCATGAGGTGGTTCAATACCAGGGAAGTCAGGGTTATCCCGCAGACAAGGAGGTAAATTCTTGACAAAATCATAAGGAGGTTTGCCACACAAGCCCTCTGAGTAAGGATACTCTTCGGTGAGAAAACGTTCAATGTCTGAATCAGAGTCTTCGCTGATCACGATAGGCTCTGATTTGGCAGGGGGTTTAGATTTATTCCTCGCCATGCGAGAGATCAACCTTGCATTTTTCTTGCCTCTAGCATTAGCACCAGTCTTTGCTTTAGTCTTTTTGGTTGTAGGCTTAGCAACTGCGGCCTGTTTAGTCACAGCCATAGGCACACTCGTAGGTGACTCGGGTTTTGGTTTGGGTAGCAAAACGTTATAAGGCACAGGGGGAACAGGTTGGGTTTCGGTTACCATGGGCTTATCGACCTGTGGAGGGTTAGACTCTTCAAAGCCATTACGGTTGAGAAAATCATGCCAAGAATCACGACGCAACCCTAATTCATAAACCAAAATCATTTTAATCAATCCCACATGGAAGAGGCTGGTATTAGCTTGGCTACGCTTGTACCTTTTAGCCATCTTGAACAAACTTCGATGCAGGTAGTGAGGCATACTAAGTTTGAAACCCATAAAAACCATCAATAAACGCAGGTGAAACAAGAAAATGAATTTGTACCTACCTTCACAAGTAACGAATTGCTTGATAATCATCAGGAGATCATACCAGCGGGGTTTCAACATTTTTGCAGGCAAACCTCTGTCGCAGGAGTTCATTGTGCGAGATTGGAACAGTAATGTCCAAGGAACATCATCTACCTTGCTACTTTTCGACCATTTTTATCTCGAGACAGGCAGGCTAGTTTCCAAGCTGAGGAAATGTTCAGTGATTTCAAGCTGGACATCTCCAACTTTGGCTTGGAAGCCATCGAACAATAACGCAAATTCCCGAGCCACGGTGTGGTTATAACCATCAAATTTTCTTATGAAAGCAAGCCACCCGAATTCTTCCAGGTCGCTATACACACCATCAGACATCAACATTGCTTGGCACCCATTGGGCTCTGCCCTTATGACAGGAGCCATGGCTTCTATGCATGGTGGGGTTTGGACTGAACAAACAATGCACAGGGTCAAAAAACGATAGGGTTTAACATTTCCAGCGTTCAAAGGGGCCGGAATTAACTGCATGCGTGTGAAGGTGGTGGGATTACCACCGCCATGCAATGTATTAATGACTATGTACAGTGCCGTTCTATCCAACATCATAATCATTTAAACCAAATGTTACGGCCAACCGAATAGGTGTATCATCATATCAACGTGCCATTTATCCAATATAGAACCAACACCATATGCTATAATCATGCGCCAAGTGTTAAGTTTAATCCAACATGAAATCCAACATTAACCAACGATCTGTCATGTCAATCAAACGTTTTAAACCAATATTAATTCAATCATGCCAATGCATAGTTTAAAACTATGGTCGTTCAATGTAATATCAACTCACAAAACAATATACCAAGCATCGATTTATGAAATTGAAATCCAAAAGATTTAATCAATGCACCTTTGTGAAACTCAAACCATTGTTTTTATTTTCAAATCGACCTTATAAATTTACCAATGCATTCGTTGCACATTCAAATGTGTATATTTCAAAGCTTTTAGAATATTGCAACCAAAAATCTCATATAATAAATGAGTCAAGAGCCCATAGCAATAAGGATCAAATCATATAAGACCAAATCCATCATAACCTTTATAGGATCAGAATAAAACCAGTAAATCTTCATGCTCAAAGGCTTAGTAATCAAATAGATCCAAACGCGCAATCAAGGTAAGAGTAGGCCAAAGGACATAAGTTTGAAAAAAACCCTTTGGAGTCATGTGATAAACCAATGGTCAAGTGTCTTTCGGAAAAATCAATAAAAGAGGACGACAGTCCAAACGATGAAATAGGTGTTTTCACACTTTCAGTTGTGAAAACTGAATCGAAACCAAATTGCAATTGTCGCAAAAATGAAACAAATGTCTAGAAGCACAATGCAACGATGATTTGTCGTTAATGAGACAAGGGGTGTAGGCATCTTTTTTAAGAGCAATTAAAAAAATGAATTGGCTGCCAACACCTTCTTTTCTTGCTTGAGGGACATCTATTTGTATGATTGTAGTATTAAAAAGACTCAATCCCCTACTTAAAAACTTCTTTCACTACGATGTTGATCTTCTTGTTGTTTCATGTGATTTTGTGCCATGGTAAGGTTGTCCTTTAAGATTTGGAGAACTTGTTGTTGATACTCGATGTGATATTCCACTAATTGAACCTTATATTTTTCTTTTAGATAAGAAGTGATGGAAGGAGGGTGGTATCCATAGAGTGACATAAATGGTGTCATTTTTGTTGTAGTATGAAAGGAAGTGTTATACCACGATTCTGTCAAGGATAACCATTTGAACCATTGTGTTTGTTTATTAGAGACAAAGAAACAAAGGTATCCTTCTAGACATTTATTAACTATATCGGTTTGTCCATCATATTGAGGATGATAGGATGAGCTATGAGACAACTGAGTATCCAAACAAGAAAAAAATTATTTCCAAAAATGTCCAATGAAGATGGGATCTATGTCACTTACAATAATCTTTGGGGTTCTATGTAGTTTTTGAACTATTTCCATGAATGTGGTGGCAACTGTATTATCTTTGAAGGGATGAGAAAGTGAAAAACAGTGTGCATACTTGGTGATTCTATCAACTATCACCATGATGACACTCTTTCCTTCATAATTTGGTAACCGTGTTATGAAATCCATGGAAACCTCCTCCCAGTGCTGACTTGGGATGGCTAATGGTTGTAAAATATTTGTTCTACAACACAGGTATTCCAACAGAGGATGAACACCTTCAGTAACCACTCACATAACCAGATCAAAGATCAACACATCGATGTTTTCATGTGGTAAAACCCCTACGGGGAAACATCCACGGCCCTAGCCAATGTGGCCACTTGGAGCAGTTTATTAATGCAAAGAAAAAGATTACAGAGACATTTTACAAGATAGTTTCTCATAATTGATCATCGGAAAATGACCCTCCATGCTCTTTAAATAGAGATCATGGACCAATTGAGTGTTAAGCCATGGATCAATGGTCGTTAAGATCGAGGAGAGTATGAGCCGTCATATCACTCTATGTCGGGAACATATCGTGACCATTGGATTTCCTAACTACAAATGCATACTAAAGAAACACACTAAGAAACACACTTTTACCTAATGACATATTAGACCAAGTAGATCTTAACTAACTCCTAAGTGTCTAAATATCCTAGCATCCCCCCTTAATAACAACTTAGGATAGGATTGAAATATTTACAATAGTGACACAATAGGAGAAGGAAGGAGGCATTAGAGCCTATCCCCCCTCAATGACAACTTCTTGAACTCCTAACATAGATCGAAGTTTGGAAAACTTCACTTCTGTAAGAGACTTTGTGAAAATGTCTACAACTTGATCTTCTGTAGGGAAAAAGAGAACTTCAATAACTTGATCATGAATTACTGTTCTGATGAAGTGTATGTGTAGCTTTATGTGCTTTCTACATTGATGTTGAACTGGGTCTTTGGCGAGCTTGATGGCACTCTGATTGTCACACTAAAGGCTAGTTGGATGTTGGTGCTAGAATCCAAACTCTAAAAGGATATGTCTAAGCCACAGGGCTTCTTGACTTGCATTTACCACTGCTCGGTATTCTGATTTTGCTGAAGAAAGTGAAATATCCTGTTGTTTCTTATAGGCCCAAGTGACAGGTCCTAAACCAAGGCTGAAAACATAACCTGCAGTATCTCTCCAATCATCAGGGTCACTAGCCCAATTTGAATCAGTGAAACCAACCAATAAAGGAGTCCCCCCTGAACTGTAATGTATTTGAACTGAACTGTACGATGAATATAACGAAGTATCCTTTTAGTTTCTTTCCAATGGATTTCATGGGGTTTTTTCATATATCAGGAAATAATACCAACAACAAAGGAAAGATCAGGAAAGGTCTGAGTCAAGTATAAGAGCCTACCAACTAACTGATGGTACAGGGTGGCATCAACTTCAGGAGAAGTACAGGTGGAAGGAAGCTTGACTCCAGACTGGAAGGGAGAAGGGGTTGGTTTACAATTGTCCATGTGAAATCGATGAAGAAGGTCACAAGCATACTTAGACTGGGAAAGAAAAAATCCTTCATTGGTTTGCAAAACTTGGAGGCCAAGGAAATAGTGCAAAAAACCTAAGTTTGTCATTTCAAATTTCTTCTTAAGGATGGTTTTCACATGGTTTAAAAGTTTTGAGTCACTACCACTAATGATAAGGTCATCAACATAAAGGACAAGGATTATGATATGGCTTCCTACTTTCTTGGTATAGACATTACGATTAAAATGGCATCTAGAGAATCTAGTGGCAAGAAGAAAGCTATCCATTTTGGCATACCAAGCTTGGGGAGCTTGCTTGAGACCATAAAGAGATTTCTTGAGGTGACAAACAAGGCTAGAGTCATTCTGGACATAGCCAGGAGGTTGTTCCATGTAGATTTATTCTTGCAAATCTATGTGCAAGAAGGTGGATTTAACGTTCATCTGATGGAGCTCCCATTTATATGAGGCAACAAGGGCAAGAATAAGGCAGATGGAATTCATTTTTTCTATAGGGGCAAAGGTTTCATTATAGTTAATTCCTTCAACTTGGAAAAATCCTTTGGAAACTAACCAAACCTTGTCTCTTTCAACACTTCCATCTTATGCATACTTAGTTTTGTAGACCCATTTGCATCTAACAAGTTTTCTTCCTTTTCGAAGAGGTACAAGATCCCAGGTATCTTTTTCCATTAAAGAACGATACTCTTCATTCATTTTTGTATCCCAATCTGGATGACCTGAAGCTTCTGCAAATGTCTCTGGATCATGAGTTTCTGAAACTTGAGCCAAAAGAGAAGAGGCTCGCTGGAACTGTGAACGTGTCTGATGTTGATCTGAAGGATCACTGACAGGATCACTATCGGCTTCTTGTGTTGAACGTACCCATCTTGGAAGCGGTGGAGATGGTGTTGGTTCAGGTTCAAAGGACTCATCTGGAGGAGGGTGAGCAGGAAGAGGTACATTTTAATCCTCATTGTCATCATATGAAGAAGAAACCAGATCATAAGAAGGCACAAATATCGAAGTTGGCTCGTAGGCCGAAGAAGACTGAATCGCCAAAGATTGCTCGCAGGCCAAGAGATTTTCATCAAATTTAACATCTCTTATAAGGATAATTTCATTACAATGTGATTGAAGAAGTCTGTAACCTTTGACATCTTCAGAATAACCAACAAATATACACTTCTCATTGTAGGCTGCAATGCTTTCCTTTTCTCATCAAGAATGTAAGCCCATGCTATACTGCCAAATACATGGAGGTGACTTACATCTGGTTCAATTTTAGTCTAATCTTATTCCGATGTTATATTTTTAAGAGCCTTTGTGGGAGTGTGATTTACTATGTAATTTGTTAATTTTTTCAAAATCCCAACCCAGTTTCAGTCTCTCTGATTTTTCAGTCAAATTTAAATGCCAAACTCAGTTTCAGCACTGTTTCAGCATATGCTACAGCCTGGTGTTTCAGCATCTTCTCACAGCGGTGTTTCAGCATCAGCAGATGCTACAGCCTGGTGTTTCAGCATCTGCTCACTCTGTGTTTCAGCATATACTCAGCCTGGTGTTTCAGCATAAGCTACAACGATGTTTCATCATCTAAAAAACTTAACAGAAAATAAATTTCAGAACAGAAAATAAATTTCAGAACTGAAAATAAATTTCAGAACTGAAACATGAGGATTATGAACATCATTTTCAACGCAGAAATAAAATATCAGCAATATGCAAAACTCAGAAAATATTAGACACAAATATTTTCGGTCTAACTTCGACCCTGGAAAAAAACCCACAAGGGGAAAACCAGTTAGAGAGGGATTTGTATTATTTATGAGCTTCTGAGAAATTCTTTTAC
>ML787168.1:112089-142941 GCA_009831015.1 Picea engelmannii
AAAAACCCACAAGGGGAAAACCAGTTAGAGAGGGATTTGTATTATTTATGAGCTTCTGAGAAATTCTTTTACAGCATTTTCATCTTCAGATATTTACACAAACTTATCTAGACATTCCTGTAGCTTTGCTCCTCAATTTCTGAACCAGAAATTCGTACAACAGTACGACAATTAATGTTGTACGGACTGTCACGAAATTTGCCTTAATCAACCTCATGAGGGAAGGTGAGGAGTTTTCTAATCTAACGGCTGAGTTTAGATTAGATGGATGGTTGAGATTTGGTGTCTCTTCACTCACCCTCACTTTAATCATAAACTTATCTTTTAATTTGCATCTCACAAATTAATTTGACTAAGACCCACTTTCGGCAATTTCTCCCCTTAGGCGCCTAGGGAAGAGAAATACTTGCCTTGGTACTACATTTTAATTAAAAATTCAACATAATTTGCATAGTTGATGGCTTCCACCCAATACTTTAGACTTAATCCCTTAGATTGGATCATACAATTATCCATTTCTTTTAATGTGTGGTTCTTTCTCTCAACAACACCATTTTTTTGTGGTGTATACGGAACAGTGTGTTGCATTTGGATTCCCTGTGTAGTTTAGTAGCTTGTAAAATTATTGTTCACATATTCGCCTCCATCATTTGTTCTTAACCTTTGAATTTGATGTCCATATTTCTTTTCTACAAGGGCCTTGTAGGCCAAAAACTTGTCAAAAACTTCACTCTTGAGTTTTAGGAAGTAAACCCAAGTATGCTTGGAAAATTCATCAATGAAAGATAAGAAATACTTGCACCCAGAAAAAGAAGGAGAATAAAGTGGAATACACAAATCACTGTGAACAAGCTGCAAAGGACCCGAGGCATGCCAAAAGGCACATTTGTCAAAACTGTCCCAATGATGTTTGCCGAGAACACAACCAACAAAAACACCATCTCTGCATGAAATAAGAGGAATATGAGTCACCATATGTTGATTACATAGTTGTTGCAATGAGCGATAGTTTAGATGACCAAACCGCTCATGCCAAAGTTTGCTCAAGTCATCGCTATGAGAAACAAAAAATAATGAAAAAGATGATGACCCAAAGTTGTCAAACTTGGACAACCTGGTAATATCATCAACAATTCCAGTTGCAAGAACATGCTTAGGATATTTTAGATCCTTGACTACAACTTGGTGAGGTGAAAAATCGACGGTTTTACCTTCACCTGAATGAGTGATTTGATATACTGATAGAAGGTTACAAGAAATATTTGGAACACATAATACATCATTGAAATGACCATTTTCTACTTGAAAAGTTCCATATCCTATAACATTAAGAGATCTATCATCACCAATAAATATTTTATTGGTGTTACATTCATTTAGAGTAGAAAATATGGCTTTATCCTTAGCCATATGATAATATGGTCCTGAATCAATAAGCTACTCATCAGAATAAGAAGTAGTAGTAGAAGGTGTATTGAAGGAAAAACCAGAAGCAGAAAGTGCATGTCCATGAGAAGAAGAAGAAGAAGAAGAATCAATATTGATGTTGTGCTTCTTCATCACTGCTACTAAGGTTGCCATCTTCTTGAAATATTTGGACTCATCATGACCATCTTTATCACAAAAGTTGTAGTGTCTGTTAGTATTCTTACTTTTATATTTTGCTCCTTTGTCACCATTAGGAGCTCAAGCTGTCTGAGAGGGTTTGGGACCCTTAGGTTGTTTGTTGTTGTAGCAAGGATGTTTCTTCTTCGGATACTTGGGTTTATCTTTCTGCTAGGTAACTAAGGCTTTGTTGTAGGTACCCACAGTGTTGATCACTCCAAGTTGTACAAGCTTATCTTCTGCTCTAATCAAATAAGAACAAAAGGACTCAAGGGTGGGTTTTACATAAGATTTCCCTAGAGCCTCTTTCATGACATAAAAGGTAGATACAAACACAAAATATGCACTACCTAGCTTAGAAAGAATAAGATATATGCAACACTCTTCCTCCATTTTTATCTTACATTCTTCACATAAAATTATGCGTGTTTTAAACTTAGATAGATAGTCTCCAAGGCAAGAAAAATCACTTGGACTCAAGGTTAGTATTTGATTTTCTAACTGTTGTGCTCGAATAATATTGAGTTTACCAAACAAAGATTCAATTGTGTTCCAAGCTTCTTCGGGGTCATCAATTCCTTGAAGGTGGTACCTTAAATCAGGAGAGATGGACATTTTGATTAGTGCACGTGCTTTTTCATTCCTGTTATCCCATTTAGATTTCTTATCATCATTAGTTGGTGTTGTTTCCTTTCCAAAGGTAATCTGGGACAGGGTTTTACTTCTTAATAAATTTTCCATATGAGATTTTCATTCGAAGTAGTTGTTGCTGGTAAGAAAGACATTACTTGTAGAAAAAATATTAAATATGAAGATAATGTGGATTTAAAAACTAAAACTAATGATTTTGATGGAAATATCTCAAAAATTTATGCGGCTTAAAAAAAAACGGCACTGAAAATGGACTTCCGATGTGAGAGTTATGTCCTTTTTAAAAAAGGCATAAATGGTAACCAAATAACCATGTGATAGTGTAAGCTAATTTATGAAGTGACCCACTTTTATAAAGAGAAGTGGGAATCAATTTTACAATGAAGTTACCTTATAACAGAAAAGTTGCATGCAAAATAAATAACTCTAAAATAAAATATAAAGCTACTTATAGTGATTCACTTTTATACTTGAAGTTAAATCCACTTTACAATTTTTAGCATGAACGTTTTCAAAAAAAGTAACAAAAGAGAGACTTGAACTGAAGACCTCTTACTTAATAAGGAAAGTTTTAAGCAAATGGTCTAGAAAAACATATTGCAATGTTCATAAGGAGGATTTTTGTTGTTGTTTTTGTTGAATACGGCCTTGGAGAACATGCTAAAAAAAAACTCTTTTCACACAAGAAAACAATTTTGCTTCTCGATGACAACAAGGGTTAGATCTCGGTTAGCTTACTTGAAAGATGCACCTTTTCCTATATGTTTATGATTTTCTAAGATTGCACAGGGTGTGGGGAAAAGAGAATATGAAGATCTAAAAGAGTAGCAACCCGAAAATAAAAAATACAAACTGAAATAAAATCAAAATAAAACTTTGCAAAAATTTAAAAAATGTGTATTCAGGCTTTTATACCTCTGGCTCTGACTGTAATGGTTGTATATTGGGAAAATGGAAGCCTTTTCGAGTGAAAAAAAAAGTGTTCATGAATGAAACGAGTGCTCTAGATGAAATGGAAAAGTCCTCTCAACCTAGAAATGTACGGAAATGCCAGAAAATGGAGATGAGGCAACTCATCTTCACGATCGCGATCTAAAATAGGAGCGGGTCTTCAAACAGGCTCTGATACCATGTTCGACAACACAGGTATTCCAACAGAGGATGAACACCTTCAGTAACCACTTGCATAACCAGATCAAATATCAACACACTGATGTTTTCACATGGTAAAACCCCTATGGGGAAACATCCACAGCCCCAGCCAACGCAGCCACTTGGAGTAGTTTATTAATGCAAAGAAAAAGATTACAGAGAGATTTTACAAGAGAGTTTCTCACAACCAATCATCGAAAAATGACCCTCCATTCTCCTTAAATAGATATCATGGACCAATCGGGTGTTAATCCATGGATCAACGGTTATTAAAATCGAGGAAATTATGAACCATTGGATCACTCTATGTTGGGAACATATCGTGACCGTTGGATTTCCTAACTATCAATGCATACAAATGCATACTAAATAAACACACTAAGAAACACACTTTTACCTAATGACATATTATACCAAGTAGATCTTAACTAACTCCTAAGTGTCTAAATATCCTAACATCTGGGGTCTTAATTGTTTCCACCATATTTTGTTGGCAAACAAAACATTCTGCAACAAACCTTTGCACATCAGTTTTAAGGCCATCCCAAAAGAATTCCTTCATGACCGTATGATAGGATTTCAAAAATCCTGAGTGCCCTCCTACTGGAGAGGTGCGCAATTCCAATAGTACCTTTTGCTTGAATTGGGAGTTCTTACATAAATATAAATGATCTGTGTACCATAGTGAATCATGTTTCCACTTAAATGTATCTGATGCACTGGAATCCTGTTGCAACCTTTGAATGAGAGTCCACACATTTTCGTCATTCTTCCATTCATCCCTTTCTTCTATTATCCAATCGGGTTGGATGACCGAGATAGCACAAAGAAAGGCCTCGACATCTTCATCCTTTCTTGAGAGTGCATCTGCCACAACATTTTTCTTCTCTTTTTTATAGACGATTTCAAAATCATAACCCAATATCTTGGTCACCCATTTTTATTGTTCTTCTGAAGACAGTCTTTGTTCCAAGAGGTACTTAAGACTATCATGATTTGTTTTGGCCTTGAAGTGCCTACATATTAGGTAAGGACGCAATTTCTTCAGTGCATGTAGTATTTCCATCATTTCCTTCTCATAAATGGGTTTGTGTAAGTCCTTTCCCTTGAATGGTCGACTTTCAAAATCCAAGGGCCTTCCTTCTTGCATTAGGAAAACACCAATTCCATTTCCCGAGGCATCACTTTCCACAGTAAAGGTTTTTATGAAGTTTGGAGTGGTCAAGATAGGATATTTGCACATCACCTCTTTAAGTTGTTCAAAAGATTTAGTTTCCTCTCGAGTCCATGAAAATGCATCCTTCTTAGTTATTGTTGTTAAAGGTGCTTCTATTCTTCCATAGTGACGAACAAACTTGTGGTAGTAACCTATCAAACCCAAAAATCCTCTAAGATTCTTTGATGTTTTGGTAATCGGCCAGTTCATCATGGCCTTAATCTTGTTAAGGTCTACCTTGACACCTTCATGAGATACAATAAGACCCAAATACTCTACCTCCTTCACCCCAAAGAAACATTTGTATGGTTTGGAATATAGTTGTTTCTTCTTTAGTAGTTGTAGCACCATGTCAACATGTCACACATGATCCTCCCAAGACTTTCTATAGATTAGTATATCATCAAAAAATAGTAACACAAATTTTCGAAGGAAGGGCTTGAAAATGGAATTCATCAACCCTTGGAATGTGGAAGGTGAATTTGTAAGGCCAAAAGGCATGCCCAAAAATTCATAATGGCCTTCATGAGTTTGCAATGTTGTTTTTGGGATATCGTCTTCCTTCATTCCAATCTGATGATACCCTGAACATAGATCCAACTTTGTGAAATACATTGTTCGGTGTATTTCATATAACAATTAATCAATGATGGAAATGGGAAACTTATATTTAATAGTGATATTGTTGAGCTCTCTATAATCTTGACACATATGCCATGAGCCATCTTTCTTGAATACCATTACCACCAATGCAGAGTAAGAACTTTGGCTAGGTCTAATAATGTCAACCTATAACATTTCTTCAACCATGCGCTCAATTTCACTCTTCTAGGAATAAGGGTATATGTATGGCCTGATGTTAGGAGGAACACTCCCAATAATTAGGTGAATATCATGATCATGATTTCGAGTGGGTGGAAGACATTTGGGAATATCTTCAAATACTTTGGAATTCTTATAAATGATCCCTTGGAGATCTAGGGGAATAGATGTCTTATATGTTTGAACATATAGTGAGCATATTTGTGCAATTACATCTTGATGCCCCTTTTTAAATAATTTTTTCATGCCATTGGAGCTTATCACCTTACTGAGTTTCCTTGTGATACCTCTTAACTCAATTTTGTTTCCTTCCAATGAAAATTTCATGAAAAGTTCTTGAAAATTAAAAGCCATTGTTCCTAATGATTGTAACCATTGGATTCCTAGTATGACATCAGTACCACCCATGGGTATAGATATCATTGGGCTATTCATTAGATATTTCCCCATATTAAGATTGATCTTATTGCATTTTCTTGAGAAATTGATAGTTGATCCATCTGCAATCATTACTTGAAACTCTGGTGATGGATATACAAAGAAATTAAAAGATTTGGCTAATCTATAGTGAATGAAATTATGAGTACTACCAGAATCAATTAGGCCTATTACCTTTTTATTTTTTCTTTATCCTTTGATCTTGAGGGTTTGAGGATTGATAATTCTAGCCAATGCATTACATGATATTGTGGGAGTCAACTCTTTAGAAGAAATCATGTCTTCATTTTCATCTTGAGATGGTTCTTGTTCTTGTTCTTTGTCAATAGGAATAGTCAAATACCCTATCTTCCACAGGTTTTATCTACAAATGTAACATGAACCAGAAGATGAAATTTTTATCACAGATAAATTAATAATTTCTATGAATATTTTAGGGTCTGAAATGTTATAGAAATTTTTTTATAACAAAACTTTTCTGATGACTCAATTCAAGATGATTCCAAAAACCTATCTTACATAGGTTGTATATCCTAAAGTATATGGCCTTAGGAGATGAAATTTTAACCCAATGTACCTTGATCCGTCTACTAAATATCCTCCAAAGGGTTCCTTTTGAAACATCAAAGAAAACAAGTTATATAGAAAATTACAAGGTGTCTTAGATGTAGCAGCGAAACCCCAAGACCTTCAGCTCTTATACCATATGTTAAGAACCAAATATCAATATAGCATAGAAAAACCTCAGAATAAGTACTCAACATCTTGAAAAAGAGAGAATTTCAGGTAATAAGTCTCTTCGAAGGGGAAACCTCCTTATACCCCACATAAATATCCAAATACAAGATGATTCCAAATGAAAATGTCTCCTTGGTATATATAGGAGACTAGGAGGTACAATTACAACTAATGGACTCAAGGAGACATAAATAAAATAACATTACTAATGTAATATTCCCCAATTATGGGGTAATAAGCCACTATTTAGGGCTTAACAATCGCGAAAGGTCCCTTGAACCTAGGAGAGAGTTTAGTACCCTTTCCGAATTTGATCTAACTCTTATGTGGTTTCACCCACAAGAAGACTAAATGGCCAACTTTATAACTACAATCGACACGATGTGCATCAACATAACTCTTTTGTCGATCCTGCGCTTCTTTGATCCTTTGTCTTATTGTTTGCAATTTATCTTCCATTTCTTGGATCATTTTCGGTCCCACTAGGACCCTATCCTCAAGCCGATCCCAACTCAGAGGTATCTGAAACGGTTTCCCGTAAAGAAACTCAAAAGGCACCATATTAATGGTGCTTTGATAACTATTGTTATATGCAAATTCTACCAGTTGCAAGAATTCCTCCCAACACTTCTGTTGGTCCATAACATACATATGCAACATGTCCTCCAAGGTTTGGTTTGTTTTTTCGGTCTATCAGTCTGTCTCCGGGTGATACACAGTACTAAATTTAAGTTGGGTTCCCAAGGCCTCTTGAAAATTAGTCCAAAATCATCCTATAAACATCGACCCTCTATCGGATATAATCCTCTTAGGCATAACATGAAGCCTCACAATATCATTGATGAAAACTCTACCTATGTCAGGTGCCTAATATGTTGTACATAGAGGAATAAAATGAGCAATATTTGTCAGAGTGTCGACTACCACAAAAATTCAATTGTGTCTCCTTGCTGTCAGTGGAAATCGAACAAAAAAATCCATCGAAATGACCTCCCATTTCAATTATGGAATAGTGTGTGGCTGTAGTATTCCTAACGGATGTCTATGTTTAGCCTTCACCTACTGACATTCTAGACATCAGGCCACGTAGCTGACTATGTTTTCCTTCATTCCTTTCCAGAAGAAAAGGGTTTAAGGTCCTCCCTCAACTTCGCGACTCCAGAATCAGCCATGTACACTGCTTTGTAATCCTCATTTAGGATCAAACACCTAAAATCGTCGTTGGACGGTATGTAAATTTGAATTTTAAATCTCAATAATCTTTCATTTTCCAAAGTAAATCCCTCAAATTTTGGTACCATCATTATGTTTTTTCTGATAAAATCCTTGACCTCTTTGCACTAGTCATCATCGCACTGTAAAGTTAGGATGTTTTCATGTAGATTTGCATGAAGAGGCATCACTGAAAATATGCGTGGTCTCCGACTCAACGCATCCGCCACTCTTTTCACCATTCCTTTTATGTAAGAAATATCGAAATCATACTCGCTAAGCAATTCTGACCAACTTCGTTGTCGTGCATTCAAGTCGCTTTGCATCAAGATGTGTTGTAGTCCACTATGGTCCGTTTTTAGTTCAAATTTCCATCCAATAAGGTAGTGTCTCCAAACTCTCAAGGCATATACTATGGATAACAACTCCAAATCATGCATCACATAGTTCTCATCATGCCTTCTCAACTTTCTTAATATGTTAATGGGTAAATCGATAGATGCGGACATGAACTAATCCCCCTAGATCCACCTAGATCTAGTACAAAAAAAGATGGAACAGGATGATTTCCTTAGGTTTCAATCATTGATTTTAACTACCAAAGAAGGGATAGATAACATACCTTATGAATCGCTTCCTTATGTCTTTGTTGATCCTTCCTCACTCTGATGTTCCTATGAGATCAAATCTGCAATAGCACAAATCAACCAACGTGAAAGAAACAATGGTGAAATTCAATGACAACCTAAACATGTGATCAAGGAGTCATGTAATAAAATATCAATCATTTTATGGGAAAGAGACATGCCACCATATTATATTAATGAAAGTTAGAAGATACAACCAAATCACCTTGATGTTACATGTTCCCTTTCAGTGGCCCTTTGTTCTAACACACACATACATCTGTTCTGACATTTGCATGAAGATTTCTCTCAAAATCTTGATGGATGAATGGATACCTCAAGCATCACTTGAAATAGGATTCTTCACACACACTTTAGCCTATTCTTTCTTCAGTCTCTATGCTTCTTTATGCTTGTACCTCTAACATTTTCCATGAGAAGCCTATCATTATATAAGAGAAGATGAAGTGGTTAAAAAGATGAGGATGATCCCATCAAATCAGAGAAGTCATTAGTATCGTAACAATATGGATGCCACCTCATATTTCTAGAAGATTCCACTTCTATAAGTTGCTAGAACGTCTTTCCTCTTTTAGTTTTAAAGCACCGTCGCGACTTTCCTATATAGTAGCCTACAGAAATCTCACAGGCTAGCTATAGTGCAGCATGCGAAAATCAGGGATTTCCACACTGTGTAAAAGGAGCAGCCTGTGGTGGCCTTCCAAAATTTCATCTTGTAAGGGTGGAAAGACGTTGCTTTTCTCAGGAAAAATATTATATTGGGAACCTGAACACATGTTTATGTAATCATCATCAGGGTGATGAAAATAATGTGTAACAAAATGCCCCCCAAAGCATGAGGTTATAACTCGAGACAACCAAAATACTTTGTAAAATAAGTGTGTATGTGTCAAGAACTAGGGGCGTAGCAATCAAGAACCTGCAAACAATCAAGCATCTGTACAATATCACACCATGTATGAAGTAGGTGTTCCCATGTTCAAACCGTAAATGATTGAAATCATAAATATAGATCATGGCCACCAATTATACAATGTGGATCCATGTCAACAATATTTTTCATAGCCACTAGGAATACACTGTGGATCCATGCATCGAAAACTCAAGTACGAACATAGCCACAAGACATACAAGGTGGATCTATGTGTAAAAAAAAATCACAAATACTCCTTCACAACTTTGACCCAAAATGGTGAAGTCCAGGGTCTTAAATCCATCATCCGTCAGTACGATTCTAGTCACACGATTATAGATGTTGAAGTCGAATGTGAATAGAAACCACTCGATTACCATTCATTGATGAAAACTGTTAACAAGTGAGAGGGAAATCACCAATGATGTCAATGACCCCCAAGGTACTCCAGTACAATCTAACAAGTGTGAATAAATGAGTTGAAGTCGAACACTTGACAGAATCTCTCGATCAAGGATCAATGATGTGAATCCACTGTCGAGAGCGAAGAAACCTGCAATTGAGGCATGCAGGCTCTAAGGTACTAAATAATTTCTAAGTCTTTTTCCTGGATAATGAGTTGAAGTCAACAGGAAAAGACTCGTCACAGGAGGTCCTTGATGTATCCCCCAACAATGACACGAAATGATTAACAGGTTTAGGATAGAGAAAAATACATATGTGACTTGGGACTGACACAAGGAAGGTCAACATGGTAAGAATGGACAATTGTAGATGGCCGACTTGATAGAAGGTTCTGGTTGAACTTCTCTTGAACATATGAATGACACGACAATGATCTTGGAAGTGTTGACTCGAAGATGACCCAAGATATGAACTTACATAAGGTCAGAGAAGAGACAAACAGAGTACCCAACCCATATTCAAATGATGAAGAGCGATGTCATGTTCAAGAGAGACGCTTACTGCCATTAATACAAACACAGAGACACATTCCTTTCTCAAATTTTCCCCCACCATTTCTGGAGAGTACCTCTTTATTTTTACACAAGCTTGAGGAGGATAACATATGCTTATCAATTTAATACCATCCTTCGGACAAGTCCCTCAGAGTATATTTAACGAACCCTGAGAAGGAGTGGCTCATTCCTGTTTGGGTCTATTGATGTTTGTTTAATGAGTCCAAAGATAGAAAACTCGAAGGTTTTTCATATCTATAGAGTCTGGAAAAACACTTAAAAGAGAACTCTCTCAATTCCTTTTTCGTAAAATAATTTGACAGGACTGAAAAAGTGATAAAATATCTCCCATCAAACGTTTTCTTCAAATACTTTTACGAGCATGAAAAGAACAAGGTCGCTCGACAATATTTTTTTTTAGGGAGCATGAAAAGAGCTTAAAAAATTCTCCATATGTTTCTTTGTTTTTGTGTTACCATAATGAGTACGAAAATATGAAAAAAGTATACTAATTTGTGTTCTCATTGATTTTTGAGCCCAAGATCAAACAAAGACTATGCTCAAGGTTTTTTTGAAAAACCCTAAAAAGTAATTGTACATGCGACGAAAATAGATTAAATCACAAAAATTGTCCATAATTCGTTGTCCAAGGTCCTAAATTTCTTCCTGCAAGGAATAGAACACTTACAAGACCTTTAGAGTTAATGGTTTTTTGACTAAAATGTATTTATATAAAACAAAATATTAGAAAAAATGATAAAAAAGAAATAAATAGAAGCAAAAAGTCTTTTTCACCATTTTATTTTCACTTGGTCAAAAACTTACCAAAAACCCTTATTTTTTACCTCAACTTCGGTGACGGATTGCTGAGGCCACAGGGGATCATTCAATGAACGTATTGCGTAAAAGAGGTAAGCATCTCATCTTCTATCTTTTCAATGGATTAATTTTTGTTTTTTATGGTAAAAAATCAAGATTGATTGATGATTTGGGACTGCTAGTTGTGCGTTGGGGCCGCCGCGAGTGGCCTATAACGGGCCCTGTAGAAATCAACTATTTCCGTGGGTGTGTTAAGGAGCACTCGTAGAAATTCCCCACTGTACTTGAATTTTGATCGCGGTGTCCAGAAAACTAAAATGAAAAGTGAACGTTGACTCAACAAAATTCCCAAAAAATGTTGAAAAAGTGTGTTGAAGTTCTTCTTTGTTTCCCATGCAGGTGTTTGTTTGTAAAGATGTTGGAATGGCAAGAGAATGAGCATGGAGAAGATGATCTCATGGATTTAAATGATCTCAGGATTGTGAATTCCCTCCAACAATTTGGTCTATTAAAATTCTTCAAAGTTCAAGACATGAGAGCCCAACAAAGATTACTAGAATATCTGGTTCATATGTGGGATTCAGAACAACAAGTGTTCCACATGGGTGTTCATGTCCTCTCTTTGGATATTGAGGATATTTATTTTGTGAATGGGTTTTCACATCGTGGGGAAATCATGACTCTGATAGGTGGTTGAGGTGGTGGATTTCCCATTAGTGAGTACATTCGTCGACATTGTGAACCTAATGTTGAAAGACGTAAAGGAAAAGTAGCAATCAGAGGTGTGAGAGATTTGACCCTCATAACCATACCTTTTACTGTAGCATGGATGGTAGAGAGTGCTTTGCCACACATGGCACTCCAAATTTACTTTCAATATGATATTGAATGCTTGGAGCCTTGAGTATTCAATTGGTGTGATGGTGTACTACACCTCATGAAAACTCAACTCATGGAAAGTAAGAATGGGGACCTAAAACAGTTCGGTTATGGGTCCATTTTAGTATCTTTCTTCCTAGAAAGAGATCCACACCTATGCCTGGAGGTGGAATGGGTAATACCAACCCTGAGAGACCCATGAATGAAAATGTGGTTTGACCTGATGACATGGCATGTGGCGGGCTAGATTGTGAAGTATGATGATGCATTCTTCAATTGGTTGGGACCACAAATCCTAATGATTGATGATTATGCTTATGCCGGTATAGAATTTTAGGGTGATCCAGATTTGGTTCTCCCTGAGGCATCTCAATGGGGAGATCTAGTTAAGAAAGGCATTTGTTTTTTACAATGTTTTTATGAGTTTTAAAATATTTAATGTTTTTTGTGTTTTCGATCAAAAGACTAATCAAAAAAATTTCGATCATGCAGATGTAGGGCCACATCGACCCCCGGTCTCTTCTCCTATTCAGAGGCGAGGAGAGGAACGTGTAGTAGCTAGATGGGATGCCGAGGATTATGATGCAATAGAGAAGAACCTGGAAGGCTTGACGACAAAGATCCCTAATATATCCATTGAGGAGATCCTGAGGCGTTATCAATGACATACTATAGGTGTATCTGGCTCACTTAGTCGGTTACTATGTAGGGTAGCGAGGGAAGTAGTATGTTATCGTGAGAGGCATCCATGATGCCATTTTTTAGGGGCCATGGGCTCTATATTTTGATATTTTGATCTTCGGATGAAAACTCTTTTTGTAAACATTATATCATTATATATATATATATATATATATATATATACACATGAGGCTTTTACCTGTTTACTCCGCTCTTTGTACAATATGTGAAATGTAATTTGAATTACAAATGTCTCAAATGTCTGTCTAATACATAATTATCTAGAGAATCAGTTAATGTATTTAGACATATAGGAATGTCTTGATATTCAATATAATCGAAATGATGTTCCAAGAGGCGGATTCGTAAATATACATGTAATAGAGTAGGGCTTCGGATAATATAGACATTGTTTAACTGTAGTAATACTAGTTGCGAATCAAGTTGTATAATGAAGCGACAAATCCCAAGAGAAATAGCACTAGTCAATAATTTGATGACCGTGCTATACTCTACGATATTATTGGTCATTTGACTGAGACAAACACCTTGTAGACAAATAAGTTCATTTGAGGGTGCATAAATTGCCTAAGCACTAGAAGCTAAATTTTGGGTACTACAGCTAGCACCATCGGTGAAGCCAATGTAAGGTAGCGAAAACACCAACATCTACAGACAAAACACAATGCAGGGTAAGTAGTCAAGGGTAAAATTCAAATATCATAAACACACTAAAGTAACACACAAGAGTATGGTACAGTAAAAATACAAGTGCTTATGCAGAGATAGTCTAATCGTAGTACTTCTTTAAGTAAAGCCCATTTCTAGTTTGAATCAAAGGAATGCCATCATAATCTACTAACTCGTATTCTCCCTTCTCCAACACTCTTTTAACAATATAAGGGCCTCACCATGTAGCCTCAAATTTTCCATCTCCTAGCAAATCACGATATTGTTCATAGAGCAGAACTAGATCACCTTCAGAAAACAGATGTGGCTTGACATGTTTGTCGTATTGGGATTTTACACGTTTCTTCTGGGTTTCAATAACTAGGGTGGCATCGTGATGGGTTTCATCCAATTGCGTAAGATACAATAGATGTTCCTCCTCAACAGAGGTGTTTGGGAGAAGTTGGATGGCTAGTTTTAACAACGAAATTTCACATTCAATTGGTAGAACAACTTCTAAACCGTACACTAATTGGATAGGGGTAAACCCCATGGATGAATTCATGAATGTTTGATAGGCCTACAATGCTGAGAACAACATCGTATTCCAACTCATTTTGTGAATTCCGATAATCCGTCGAAGAATGGTAATAAGTAATTTGTTTACTGCTTCGACTTGGTCGTTGGCTTATGGATAGTAGGGGGTTGAGTTTTCATGTCGAAGACCCAACTTTTCTATAAGCGCAGACATCATAAAGTTTTGGAAGTGGCTACCGTGAGCGGTGACGATAGCCTGTGGGATTCTAAATCATGTAATAATGTGATTGAAGATGAATAGGGCTGCAGTTTTTTCCATGTTGTCGAATGTAGGCATCGCCTCAGCCCACGTCGTGAAATAATCTACGGCTACAATAATGTACCCATTTCCCCCGATTGACTGAGGTTTACATGTCATGAAATTGATGCCACATTTAGTGAAGGGTCCAACGGAAACTACATGATGTAAGGGAACGAGGTGAGATCTTATTTTGTTATTGCATGTTTGGCAAGAGTGACTTTTTTGGATGGCAATAATACAATGTTTGAATAGAGAAGGCCAAAAATACACAGCTCATAAGATATTTTGGGTAGTAGCATACCCATACATGTGGCCACCACATGATCCAGAATGGTAGTCATTCAAAGGTTTCTCAGCCTCATCATAAGTGAGACATCGTCGAAAAATACAGTCAACTCCATGGTGATAAACAGTATCACCGAGGATGATATACTGACGAGCTCGGTAATGTATGCAACGACAGTCAGTACTAGACAAATCAGGCCAGAAAGTCGAAGTTTGGAGATATATAATGATATCTTGATACCAAAGGTCATCAAAACTGATCAGAAAAAGGGATTCATCAGGTAATGAATCCTCTGCTACATTTTTTGTCTCAGAACAAGGAAGGTCACATATCAGTTTGGAAAACACCAAGGATTTATTGGACTTATTACATTCAAACTCTAAGTCAAAATCCTGGAGTATCACAATCCAAGTGGAGTATTTTCCCCCTAGCAACTGGCGTGTAAGAATGTGCTACATAGGTTTGCAATCAGAAATCACGGTGGTCTTATGTAAAAGGATATAGTGACTGAAATGTTGAACAACTTGAAAAGTTGCCAAGGCCAGTTTTTCAACATGTAAATACTAGGATTCGGTAGTCATGAGACTCCGACAAAAATAAAAAATGACATTTTCGTCATGAGAATAATCCTCTTGGACCAAAACCATGGCGATGGTCAAATCTGAAGCATCGAGATAAAGGAAATAATCTTGACTATAATCGGGTGGGAAAAGTAGTGGGGTCCGAGTTAAATCCAATTTCAAAGCTTTGAAGGATTTGTTGGAAATGGTGTCCCATACGAATTCATAGCCTTTATTTAATAGTCGAGTACATCTGAGTGTTGACTCAGCGCAGTTTGGGATAGAACGACATAGAAAGTTTTTTCCCTTGCAAACTTTGTAGCTGGCGAAGTGAAGAAGTAGGAGGAAGATTGAGAATCACCTCAACCTTCAAAGGATCTACCCTGATCCCTTGATGTGACACAATAAAGCCTAAAATTCAGCGAGACTCCACAAAAAAGATACATTTGTGTGGATTTAAGTGTATATGATAGAACCGACAACGAAGGAAAATGGCTTGGAGGTGGGTCAGATTATCACTACGATGCATGGAATGTGCTGGTAGGTCATCTAAATATGGTTGTACAACGTGCTTAATATCATGCGAAGCATAATACATAGCACGTTGAAACGTGGAACCGATGTTCTTTAAACTGAAGGGCAGTTTCTAGTAGGAAAAAGTGCCCCAAGGACAAATAAAAGCGGTTTTGTGTTGATCTGCAGGTAAGATGTTGATCTGATTATATTCGAAGAAACCGTCCATCAAAAAGAAGATTTAACTTTCGGTGCAATCATCAACGATTTGGTCAATGAAGGGGGTAGGAAAGTTGTCTTTAGGAAAAGCTTTGTTGATATCCCTATAATCAACACAGACACGAATCATACCTTGTTTCTTGTTAACCAGAACTAGATTGGATACCCAATCAGTTAAAGCCACGGGATAAACAAAGCCATCTTTAATAATTTTCTCGACATCAAGCTTGATAATGACTACTTTGCGAGGATGGACCAGGCAAATACTTTGTCGGATGGGTTTAGCACCCGGGTATGTCTTGATTTCATGTACAACAATATCGGGGTCAATATTAGGCATCTCTTCATAGCTGCATACGAAGACGTCATGAAACTCTTGAAAAAGGGATGTATATGTGGCAACTTCATCAATGGAACATGAAGCTCTGATGTGCACATTTTCAACAACTCTAGGTTTGATAGAGATGTTGAGGGGGATGGTGGGTGAAATGTTGGTTAAGTTCCCTTCATATAACACATCGTGTGGGGAGTCGGGAACTGAAGAAATAATGACAATGGTCGGCGGGGTCGAGATCCATTGGTAGCTCTCGAGGGTGTGTTGTTCTAGGAAGAGAATTGAATGATGATGTCCATCGTCCAAAGGAGTGTCCTCCATGGACATAACCGACATGATCATCTCATATGTGGGAAAGATCACGTCAAAAAGGATCAGGAGATGAATCGTCAAGAGAGGGGATAGAGAGGGATGTCGATTGAATGGATTGATAGGTGGATTCAATCGGACTTAAAGGCATTTGGTCACCATAGTGTGAATAATCACCAGGTTTGGGTATTATCCATGGGTCAAAGGATGAATGGGTTTGGAAAACGGAGGTAGAAATCATGTTGATCGAGGCAACCGGAGGTGGTGGAACTTCGGGTGGTGGGATCAGAAATGTACCCATCAGAGTAGAATATTTGAGTAGACCTACACTGACATTCTCGTACCCAGGGGGTGTCTTAGCTATGAAAGGTATGTTGTTGGTATGTGTGTCAGAGTTGAAGAATTCAAGTTGGTCCACTGTAACCATTATTCCTTGATGTGGAAAACGCATGATCTGGAAAAGCGTAGACACGATTGCATGCATGGAATCGATCCCGCTACTGCCAAGTAGAAGGTTGTAATAAAGAGGTGCGTCAAAGACCTCAACTTCAACGTTGACCATTTTTCCTTCTAATGTAATAGGAAATGAAGGGAGGACACCATAGGGCTTAAATCCATATCCATTAAAGGCCTTGAGCATGTTGTGTGATTCAGTTAAGGGAGGAGATTCGATGGCTTTCTAGTAGGCAATAGACATGACACATGTCGAGGCACCCTCATTAATAACTGTTCTACAAATGTTCTTGTCGGAGACAACAACTTGTATTTGAAATGCGAACTGAGGGGGTAACCTTGGAATGTGATCTTCCAAGTCAAAGATTATTAAATTTGTATATGTAGGGTCGATTCCACCGATAGCTTTCAACAGTGCCTTCTGTTGTGTAGGAAAATTCTAAAGGACTTCGAGGGTTGACATTGTAGATGGTGCTTGTGCCAGATCTTCTACTATACTATAGTTCTAGGAAACACACACATGAGAATTGAAAGTAGACTTTCAAACCACACCCTTGGGAGGAAGGCAAAGGACTATATCAGGGTTCGATCATTCGAGATGAAGAGGACCATTGGAAGGTGGAGCCAAGGGAGATTGTTGAACCAACGAAGCTGGTATATCATCAACCTTCTCCTTGGAGGGAGGGTAATATTTGGCATGTGTGGTAAGTGTGATGTCATTCTTCTTTGAATCACCATTACACATAAGTACATAGGAGGTGGTGGAGGAAGAAGGTTGATGATCGATAACCAATTGAGCCTATTTTTGAGAAGGGAAGGGCTGAGACAAGATGATAGGGGTAGGAGGTTTTGGGGTCCCTTGGAGAAACTTCATGACCTCAGCACATCTTGGGCAATCCTTTGTGTAGTGATCATCACCGCAGATAAGGAAAGGATAGAAAGGTTTTTGTTTATCCTTATCTTCAACAGGTTGTGTCTTGGTCTTATTGGATTTCTAGTTCTTATTCTTATCCTCCTTATTCCTACAATTCCCTTTTTTAGATTTATTCTTACCCGTAGGAGTCGATTGAACGATGTTGACTTCCAAAGTTTTATTGGTGGGAGGGGCGGGCGTCAGAGTAGTTTGAGCATTAGAAGCATGGGATTTGGGTGTGGTGTGAGAGGTTTTTGCAGACTGAGGTTGAGTATGGAAAGTACCTATCACACCATCAGTGGCGTGAGAAGTTGTTGGGGTCGTTGAGGTGGTCATGGTTGAAGGACAAGGTGCATCAGGGAGAAAATTGTAAAGAGTACCTGTTTGTGAATAAACGAGATCGAGATACTGGGAATGACTGATCACTTGATCTTTTGTGACAACTCCACCCATAGAAATGTCTTTAGATATGTCATTCACGAAGAATTTCATGAACCATTATGCCAATAACTGATCGGGAAGATCGATTTTGATTAGACGACATCTTCATCTCCACTCATGAATGTGATTAAAGATATGAGTGGATTTACTTTTCTTGAAAAAAATCAAAATCTCGGTCCATATTTCATAATGGATTGGCAATTGGTAGTGAGTGAGGAAAGCCATAGCTAGGTTATTGAAATCGGTGAAGACGCCTCATGGTAATTCTATATACCACTTTGCAGTTGAACCCGTGAGAGTTCACTGAAAAAGACGTAATCGAATGGAGCCATCCATCAAAGACTTGGATGAACACCAAAGGTGGAAAGTCATTACATGATTGTTCAGGTCCTCTCCCGGTTTACCATCAAACTTAGGAATGTTGGATGGTAGTTTGGCCGGTAGTACAGGCCACTGAGGAGAGTGATGGATAGGGTCATTTAAAATTCTAGACATATTAGGGAGGTCCAGGGTGGCTAAGAAGGGTAACTATCTATTCACATGGAGGTATTGGTGACTTTGGGGAGGAAGTCCCATAGGTATACCAGTAGGATCGTAAGCAGTTTTCATATAATGCAAAGATCCAGGTAGATTCGGTTGTCGGTGCCGAGGCATGTAACCCATATGGTTCTAATGGTTAGGGTTGTTGCCTTGAACAAGGACATTGGGTTGAACATTCGAACCCCAAATTGGATTGGACGGACCTAGATATGGTTGGCCTGTACTAGGGGGTATGAAAGAGATAGCTTGAGGTTGTTGCCCTCTAGTCGGTTGAGGATTATTTTGGGTAAGATATTTCCAATACTGGGCCAAGGCTGCAGGTATGTTATTTCCATAGGGTGGGGTAGGTGAGGGTTTTCATCCAACCAGGGGTTGTTTCCCAATTGGAATTTGACCTCCAAAAGGGGATTGTGTTTGGCCCCTAGGGTGGAACTGTCTGCCAATAGGAATATGGTAATTAGGTGTGAAATACTGAGTGGTGCCACTAGGGTCATATCCTCCGATGAGGGATGGATAAGACCCTCCAGAAGGGGGCTGAGGAAGTGTCTAAATAAAACCAGGAACAAGATTATGCCCAGAAGGAGTGGAGACTCCAGTAGTTCCGAATGGGACTTGGGTAGGAATAGAAATAGAAGCATTCAACACATTTTACCCAAGAGGAAGGGATGGGATCTGACTAGGTAAAAGTGGTGTGTCAATAGGTGTTTGGTCGACCACCGTATTTCTGGTGGGAATAGCCGTAGTATTTGGGATCATCGTAGAATGGGCCTGCTGGAGAGGGGTGGTTAAATTGGGGCCAACTGACAATGTTTCTAAACTAGGAAAATAATAGCACATTGTAGTATTAAAGTGATCTAGGGGTATCGTGAATGTGTAAGATGTTTTGAGAGGTTCATAAGCTGTAGGTATTTAAACTCATGTCTCTGAGGTAGGAGGGTTCCTTCTAGAAGTCAGAGTCTGAGATATGTCAGTGGTCCAATAAGGATCCTCGTTAAGGCTTGCGATGATCTCGGGAGATAATCCAGAAGTGTCAATAACAAGTTCTTCAGACGAATTGAGTCAGAGAATACGTCTCTCGTATCCAGGAGGTAGGCGGAAAACTTCTAGAAGATCAAAAACAATTTGAAATATCTCTAGAGAATAGTCCCTTTCTTATTGTGAGGGTACATGGTCTTGGATATCACTCTATTGAGGAGAAACCTCCTATGGGTTAGGAGGCAAGGGTTGAGAAACTTTGGGCTCTTTCGGAGGTATGCCTTGCATCCTACATGAACGACGTGGAGGGTCAATGTTCGATGCACCAAAAAATCTACGGAAAGAATCTATGGCCGACTATGTAAACGAACAACACTCTCTAGTAAAATCTAGGAATCAAAACCAAGAAAACAATACCTTCCTATTCCGAAGTCACTATTTGGTGATGAAATCCAACGTCGTGAAGTCGAGACAAGAAGGGGTTGGGATAGGGTGGAAAATTTACATTGATGACCTGCTTAACAGACTTACACCTTGGTGCAAGCTCCCACACACAGTTATGGGTATACCCTCCAAGGAGCCCTAGTGAGTCTGGCCAATGTCAATTCCAGGTACCGTGGAGACTTTCCCCTCCATAGTCACCTTGTGTAAGACCTTAAAACAATAGGCGACTAAAGTTACCACAAACAACAATGATGCCTAGGAAAACAGTCGACAGTTCGATCCACATGCAAGGGCAGGGTATTGGGCCCGAAATTAACTTGAGAGGCTTCCACTGATAATTGTGGGTATACCTTCAAGTGACCCCCATAACACGTGCAATCTCTACACTAAGACCGAATAAGCAGGGTGAGTGACTCTACCAATATAAATGTGACCCCGGGTTTGACCCTTGTGTGAGAAGGGCTTCCCAGGACAAAACGTTGCAAATGGATTTGACCACTCCCTATCACAAGATACTATGGTGTGTTTTGTTCTTTGGAGAGCGTGTCTCACTTTCTATTCCAAATCTCTAGCCTAGTTGATGTTGTTGTAAAAGATCCCTAGAAAAAGTTAGTAGTTGAATTTTAGAGATTCGCAATATTATTAAAGGTTGTTGTTACGCAAGAGGGAGATGTGAATGAAACCAATGTTATGTGAGACTTTGACCCAATAGCGTGTAAATAGAAATGAATGATGCAAACTTTCGTTTGATGAATTCAATCTACAGTAGGGAGAAATAACTTTTCTGGAGCAATGCAAACTACAATGTATAATTCTCTTATTTTAAATGCAGTACCAAACAATCATAAATGATATAATTTCACTATTTGTTCTTTTTCAATTTTTTTGAATGCCAATATTTTCTGTATAAATGATCGCCTAAAAGACTTAAAATACTTTAATTTTTTCCTTTAGAAAAACCAAACAGAGACAGAACTAAGAAAGGATAAGCAATCAATGAAAAGAAAACACTCAACAAGCACCCAAATCAATCTTTCAATGAAGATAAAAACACAAAATGACAAGAAAAGGTTTCTTCAAATGTAAACAATAAAATGGTGTTCCGATCATTAAGAAATCCAGAAGGTGTAACCAACCTATAATTCCAACTCCAAATGAAGAATTTTAATCAATCAAGCACTCAGACGCAAGTCCATAGATTATATCATTGTCGATAAAAATAAAAAACAAGAATCGAAAAAAGATCAAAGAGAGGCGCTCAATCTCTAAAATCAATCAAGACCAAGTTGAAACAATCAGAAGCACTCAAGAACTGGTATTAAAATCCCTTTCCCAACTGACTGAAGCAAAAAATGGGCAATAATAGAGGTCAAGACCCAATCCAAAAAGTTTTCAAACGTCGTCATGGGCAGGCAAAATAATGCAGTGTGGAAATGGGTGGTTTCCGCAGGCCAATAATCATGCAGGTCACGGAAATCCCACACTAAAACAAACCACCAGGGTGCGGAAATGGAAGGTTTCCACGGGCTACCAATAAGGTGCAGTGCAGATGCATTTCATAAAGAGAAAATTTTCAAAAAGGACAAAGGGTCTCAGGAAAATTTTAAATCCAGTGAGTCTAATTGGATCTGCCATAGGCTCAGAGATTGAAACAGAAAACAAAACATAGGCTATGAGAAAATGGCCAACAAAAAACCACAATCAAGTTTCTTTCTCCCCATTGGATTTGTCAATTTTGTTAATGGGTAAATTGGTAGATGTGGACATGAACTAATCCCCCTAGATCCACCTGGATCTAGAACAAAACAAGACGGAACACAATGCTTTCCCTAGGTTTCAATCATTGATTTTAACTACCAAAGAAGGAATAGGTAGCATACATTATGAATCGCTTCCTTATGTCTTTGTTCATCTTGCCTTAATGCGATGTTCCTATTAGTTCAGATCTGCAATAGCACAAATCAACCAACATGAAAGCAGCAATAGTGAAATTCAATGACAACCTAAACATGTGATCAAGGAGTCATGTAATAAAATATCAATCATTTTATGGGAAAGAGACATGCCACTGTATTATATTAATGAAAGGTAGAAGATACAACCAAATCATCTTGATGTCGCAAGTTCCCTTTTAGTGGCCCTTTGTTCTGACACACACATACATATGTTCTAACATTTGCATGAAGATTTCTCTCAAAATCTTGATGGATGAATGGAGACCTCAAGCATCACTTGAAATAGGATTCTTCACACAGTCTTCAACCTATTCTTTCTTCAGTATCTATGCTTCTTTATGCTTGTACATCTAACCTTTTCCATGAGAAGCATATAATTATATAGGAGAAGTTGAAGTGGTTAAAGAGATGAGGATGATCCCATCAAATCAGAGAAGTCAGTAGGATTGTAACCATACGAATGCCACCTCATATTTCCAGAAGATTCCACTTCTAGAAGCTGCTAGAACTTATTTCCTCTTTTAGTTTTAAAGCGCTGCCATGACCTGCCTATATAGAAACCTGCGTAAATCCCACAGGCTGGCTATAGTGCAGCATGCGGAAATCAAGGATTTTTGCACTGTGTAAAAGGAGCAACTTGCGGCGGCCTTCCAAAAATTCATCTTGCAAGGGTGGAAATAGGTTCCTTTCTCAGGAAAAAGATTATATTGGGAACCTGAACACATGTTTATGTAATCATCATCAAGGTGACCAAAATAATGTGTAACACGAGATGTAAGTGATCACTCAACCATCTTCCATCAAGACTTCACGTAAGCCTTCCTTGGATGCCTCAGTGCATACCAGGAAGTTAACGTCCATGTCAGGGACCTTTAGTATCGATGATGTTGTTAATATCTCCTTGAGCCTCCAAAATTACTCTGTGCATTTATCAGTCAAACCAAACTTCTTTTTCTTATTATGCAATTCTGTAATCGGATTTTCTATCTTTGAAAAAACCTCGATGAACCATTGATAGTATCCTGCTAAACCCATGAAGCTATGCACTTCAAGGACATTCGTCGACACATGCCATTCCATAAAAGCCTCGATCTTTGTTGTATCCATAATGATACCGTCATCAGATATGACATACCCTAAGTAGTGAATATTTGATTGATAAAATGAGCATTTAGACAATTTCCCTTACAATGTGTTCTCTCGCAGACACTGTAGTACCAATCACAAGTGCTCGTCATTCTCCACCAACGTGCAAGAGTAAATCAAAATATTGTCAATGAATACTTGGATGAACCTGTCCAAGTATTCACGGAACACCCAGTTCATAAAAATCATAAATACACCTGGGTCGTTCATCCACCCAAATGATAAAATAGTAAAATCGTAATATCCAAACTTCATCTTAAAGGCGTTCTTAGGGATTTCATCCTCCTTGATCTGTAACTGGTGATACCATGATCTCAGGTCGATCTTTGAAAACACTGACGCACCCTTCATATGATCAAACAGATCATAAACCCTTTGCAACGTATCTTGATTCTTGATTGTTGCCTTGTTCAATTGACGATAGTCGATGTAGAGTATCCATGACCCATCCTTCCTTCGTATGAAAATAACAGGCCCACCCCACAGTGAAACACTTGGACATATAAATCCTAGGTCCAGCAACTCCTTCAGTTGCATTTCAAATCCTGTAACTTTGGGGTCATCATCTGATAAGGTGTTATTTCTATCGGTTCAATTCATGGTTTTAAGTCTATGGTAAATTCCATCTCCCTCTCCGGTGGTATCCCAGGTAACTCCTCAGGGAAGACATATGCAAACTCTCTCACCATCGGAAGGTGTTCTAGACCTTCCGCTACTCCCTTCTCATTTAATGTGAGGATCACATAAATCTTACATCCCTTGCACATTCTCTTTTGTAGTTGCAAGGAAGAGATGAACCTCAAGGAAACTTCCCAGTTCCTACCTACAATCACCCATCTCTCTCCCTTGTCATCAAACAAGCTCAACCATTTCGTATTATAGTTGAGTATCACCTCATGTGATTTCAACCAGTCCATACCGATCACAACATCATAAGATCCTAAGATCATGATGTACAGGTTGTCCCTAGTGACAAACTCTCCCAGGTTAAGGATACAACCCATAACCTTCCCACCAATATTTTGTTTGGCTCTTGAAGCCATTTATACAAATATAAACTCATCCTATTCGACTGCCTTTATCTTAATTATTTTTAGCGTTGCACCAGAAATGAAACTCTTTCTAGCACCAAGATCTATCAAAATACTAAGGGTTTGGTCAATGATGGTACCTGATGTCTCGAGCACAACCGATTGGTTCTCTTCCTAGAGGTTATTCACCACTACATGAATCTGATGGGCCTTGCCCAAATCTCCCATGGTAGTGGGTTCGACTGGTCCATATGCTTTGTTCCTCTCCAATGGGAAGTCACACTAGTAATGTGGCTCCCCACATATCCAACACCCTTTATTCGGTCCAACACTCCTGGTACCCAAAGTAGAAGATTATGGCCCACCGTCTTGGAATCCTGGTTTGTTCTACTGAACAGGTCTAAACTGATGTTGTTTTGGTTGAAGTTGTTGTTGGTGTTTTGGTCCTCGGTAACGAGTCTTCTATTGAGGAACTAGTCACTGAGGTGTAGTGAAAGTGGATCCTCTCTAGAAGCTAGGATATCCATGTGAGTGTCTTCCTGTTGTCTGATGTTGTTGCACACTAGATGACACCTGCATCGTTGGTCTCGCTGGAGTCCTACTCTGACCCCTGCTTATAAGCTCCTCTTCTTCTATGAGGGCCTTATGGACAACGTCATTGTTTGCACCCAATTCGTCACTAGGTGAGCAAATTAAGAGTGCTTACATGCCCAGTTGGGCTCTGCTAGGCATGACAGCTGTAAAAGGAAAGGTTAGAAAGAGAAACAACAAAACTATAAACAAAAGAAAACTAAAACAAATAAAAACTATGAGCATATGAAACAAATGAAAAATACATATAAATGGACCGATATCACCAATGTATAAGCTGATCTTATTGATGAAATCCAAAGACACAAAGAAGAAAGGGGACTTGGGTCGCTTCTTTCTCCAATGGAAGGCTCTTGAGGCCCTCACTTGATTGCTCTCCTTACAATGAAAAGATGAAGATGTGGGTGAAAGAACTCCAAGATTATTCACTCAAGAGAGGGGTGAATAGCTCTATGAAATGCAACTTGTGATGTTTATTGCCAAAGAATGGGTCCTTAGCAATCTCAGCAGCATAACAATACAAAGAATTCCTTGAGAAAATGGTGGTCATTCATGGCTTTTTATAGCCAAGCATTGGGTTATTATGCAACCTCTTTAGAATGTGAAAAGGGGCTCTTTAGGGATCAATTAGGTCTTTGACCAGCCCACCATGAGGATTGAGCTCAGATTTGGTGTCAAATCGGCTTGGGAGCTGATCCATTAGTGGTTGGGAGGCCGACCAATTTCAATAAATGCGCCATTTAGCAGGCGCGCGGGTTTTTCGCCCAACAGTCGCGCCTTGTGCACATATGCGCGCTTTGTATGTTTCTGTTACGCGCATATGCGTGCGCACCCAGATGATGTAAAGCACCTTTCAAATTTTTGGTCATTTGTATAGTTTTTTTGCCCTTTTGCAATGCTGAGGAATTAATCTTGTGCCATGAATGACTTTTTTCCTGTTTTGACGATGCAGAGTTCTTGTCGCCATGTGCGGATGAAATTTCAGTGATAACAGATGCCCCCTGATGGAGGAGGTTAGGAGCAAAATGTATAGCCGAAATCCATCAATCTTTCTTTGACTGAGAATGGTGTTGTAAGGGAGAGCAAGAGTGGGACCATGTAGAGCAATCCTTTGGAGAAGAAAGGAACCTGTAGAACCCGACCTTCTACAAGGCACGTAACAATATACAAGTGTGTACAAACGAGGCGGGCATGCCCCATGCTCGTATGATGTAACTCTGACAGAAGATGACGGGAATGTTGGTGTAGACAACTGCAGCGCCCGCGGGGGCAGAATGATAAAGGCAAAAGACAATTCTACAAATGAACATACTCTGAATCATAGGTAATGGTCGCGACAATAAATAGCGACGGTGATGTGGGCATTGGTGGCCCTACCAAGTTCAGAGGTCTTCAGCAACTGATAAGAAAAACTGCAATAGTCGCAAAGTAAGACCCACCGCAACATGAGAAAGTGTTGGCGTCGAATGTTATGGGGGTCAACGACATCAGGGAGCAATGGTGTTTCCCCCTGTGCCCTCTGAGATCTCTCATTGAATGGAAAATGAGAATCAAGATACTATCGCCCTGTTGGAAAAGTGTGTTGATGTCGAAAAAAGGAGGACACGACTCCCAGAAGAAAAGGGCTTCACGGAATCTACTGTGGTGAGGAAGTGGAAGAGGTACATGGACGAAGTCAAGAAGTGTGAAGACTCAAGACTGCCCTTGGTTGGAGAATGTATGAGACAAACAGTGGCCGCAACCATGTGACAAGTTCGAGTGTCAGGGGGATGCCAAGACCGAGGATAAGTTGTGCTAGAAGCGGAACAAGGTGAACAAATTCAGAGGGTATAGGTAAGTGATTTGGGTAGTACTCTGAAGATATAGACGATGCCGATGAGGGTGAATGAGAAGTAATGCTCCAACCAAGGGTGACATGGGTGGCGTGTGGCCAAAAGGAAAGTAGGTCACCAACGGTGATGACAAAAGTAAAGACTGGAAATAAAAAGGCGTTTGTACAATAAATAATGAATAAATGTGGGAAAGATGTACAAAATACAGAAACGGGTGCCCCAGTGTGAAATGAGTGCCCCAGGGAGGACAAAAATTTCTGGGAAAACTGATGAAGGGTGGGGGCCCCATTGGCGAGTTTCTGTATGAGGTAGGTGAAATGAAGATAGGTTCACAGATGGGCAAACTGATGGTGGATGACATGGTGGGTTCGTGATCCTGCGGAGGTGCAGGTAAAAAGAACGTAACCATGAAGCGATGATCTGGGAGTCCATATGGGAAGCTAGCAAAATGAGGAGAAGAAGTATGTGTTTGATCTGCAACATGATGGAAGACTACCGGGACTCCCATCCCTAAAGGGCGATGAAGAATAGCATGAGTGTCAATAAGTGCCAAAAGGTGCTATGAATGGGACAACTTATGTGGGTGAGAATGATATCGGATGACAGTACTGAAGATGCAACTGGAGGTGTGAGTACTGCAGAGCCGGGAATGGGTATCCTAAAGGCCAATATCAGAGGGTGTGACTGGAAATGTAAATGCAATACGGTGGGAGAGACTACATGCCAGTGTTGAGTATATACCTGAAGAAGTGATGTGGAGAGATGTTGATCAAGTACCTGCACATAGAACAACCAAATACCCAAAGTGAACAATATCTGAAGAGAATAAAAAATATGAGCATATATTTGACAAATGTGACGATGCGCGTGCGTACCTGACCATGATATGGAAAAAAGGCACCCCGGGGGCGTAGGATGAAAAGTGACCCAGGGATAGCCGTGATGTAGGCGGCGGGATGCTGATCCCGTGGCTGAAGACGGTTCGAAAAATGGACGCCGTGGGCTCCCGAAATGGTGAGTGGAAGTGTGGCAAAAGGCCTATATATAGCTGTAGGGCCCACATTGCCACCTCATTTGTACCTGCTGCGACAGTGAGTTTTCGAGCAGATTCAGAGGAGATTGAGTGATTTCGGGAGCACGAGGTACCCGATTGACGGCGTGCGAGTTTCAGGTTAGTGGTCTGATCATCCTACATAGCTATAGGTTTCCAATTTTTGGGTAGGGTAGGTACAGGGGGTCGTACGGGGGTTTTGGGGGGTTTTTTGATAGGGTGTGGGCCCCAATGCGTGGGCGACTCAGTGGAAGGCACGCATGAGTGTGCGCTTGTACACTAAATAAGCACGCATTAATGCACATGTGTAGGAAGTTAAGGCGCGCCCTAGGGGCGCGCCTATGGGGTAGACAGGCGCGCATGAGTGCGCGCATGTGGGGTGAATAGGCCCGCTCACGAGCGCGCCTTTGGGTATGACAGGCGTGCCCTAGCGCGCGCCTGTTCTTTGAACAGGCGCGCTCACGAGTGCGCCTGTGGGTGGTAAAACCGCGCCTTTGGGGCAAGGTTTCAGGGTGAAGGATTAGCTTATTTTGATGTAATGGATGATTGCCTAAGCTAATATAGGACTCTGGGTTGTGTGCAGGTGGCGAGCAGTGAGCATGGATGTGCGGTGGCGTGAGCGAGACTAGTCACAACTACGAGATGTTGTGGCCAATGCACAGCCTGTAGTTCGAGCGGCTTTAGCAACCAGTGGGTTGCTAAATTTCTTTGAGTGCCCGTTGATACGGGCACAGGAGTACTTGCTCCAGTTTTTTATCGAGATGTGGAGCCCAGATCAGCACTGCTTCCTCGTGCGAGGAGAGCAGATCCCCTTCACTGCGGTGGAGGATGTCTACTTCTTGACGGGGCTCCCCTTTCGGGGAACACCGTTGCCAGCAGATCCTGTGCTGCCGAGAGACACTCATCTGCAGACCGTTGCCGAGTGATATTTCTCAGGCGACCACTACATGACCGAGACGTCAGTGAGCATCAGTGGGATAGATGCCCTGCTGCATCGTTGTATAGAAGCGATGATAGTTCGGGTGTATAGGTCCCGAGCGACCCATCGAATTAGTGGTGGTGAGTTGTTCTTGATGGAGAGGGTGGTGGCGGGCCGTGAGCGGTTTACCTGGGGTCTGACCTTACATGCACGGATGATCATGCAGCTGGACCGTTGTTGGTCCACAGGCACCGGGGAGTTTGCATTTAGCTTCATCCTGGTGACCTATTTCTTGGAGAGGGTGTCGATGCTGCGCCCGAGGGTGCTACTAGAGGCACCAGGGGTACGAGAGCCACGCCTGAGGCGGTGGTCTCAGATTTTTGTTCGCCACGGTGGTGGCGAAGGCGGGCACTACTTTACTGTGCAGGCAACACAGATATGGCGGCAGATGCCGCAGGTTATACTCCAGTTCCCCTATGCTGGGGTGGACTTCCGGGGGGACCCGGACATAGTGTTGCCTCCTGGGGAGGTGTTTGATCACAGAGGTATGTCGTGTATTTAGATATGTTTTGACTTATGTTGTGATTTTGATATACCAGTTCATATGTATGATATATGGATACTGATATGATCTGTTGTTGCTTGTTTGGTGCATGTGCAGATTTGGCACCTCGCGGGCACGAGGTAGAGTTGTATAGAGTGCTAGCTCAGCGAGAGCGGGAGAGACCTCCATGTGGGGGGAGGCGTCTACGGGATGAGGCTGCTAGGGGGCTAGCAGAGCCCGGGAGACCAGCGCAGAGGCGCCGTTTTGATGACCCCGGTGAGGGGCCAGCGCACGCTCCTCCGGCGGCGGTCGGAGGTGAGTTTGATGACATACGTCGTTGTTTAGAGACGGTTTTACAGGACGTTCCTGAGGGCATGTGGATCCGCATCTAGGACGAGGGGTTCCTGGAGCAGTGTATTGGACTACCGCCCCCATGGCGAGGGATAGTGCGACGAGCAGCTGTGCTCGCCGCGATGACTAGCGGGCATCTGCCGCCTGAGCAGGAAGGTCCGGCGGGTGTTCCACCACCATCGCTTGGGGCTGGTGGGGGTGGGCCACCACCTCCGCCTGAGGGAGGGGCAGCTGGGGGTGTGATAGAGGCACCCTGATTGTATCATGTACTTTGTATACAGTTTTGATAGGTTGGTGAGCCGATTTTTTGTACCGATATGTGGCACGGGCCTGAGGGCCGATGTATTTTTGTTGTATATAAACATTCAGATGGCCTGAGAGGCCCACAGATATATATATATGAGTATACATGTTTTTGAGATCTAAATGTGTTGTACATGTGTTTTGTGTGTTGATGATGATGATGTTGATCCTATCTATATGCTGTGACAGGACGTATGAGATGTTTATGTATGTGTAGCTTGATGTGATATATGCCAATCTAACACTGTGTTAGCTATTTCATCTTTTGTTTGATTCAATTCTCTTCGAATATGTGTAAATGAAATGGAATCAAAATGTCGAGATAATAATCTAACCTGCAGGTATTTACGAAAGAGGCACGGATCGCGTACACGGTACACATTGTTGAGCTGAAGAACGACTAGCTGGGAGTCGAGGAAAATGCTAAGGTGACGAATATGATGATACTGGGCGTCGGTCAGGAGGCCAATGACAGCAGTGTATTCGGCTTGGTTGTTGGTGGCTGTTCCTAAACAGATGCCGCTGGAATGTAGCATTTCATGTGAACGGGTGTAGAGAGCCCAAGCAGCCGAAGTGAGATTTTGTGTCCAACGGTTAGGACCGTCAGCGTAACCAAAGTGGTAAGATGGTGGAGGAGGCATCTATCAATAGCACAAAGGATAGTTTAGATAAAAAAGAAAAAACTCTAAAAAAGAAAAAATAACCTAAAGTAGCTTGACTACATTTAAGCATAAAATTTCTTGAGGTATAACCCATTGATGGGTTCTTTGAGTGCGAGGCCTTCGGGGGAGGCCAGGATGTATGCGCCTTTGGTGAGGCAATGTTGGATGATGTAAGGGCCATGCCAAAGTGATTCGAATTTTCCGTGGCCAAAGGTATCATGAGCGATATCATAGGCGAGGA
>ML787168.1:154722-191493 GCA_009831015.1 Picea engelmannii
CTCTAATGATGATTTCCTCTTATTTAAAGAGGAGAATCCCTTTGATACAATTTGATCAACAAATTACAGGTGTACATCTGAGTCCTATTCTTAGTCAGATCGACTTTCTAAACTGGAATAGGATATCCTAGTCTCCCACAACATAATGCTATTACAAGTGCTGAGGGAGATGTTGTTGTTGCGGCTGGAGTAACAACTTCTTTATTTGTCTTCTTGTTACTATTGTTGTATGTTGTTTCAGCATCACAAATCGTGGATTGTTTTAGCCACGAGATTTGTGTTCTGACTGTTTCAGCAACTTGGTCTCAGGCAGCAACGATGGTTAATGCTAGCTCAAGGTGTGGCTGTTGTGGTCAATGTAACAGTTTTATGTTGTTGTTTCAACATCGTAGACCATGGACTGTGTAACAACTTCTTCTATGTGAGTTGTTGTTTCAGCATTGTTGACCACAGACTGTGTAACAACTTCTTCTGTGTGAGTTTTTGTTTCAGCATTGTTGACCATGGAGAGTGTAGCAGCTTCTTTTGTGTGAGTTGTTGTTTCAGCATCGTAGACCATGGAGAGTGTAGTAGCTTCTTTTGTGTGAGTTGTTGTTTCAGCCACAAGGGTTGCGTTCTTTAATTGTTTCAGCAACAGGCCTCAATGCTAATATGCAATTCGAACTGTTTCAGCACTTATACATTTCTGATCAATGGTTAAGTATGAGAGTAATGTAAAATTATATGCAAAACAGATTAAACATATAGTAAAGAGAAGAGACGTTATATACCTTTGGAAAGATAGGGTAAAGTGATAATGTGAGTTTAAATGTGAGTGAAACAAGGGTGTAAAGGTAGCAAAAAGTGTGAGCAAAAAGGTACATTGTATGGTCCTAACACCCTGTTCTACGGTTGGGAGGAATGTGGTTGTTCCCTTTGTCTCTCAGCGTATTATTTCAGATATATTATTTTTTTCCCTTCTCTGGATGAATTCTATATAAATGAATGTTCTTAATAGACTACAATCTGCAAAATTTGGTTAGGGTTATTGTTATGAACAAAAATCTGGTTGAATGTTTGTTGAACTCAATATATGATCAAAGGAAACCTCTAGACTAATTCTGGGTGAATGTTATATAAATGGATATATGATAGACTACAACTGTAAAATTCTGGTTAGGGTTATTGTCATAAACAAAATCCAATTGAATGTTGTTGAAACTCAATATTTGATCAAAGGGAACATCTAGATTAATTCTGGGTGAATGTTGTTTTATTGGGTATACCAGCTAAAAGGATATGTTGGTTCTATATATTTGATTCCTAATATGATGAGATAGAAACTGTAGAATAAGGTTCACCTTAAAATCGTATTGACTGTGAAAAAAAAAACTAGCTAGAAGCGAAAATGTGAATGGAGTCAGATCAAAAAGACATATATAAGTCTGCTTATGCGCATGTCGGTAACTTTATACAGAATCACAGTAATAAGATGGAATTCATTCATGTATCTATTAAACTAGAACCCATATAGAGGTTATGTATGATGGAAATTTAAGATCTGTATGCATACACACACACACACACACACGCACACACGCACACACACACACATATATATATATAATAAGCATGTGAATTGTAGAAATTTCCATCTTAAGAAACTACTATATATATATATATATATATACATATAGGTAAATATTCATGATAAAATGGGAGCCATTTGGGTCTAGCAACCTTACATAAAATTATGGAATTAAAATTCAAAAACAATTGTCAACTACAGAGACCCATGACTAAATTCTAGAGGCGCGAGGGCCTACAAACTCAAAGCCTAGATTGGAATCCCGTAAATAGAATATACATTTGTTTGGAAATTTCACAAGCTCTATCGACCAAGAAGTATGACAACCTGACCGTAACAAAAAGAAAGAGCTAAAACAACATTTTGATTCCGATGACAAACCCTAGAAATTTTAAACAGTATGTACAATATTTGAAATACCATGGACTCACAACCTGGAAATTTAATTATAATAAGCATTCATGTATTCATCAATAACCACAACCATATATCCAGTCTAAAAACCTAATTATATCTTACACAGTGTGCCAATACGAAATGGACCGATTGGTCGCTTACAGTAAAATTGAATTCAAAGTTATTCATCATAGAGTTAAAGGTTCAACCTTTAGGGCTTCTCCGTTAAATAAAAAAAGGTAAAACCAAGTGCAAAACTAAATTGTGCACCATAATAGTCTGGAATCTCTACCCACGATCACTATATCAGAATCAAAGCACTTAGTGGAGGTTGTAAGAAGTTGAAGCGCTAAATTAGAACCCGATTACCTTTTTCTTTACATGGCATGACTCTGAGACAAAGACTTGTGAGCAAGCAATCCCTAGGAGGAAGCACAACAGTAAGAAAATGAGAAACCTTTGGAACTCTGAAACAGACAAGTTCAAAGAAAAAATCTAAGACAACCTTTATGCTACAGAAAACTTGATTATGCATCATTAATTAACTTATGATCTGAGTTAGACAGATCGTCGCGCGATCGAGGAGGACACCCACAGAATGGAAGGGAAGGTGGGTCGAGGTCAAAATGATGGGTACCTCAAAAAGCATCAGGAGGTCCCATCATTATATTGATGAAAACAATTCGTTAACAATCAAAGAAAATCTAATAAGGAATTGTAAATTTTAAAATGATATAAAACCATACAGAGATCCTACTCTACCAAAATAGTATGAAATGACTGAACTATGAAAATATGAGACTTCACCCTTTCCCTATAATAACCATTATGGATGAACGGTCGACAATAATAATCCAAATGAGAGTTAATAAAATTTGAGATACTGGGAAGCCAAGTATCGTGGAATGCTCATAGGATAACCCTAATCTTTGAATAGTAAAGAACAACTAAATTATTTTACAGTAAATATTTCAGGAGGGTCAGGGAACTATAAAGACTCAGTACCTTGAAAATACGATTTTCTCATACCGAATCCCAAAAAAAATGGTAGAAAGTAACTGATGACTTTGTTTTATTTAAGCATAGAGTTACAGTTTTGGTCAAGGTACTAATACACAAAGAACCTCCTAAATATTAAACCACTCAGGATTTAAATGGGAGTCTTCATTACCTCCTCAGTGGAAGATGAAGAAAATAAAATATGAAATGATAGGGGCAGCCTCAATTGAATCCTAACCTCAAGAACCTTACAAACAAGTTTTAATCCTTTACAAAGGTTTCCAAACAGTCGGAAGGATACATGTAATATCTTTATATAGTTCTAGACAAGGCAACTTCGTAGGTTAAAGAAAGTCGCGAGCATAGAGTATTCTTACCTTTCAAAGTATACAATCAGGGTCTTTGAATGCACGCCAGTATCGAAGAGAGTCCACTATTCCATGGTTTAATTTTCATTTGGGCTGAGAGTAACAGAGGTCATATGACCGAACCCTGTGTTCACACAAAAATGGAGTGCAACAAAGAAACAATACTGGAAAGAAAAAGTTTCTCGACGGTCATAGTAACGGGTGAGTAAAGGACACGAGACGAGGCCATGTGATTGACCTGAGGTGGCGAAAGCATATTGGGCACAGAGGCAAAACATTAACCTTGGGAGTACACCACCAACCCTCTAATTAATATCATAGGATGGGTCTTAAGTCTTGCCAGTGTACTCGTGCCACTCTACATAAATGCTCAGTTATGGAGGGGATTAAGTGCAAATGAGTTAGGTTTAGACCATACCCTTTGGTCATTCTAGTTATGATTGGACACTTAACCTTAGCCTCGTAACTACCTAAACATTGTTAGCTAGTTTGTGCTCCACCGAATCGTAACCATGTCCCTTGTGCTAAACACTTATTTCCTAGTGTTGATTCTAGCTTAAAACAAGTACCACAATATCTATGTATGACTAGATTATTATGGATTATGTGGCATATGATGGAAATTCACACAATTTGGGAAGGATTCTATAGGGTACAAAGTCAATGTTATAGGTTCGCGCAAAATCATAATATTAAAATGGGAAAGTTAGGATTCAAGTCCTAAATATACATTACTGTATAGATGGATATATATTTATGTATTTAAGATCTATGGGTGCAATATATGTGTTGAAAAAAGGTACCAATTTTTTTTAGAGAGAGACCCTTTATTAAGTTTATTATTATCTTGTAATGGCAGAATTTAAATCTGTAATCATAATGAACATTACTACCCCTTCATTAGAAAATTTTAAGGGAAAGGGCACCCTACCCCACCCTATGTAGAAGAGAATGATTCAGACATTGGCTTGGATGGGTCAAAGAACAGTCATAGGACTAGTTTACCCAGGGCTAAGATGAGCCTGCTGAGAGTATTACTATCGTATGGAAATTATCTACATAAGTTGGTTAAGGAGAAGGATACAAATTAAAATTCAGTTGGGATTTTACCCAACAAGATTGAATCGTGCTAGATTTTGGAAGAAGAAGCATATCATTTCTTTTGGGAAATGATAGTCAGTCCTACAAAAGTGGGATTATGCTGAGGAGAATTAATAATAAAGCTTGGATGTAAATGGCATAAATCATGTTTAAGGAATACTTAAGTCCAAAAAGAAAATGGATTGAATAGGAGGCAGGAGCTTTGTAAAAGTGGTCTTAATGGATCCTTCATTAATTAAAAGTGTTGATTAAATGAAGGATTATGAATTCGGTGTACAATCCTCCATGTCTAGAGGCCTTATGGAAGTAGGTGATATCAACCTACTTGACCAGTCATAAATGAAAAACTTCCTACTGGGGTAATCCCTTCTTGTAAAATAAAATAAGTCATGTGGAATGAGAATGAACCTCATGGAAGAAGTGGAATGACATGAGAAAGTTAAAAATATCATGGTTGTGCTAGGGGAGTGTGTATCCCTATTAACTTAAGGGTGTTTCTATGAAAGAGGAATAGGTATGGTGGCCATTTTTTGAAAAGGTAGAGCATGTGCAACTCTCTTGTTCCAAAGGGAACTAAGAAACAAATTTGTTTCTAAGTATAGGAATTGTTGGGCAAAAATTTTTCTAATCAAGATGATAAATGAAGCTGCAGAAATATGGAGTGATTGAGTAAGAAATCACTACAACCTCCCTTTCTTGGTGGATAGAAAACTAATCTGCCATAATTCATGTGGGAGGAGGAGAGTGACCTTTGTCCCTGGTTGTTGTTGAATATAAATATTAATGAAATGTTGATCCTGAATATGGTAAAGAAAGTGTTGGGACCCTTATAGATGACCAATGGGTTAGGTTTACATTTAGAGGTGGATGGTATCCATATAAGGTATGTCTTGATATGTTCAAGTAATAGTGAGAGGGAATCTAGAAAACGATTCCCTTGATAAAAACGTATGTTAACCAAAAATTGTTTGAGGCATGAAAAAGAATATATATAAGTTTTCTTGTTGCCTTGGGAATTGTTGGAATTTCCCAGATGGTATTTCTAGGTTTTTGAATAACTTTATACTAGTCGAGGTAAACATTCCTTCTTACTAGTTGTTATCGTATGGAAAGGGGGGCATAGTTATGATTATGTCTGCTAAACTTTCCCTAAGGATATCCTATGGATCACTGCAATCTATCAACAGAGAGATAATCTCAGTGATGAGTATCTCTATGAGACTGATCATAAGAATGATTGGAAGATATTGAGAGAAGGATATGGAATTTTGAAATGTCCATGTTTGTGGATGACATGGAACAAGGTGCAACCAAGGAAATTGCATGTTGAACATCTATCTATCTTTATGCATGCTTGAGTGCATGGAATGATTGTGTTATAAGGTTTCCCAATATGAAGACTGGTATGAAGACCAAATAGATATGAGTGAATGATATTATATGTGCAAGTGATGCACATGTATGATGTAAGAGTTTATGTATAATAAAGGTACGGTGTGACTACCTGGATGAGTGAAAGTAAGGAAATAATTTCACTTGCCAAGATTAAATGAATACCATGGCTCCATGGTTGACTCCATTCTAAAGAGTCACGAAAGTTCTATTTTGAATGATAACTTGAGGGGAATGTGTTCCATTCCATCAAGGAAAGATAGTATAAATAAATGAAAGAGTAAATGAACAAGGATGCTCTATTGTCATGATAAAAGACAACATGAATATGACTTTGAGGACCATGTGTACATGATTGTGAACAATCATGAACTAAATAATTTTCAATCGATATGGAAACGAAACTATAAACGATGAATATGGTGGGAACACACACAACATCCTAATGTGTGTGATTAAGTGCATGGAAGAATAGTCTGAAAGCAAGATGAAAACATAAAGGAAATGCTCTTAATGTGTATTTGGAATACATCATAGGAATGCACGTTTATATTCCTTATGGAATATTTGGTAAATAACGAAAGTGGTAAAGCTGAAGCTAACTCAAGGTTGAGGCCATCAAATATAGTGATGGATATGCAATAAGGAAGTTGCATTCCAAAGGAGTTCCCTGTGGAGGAACTGTGTGAAGACTTTGTTAGGAGAACAAAGTCACAACCTTAATGACTACTGAGAATTGAGAAGTTGGCTTCAAGCATATATATATATATATATATATATATATATATATATATATATATAGGAATCCTGGATTAGATTTTAAAAACATCATGCATGAATGGAAGACTAACAAATGAATGTTGACCATTCTGATAACTAAATGGTAATGTGTAGAATGGATAGGTTCATGATTCAGTATGAGCAGAAAGTTTTCTATTGGATCATGTTGATGTATATACAAGGTTAGGGAGATACTAACCAAGGCTTCTTAGGGAAAAGAGCAGAAATATCCCAGCAGGGAGTAGATTGCATAAGAAAAAAAAGAGAAAAGGAGGAATACTTTCATCACCCTAAAAGATCTAAATTGTTTAACATAGTTGTAAGACTTAGAAGAGCAGTTGTGGAAACAAGTAGATATGGAAAAAGGAAAATAAATAAGTAAGTAAGTTAGAATGAATAGGCTTGGTTAAGCAGTGACAAGTAAAAACAGTGAGGCCTTGGAAAATAACTCAGTTGGACTGAAATTCCATGGTTGTGTAGAAAAAGTTAGACAAGAGAAGAATTCCTTGACCCATTCCTTGTTGTTTATTGTATTTCTATGGTACGAGAGATTGATTTACTAATGAAATTAAATGTTTTGAAATCATAGTGATGATGTTTGTATGACTGTAGAAACAAATGAAAATTGTTTGTGTTGCAATCATGAAAACATTAAGGATAATGTGATGAAGTGCACAAAGATATGATAAAGGACATATTTGAAAATGTTTTATTGATTTGAATGCTATGATAAAAGCATTTTTATTTTACATGATGACTAATATATTTTTGATGTATGTCATGTGTAGAAAGAAAATGGAGGTTTTGAGAAAGACAGTTGCCAATGCTAGACAACCTCAAGTAGAGGATGACTATGAGAAGGTTGTTGTTAAAATATTATTGGAAGGACTTTGGGAACCCCATGGAGCACTACTGATGATGTAAAAATCAGAAAAAGGGTGCTAGCATACAGAAAAGGTATAAAAAAATCCATGCCTATGTGGCATAAGGTATGGAGGGATTTGGTAAGAATCCCCTCTAAAGTATTTTAATTTCTTATTGATATGAGAATAATTTTGAGTGTCTATTGTATTCCATTGCTACCCAAGTAGGGTAAGGTTCAGGAAAGAAGAATCTAAATAATAGAGAGAGAAAGTATATGCCAGTCAAGGATGAGTTATAATCCTTGCAAGAAAATTCATGAGTAAGGAGTACCATGGGTACCATGACCAATCTAGGGAGATTGGGAATAAAGGTTCTCATAGTTAGCACATTGCATGGAATGAATTGAGGAAATGCATGTTTGCATAAGAAGGAAGAAAATGGATTTCCCATTAAGGAAGAAGGACCTTCCAATACTCTACTTGAATTATAGAGGTGTTAAAGAAATAAAATTTGGGTGGCCATGAGTGTTGGAACTCTGGTTACTAATGAAGGAAGAATGATTGGGTGCATTCAAGCGAAGATTTTAGTTTCATATGTGCTTATTTGGGATCGTGATCAGCCTATAGCAGGAAGCACATTTTTGTTGTAATAATAAATGAGAATGAATAAGAAATATGGACAAGAGGTTGGTTGAGATCGAACACACCATCCCAGAGTGCTTGTCATAAAGTGTGGCAAACTAGAAATCAATGCAAGGGTGCATTGGGTATGAATGTGTCCATGAATATTGGTAGATTGATTAAAGTCATTTTATATTTGAATTGCATTTGGAAAATTTAGTATGTCGAAAGGATGCATACATAAATAATGATATTTCCTTTTTCTTTGTACCCTTGAATAGATGGAATTTTCCTCTTGAATTTCGAACAACAGTCAGATGTTTTTGCATGAAATTGTGATTAATATGTTTTTTGTCCAAAATTATTGAAGGCGGGTGATGAAGGCCAAGGTTCTGGAAAGGACCTAACCAAGAAAGAGGATCAATATTTCTAAAGCAACTAAATGATAAAGGCATGACCGATGTTTCCCCTAACTTGTAATTAATCATTACTTATTATTACCATGCTATGGAATGTGAACAATGTAAATGTATTGTTGTTTAGATTTCCAAAAAAATGACCATGGGGCTGAATCCTTGAAGTACTTTCCATGATATAACTAGAGGAAAGAGTGAGGAAAATGTAGAGAGGGTTCATTATGTCAAATGACCCAAATTATCCTTGCTGAAAAAATAAGCCCCATCCTTATCCTAATAAAGAATAAGTTAATGAAAGAAGGACTGGTGGTTGAATAATCAACTACCCCAATGAATGGAAGCATGGAGGGCTTATCTAAGGAGACAAACAATTGTCAGCCCTAAGTACCACAAAGCGTAGTTTCCTACTGGTCAAGATTGACCCTAGTTCCTTCTGACAGAAGGAACAAGACATGTCCAGAACCTCCCTGGGGAAAAAGGAGAGGGCGTACAAGAGAAGAGGATATACCATTTAGAAAGATCAAGAGTAAATGAGGCTCTCCAGATGAGAAGAAGAAGTGAAGGGTTAAGTTGTTCTAGTTACTAGAGAGAACCAGAGGAGTAATTCAATCTCTAAGGAAGAGAATCAATGAAAGGATTGCACTAGCGCATAAAATAAAAATATTAGAGAACTCATGGAAGAGTTATGAACTGGAGCACAAAAGACCTAAAATCTAGACTGGAGAAAAAGAGGGTCGCGGACTAGGTGTTGACTGGAAAGAAGTCGATGTTGGAAGCAGAGGGCATCAAGGGACAATGTAGTTGTGAAGGGAATCTCTTTCATAGAGGAAATCCAGTTGGGAAGGAATAAGAAAAAACCCTTCGAGTCCCTAAGCTCAGTGGGGAAGAAGGGATACTTCTAATGCTTCTAGACAGGTGGAGGATAGTAACCTCCCCGATACCATTCTTATGTTTTAAAAGAGAACCCATAAAACATGATCTGAGAATAAGGTCATGACCTTGATGCTAAGAGAGCACCTGATAAACCTCACATAGGTTGTGATAGAGAGAGGATATCTAAGGAATTTGCAGAAGTTTTCCTAGTGATATCATTGCTTGAAATGGGGGTGGCCAGATTGCTAAGAGTGAATGCCTCTGAGCCTATGGTTGGGTGGAAAGGCGAACACCCACAGTTAGTTGGCTAGATGCAACTTGTAATAGATAGGTATTTCATATACCCTATGCACTTGAATTGAAATGCATGATTTGAATGCTTGCATTTGTGATATACATGTACCTCTTGGATATAGGAGGGTGATGGTATGATATTTTGTTAAAATGTGCCTCACGTGAAATTGATGGTAATAAGGATTATTGTTCTTCTTTAAACTGCTTCATTTGAATGGTTGTAAGAGGATAAGTTTTACCTTTGTGCTGGTGGGAAAATACTCAAGGTTTTTTCCCCATTGTCAACTTCACATTTCTAGAGTTGGGATAGACTCCATGAGACTACTACAGTCCTATTGATCCCTCGAAAATATCTTTCCGTATAATAGATCTTGAGTTATGTGAATGGAAGATGCTTCCTCCAAACCAGTCATTTAGGAGACCACAGTCTCATTCCCATGCCCTTAACCAAATATTGTCTAATATTTATGAGTGTAGCCTGTGGAGCTTGACAAAGATCCACAGGACTAGGACCATGGAACCCTTCACTACACTAAAAAAGGAGCTAGGTTATTCGAGACTCCGGGAGTCTGAAGCTTTGGGGTGAATGAACATTGAAACATCCTAAATGCGTCACAGGTGACCTGTCAGAATGGTAACTTGATGGTTGAGCAACAATTGGCATCCATTTACCCATTATAATGAGATTCATCCCCTTGTTAAACCTAGATCTACTTCCCGATCATGAAGTAACGTGAGTCGTATATCTAAGGATATTCAGGATCTCCCCTGACCATTGGATCTACATCATGGTTAGTCCAGTGTTGACCACTCTAGGAGAAAATGTGTGTTAAATGGTTGGAATCCCTGAACGTCGAACTCACGAAGTAACGTGAGATGTGGACCTAAGGATCTTTCAGGATCCTTCTTGACCATTAGATCGATTTTTACTAGAAGGATAGAGTAAGGGAAGGGATGACTAAAAACATGTGGTCATTCTTCCCTATGATCCTCCCATTCGGTTACCCCGAGAGTAAAGACCTAGGATTGCATGGATCTTGAGAGCACAAAGCCATAAATCCTCATCACGCATTGGATCAAACCAGGGAAGATTATGGGTCGTCAAATCATTATTTGACTCTCCGTCTAAATGCCACTTCGGGTGATTCATGATGAAAGGTGTGGATTCTCCCCAAAGGCCGAAGGATGGAGTGACATCAACAGACGACATGGCCAAGGTACACGGTGGAGTCTGACTGAATGATGGATCTGATACATGTCATTTCATGGCTAAGCCATGTGTCTTACTAACTCATCACATATGGTATAAGATAAGAGATATGGGTGCCATGTCTCAAGGTGGTGTCATCGCCACACATCTACCAGGTGGAAGATGGTAGTAGGGACACTTGTGCAGAACACCTCATACGCAAGAAGGAATTTCTCTGAGAGTTTGGGACTTTAGAACTTAGGTTTTTTGGAGTGATAAGACGCAAGCTCCAAAAGGGTCGAAGGCCAAATCCACATGTTAGGACTCAGGGGTTTGGGACTTCGGAGGATTTGAAAATAGAGAAAAGTGGTTGAAGCACCAAAGTTTCCCCAGTTGTAGTGTCAAGCTCTGATAGGATGGGCCCACGTGTTTTGTGGTGATGTGTCATGTCTGGATAGTTCCATGTGTTATCATGGGATTGGACACAAATTAGGTGTGGGACCCCACCTCTCTAGTAAAGTCCAAGAAATGTGTTAAGTGCAGGTAAATCTTAATTGTTAGACCCAAAGGTGGACAGAACTCCACCATAGATTCTAGAGTAGAGAGAGGCTATGAGACTTTGAGTCTTCGGGAGGATTTAGTGTTGTACAAAGGATCATGGAAAGGCCAAAGTCTGAAGGACTAGGTTGTAGTGTCAGTCGCATGATAAGGTAAAAGGGAAAACAAGAAGTAACGAGGTTTTGGGATTTTTGGATCCATGCTCTCGTGATTCATGTAATCTTAAGTATTTAGTTCTGGCGTAACCAATTGGGAGGATCATAAGGAAGAATGACCGCTTGCTATCAATCATCCCTTCCCTTACTATATCCTTCCACTAACACTTGATCTAATGGTCAAGAAGGATCCTTAGATCCATGACTCATGTTACTTCATGATTTAGACATTCGAGGATTCCATCCATTTAACACCCTTTTTCTCCCAGAGTGGTCAATATCAAACTGACCACAACATAGATCCAACGGTCATGGGAGATCTTGAATATCCTCAGATCTACAACTTGTGTTACTTCATGATCGAGAAGTGGATCGAGGTTTAACAAGGGGACGAATTCCATGATAACGAGTAAATGAATGAAATTTTTTTGTCAACCATCAATTTATCGGTCCAACAGGTCACCTTCCGTGCATTTAGGACATTACAATGTTCATTCACCCTAGAGATTTGGACTCCCGGAGTCCCGAATAACTTAGCTCATTTTTTAGTGTAGTGAAGGGTTCCTTGGTCCTGGTCCTATGGATGTTTTTCAAGATCCAGAGGTTATACTCATAAATCTTAGCCAATATTTGGTTAAGGTCATGGGCATGATCCTATGGTCTCTTGGATGACTGGTTTGAAGGAATCACCTTCCATTTACAGAACTCGAGCTCTATAATAGGGAAAGGTATTTTCTAGGGATCAACCTGACTATAGTAGTCATTTCGAGTCTATCCCGACTCTAGAACTGTCAAGTTGATCATGGGGAAAACACCTTGAGGATTTTCCCACGTGCACAGAGGCCAAAGTTGTCCTCTTACAACCATTCAAATGCAACATTTTATAGAAGAACAATAATCCTTATTACCATCAATTTCACGTGATCCACATTTTAACACAATATTATACCATCACCCTCCTATATCCAGGAGGTACATGTATATCACAAATACAAGCATTCAAATCATGCATTTCAATTCAAGTCAATAGGGTATATGAAATACTTATCTATTATAAGTTTCATCCATCCAAATGAATGTGGGTGTTCACCTCTCCACCCAACCATAGGCTCAGAGGAATTCCCTCATATCACTCTAGCCACCCCCGTGCCAAGCCATGATATCACCAAGGAAACTTCTACAAATTCCTCAGATATCCTCTCTTTTTCACAACCTCTGCGAGGTTTATCAAGTGCTCTCTTAGCATCAATCTCGTGATCTTATTCTCAAGTTAGGTTTTCTGGGTTCTCTTTCCAAACTCAATAATGATTTTGGGGAGGTTACTCTCCACCACCTCTTTGGCAACACTAGAAGTATCCCTTCTTCCCCACTAAGCTTAGGGCCTCCACGGGGTTTATCAGATGCCTTCCCAACTAGATTTTCTCTATGCAATAGAGTCCCTTCACAACTACATTGTCCCTCGATGCCCTCTCCTTCTAGCACCAGTTTATTCCAGGCCAACACCAAGTCTGCAACCCTCTTTTTCTCCAGTCTTGGTTTTGGGTCTTTTATGATCCAATTCAAAACTCTTCCATGAGTTCCATGATCTTTCTATTGTATGCACTAGCTCATTCCTTTCAGCAATTCTCTTCCTCGGAGACTGAATTCCTCCTCTGGTTCTCTCCAGTAACCAGAACAACTTAATTATTTAGTTCTTCTTCTCAGTTGAAGAGCCTCATGTGCTCTTCCTCTTTCTGAATGGTATATCCTCTTCTCTTGCATTCCCTCTCCATTTTTCCCAGGGAGGTTCTAGACCTGTCTTATTCTTTCTATCATAAGGGACTCGGGTCAATATGGGCCTATAATAAATTGCATTCTATGGTACTTCGGGGTGACAATTTGGTGTCTCCTCAACCAGACCCTCCATGCTTCCATTCATTGGGGTAGTTGATTTTTCAACCACTGGTCTTTCTTTCATTAACTGATTATTCTTTGGGATCATGATGAGGATTATTATTTCAGCAAGGATAATTTGGGTCATTTGACATAATGAACCCTCTCTACACTTTCCTCACTCTTTCCTCTAGTGATATCATGGCCATTACTTCAAGGCTTCACCCCCATAGTCAATTTTTTGGAAATCTAAACAATAATACATTTAGACTGTTCACATGCCATAGAATGGTAATCATAATTAATGATTAATTACAATTTGGGGGAAACATGGGTATTACTATCGAACAACTTCGGAAGGCCATAACTCTCAAACAAGAACTCAATTTTTAATGAGTTTGTATTCGTTGGAAATTTCTTGGAGAGCATAAGGAAATGGTTCCCTTATCCAAAGGATTTAGAAAGTTGTGGAACTGAGGAAAAATTTATTCCCCATCCCTTAAAAAGGTACTTAGGGGTTGGGTGTGTGAAAACTATACTCTAACACCCCAACCAATGCACCATCGGTGCTCTATGCGGGTGTAAACATAGTAAATTATGGTTAAATATGGTTAAATACAACCTACGCATATAGCAATGGGTATGGATCCGACCTCCTATCTATCTCTATTAAACCAACACTCAGACTAACAAAACAGACACATATCTCGAGATAGGTACAAAGTATGAGGTATAGATAGCGAATCAAAGTGTGTGCCATGAGTTTCCTAGTCATGATGTTGTCTTGATTTACCTACCAAGGAGCACTATCCCCAAACATAGGATTTTTATACTCATTTTTCTCATTTTCTCGAGAGGAGTACATTGGTGATGTTATTTTTGTGCTAAGACATTTTCTATGAAAGTCTTAGTCCATATTATCTATGAAATTTTATACTTATTCTTCTCAGAATTTTGTAAGGAATTCAATGGTAAACTCTATATATGAGTATGAGTAGTAGCATTGAAGAGTAACTTCAAATTTGGCTTTGTAAGACCATTTTTTTATTGTAATTTTGACATTTTGAGATTATGAAAAGTAGTATCATTGTTTAAAAGAGAACTAGGAGATGTAGTAAACTCTGTCATCAATATTGTATTTTGAGTTCTTTTATTTTATGTTGTGTTATCTCATTATTCTTCAAGTTATTCATCATTTTATAAGGTTTTGGATAATAATTACATCATCATGTGTTCTACAAATAACCTCAATACAATCACGAATTATTTTGAATCACGTTAGATGCTAATATGGATTTTTAAAGATTAATATTAGTATTTAAGGAGGATCAAGTGGCATTAGAGCCATGTTTTACATGTATTTGTAGGTTGATGTGATGAGGTTCAATACTCAAGTTGGTGAAGGTGTTTGAAGGCTCTCAAAACATATATTGTTTTGTAAAAGACAACATGAGTAAATCCCTCATGAAGTTAAGGCTCTAGAAGGACATTAATCGACAAATTCAGAAAGAGAATTTTGAATTAAAGATGAAACTACAATATCTCAAGGAGGAGGAGAAGAAGATTCAAGATCGATTGATATGTCATGAGGAATTCCATAAAGGTATTTTTCATGAGTTGGATAGAAATTTACAAACTAAGGATGAGATATTGGCACCATTCCATGAAGTCGGGAAAGTATAGAATGAAAATTATCTAATTCAAGAGAAACTAGCTCCTTCAAAAGGTGTGATCAAGAAAGATTGTTCCATGTATTCATCTTCTCTCTATCAGGATGGAGAATGATCAAGGAAAACTAAAGTAAGGATAAATTTAGATAAATAGGTCCTTCATAAGAAATATATTTTACCTTCCAGCCCAAGGAAAGGTGACAAATGTAAGATATCTCAAGGAAGAGATGTGCATTCTAAATAGGGAGTGAATACATTTCCCACTAGTAAGATTGGTATAAATTCATGGTCTATGTATTCATGTGTTATTATGAAAATAGTAACCATAATATGGATAAATGTTGAAGAAAACAATCCTTGTAACAAAATCCATCCAAGAATAGGCCAAAGGCAAAAGTCATTTCTCAAGACAAAGGAAAAGGGGGAATGAGAAGAAGAGATCATGGCTCCAAGATGGGAACAAGACACTCTTTTTTAATTGTGGTAAGAGTGGACATCATATAGAGAAGTGTTAGACACTTTATCCATAATTATGTCCAAATAAGAACTGGAAATATGTAAGGGCACTTGCAAGAAGACATGCAATATCCCCAAGTGAAGTTAATAGTTTTGTTGAAGTATTTGAGAAAGAATACTTCTTAATGGTTGGTATTAACAATGTTGTTGGTTGTGGATCCTGATTATCTTCCTGATCCAGAGGTCTTTGTTTTCAGCCGTGTTTATACCCCAGAAGAATGTACATTCCTCCATGCGGGGGGTTATCCCCCTTGTGGGGGTTCCAGGGCGAAGCCCCCGAAGGAATAATTTACTTGTAAATGTATATTGTAATTTCATTGTAAATTTGGACCGTTCATTATAAGGTCCCAGATCTAACCATAGAAGTTGTGTTAGTGTTTTTTTCCCTAGAAGGAAACCCTCTTTCATGAGGGAAATGTATTGCGGCTATGTATTATTGTGAATATTGTATTTTGAGAGAGGAAATTGTGAGAGAAAGAAGTGGAAGTTACAATAGGTTTGTTGTAGGTTGTATCCCTTCATTTGTTGGATAATAATAAAGGAAGGACTTGGAAATTTCTCTGGTGGACGTAGCCCACACTGGGTGAACCATGTATATATGTGTATCTATTGTATTGTGTATCTTTTGTGTTTTATTTCCGCATTTGTTTTATTTTATTGATATGCGATCCTTTTTTTCTAACAAATGGTGTTAGAGAGAAAGGTAACTCACATGAAAAGAGGGTTCTTGGTTTGAGTGGGAGCACTGGTGTAAGATGGAAAGTTTAGGGTCGATAAATTTAATGTCCAAAACTGTCGGTTATGGAAGATGCAAATGGAAGATTATTTATATCAAAAGGATCTATTGCTACCTTTGGGTGGAATAGAAAAGAAGACGATGGCCATGAAGGATGAAGAATGGGAGGTTCTTGATAGAAAGGCTCTAGGAGCGATACGGTTGATCCTGGAAATGTCGGTGGCTTTCAATATTTCGAAAGAAAAGACAATGAAGGAGCTTATGGATGCATTGGCTAAACTATATGAAAAAATATCTCTGTCCAATAAGGTATTTCTAGTGAGATATTATTTAATATGAAGATGTCAGAAGGTGGGTTTGTTGAATCTCATTTAAATGAATTTAATATGGTTACTAATCAACTAAGTTCTGTAAAAGTGGACTTTAATGATGAGGTCAAGGCTCTTCTAATCTTGTGCTCATTTCTAGAAAGCTGGAATGTCTTTGTCATGGATGTAAGTAACTCTATCTCTAGTTCAAACAGTTTAAAATTTGATGATGTTGTTGGTGTTATCCTTGGTGAGGAAATGCGATCAAAAATCACAAGTGATACATAAGGTAATGTGTTAAACATGGAGAACAAGGGAATACAAAAGGATAGAGGAAAGGGCTCAGGGAATGACAAGAATTCTAGGAAGGTCAGATCCAAATCCATATTTGGAAAGATAGAGTGTTGGAATTGTGGTAATAAAGGACATCTAAAGAAAGACTATAGAGCTCCAAAGAATTAAAGAGATGGACAGCATGAGAAAAATCAAGAAGAAAATGTAACAGGTGATGTGTTACAAGATGCTTTGATTCTTTCTGTAGATAGTATTTCTAATTCGTGGGCAGTATATTTAGGGGCTTCATTTTTCCACACCAGATAAGAAACATTTTCTATATTATGTTCAAGGTGATTTTGGACAGGTTCATTTGGGTGATGATGCACCATGCAAAATTGTTGGAATGAGAAAGGTAAAAATAAAGCAAAGCAATGAAAACCAATGGTTGTTGAAAGAGGTAAGACATGTTCCATATCTAAGGAAAAATCTGATTTCAACAGGGTAGTTTGAAAGTGAAGGTTTTCTATCCATATTTATAGAAAAGGTGTGGAAGGTCACCAAAGGATCATTGGTGATAGAAAAAGGAGATAAGGTAGGTACATTGTATTTATGTACTAGTAATATTGAATCTTCTATCTCATTATCTTATATAAGAGTGGATATAACATTGTGGCATCATATGATTAGACAAATGAGTGATAAGGGGATGTAGATACTTCACAAAATAAATTTGTTGCCAAATCTTAAAAAAATTGATTTGGATTTTTGTGAGAATTGTGTTTATGGAAATTAGAAGAGAGACATATTTCTCAGAGTTGGAAAATAAAAGAAGAGAGAAAGGTTAGATTTTGTGCATACAAATGTATGGGTACTAGATAAAGTATCATATCTTGGTGGCTCTTGTTATTATGTTACTTTTATTGATGATGCAACTAGAAAAACTTGGATTTATTGCATTCGAAAAAAATCTGATGTTTTGTATACTTTTAAGAAATGGGAAGCTTTGGTTGAGAATGAGACAGGAAAAAGGTTGAAGTGTCTTAAATTAGAAAATGGAGGTGAATATTACAGAAAGGAGTTTGATTATTACTATTAATACCATGGGATTCGTAGAGAGAAGACAATTCCAGGAACACCACAAAAAAGTGGTGTGTTATAAAGGATGAACAAGAAAATCATGGAGTGTGCAAGGGGTATGAGATTGCATGTTGGTTTTCCCTTATAGTTCTGGGTAGATGTTGTAGATACTATTGTTTACTTAATAAACATGGGACCTTCAATCTCTTTGGGTGGTGGAATTACAGAGGGGGCATGGATAGGTAAAAAGGTAAACTGTTATTTTTGAAGACTTTCGGTTGTGGATCGTTTGTCCATATTGATAAATAAAATAGAACAAAGCTTAAGGCAAAATTCAAGAAGTGTACCTTTATTTGATACGATCTTAATGATTTTGGTTATCGCTTATGGTATTATGAAAATAAAAAAATCATTAGGAGTAGAGATGTCATATTCAATGAGAAGGTCATGTACACCGATCAGTTGTAGGGAAAGAAATGAGAAAAGGAAAAACAAGAATACACATTGCTTGATGAGATGACTGAAAAAGAAATTCCAAAGGTACCATAAAATAAAAGATGTACAACAACAGGAGCAACGAGTACCTCAAAACCCTGCAAGTGTTGTTAGAAGATCTACCAGGTTAAGTAGACCCCCTGAAAAATACTCTCCTTCATTGTATTATTTATTGTTGATTGATTATGGTGAACCAGAATGTTATGGAGAGGAAATGCAGGTAGACACCAAAAAGAAGTGGAAGCAAGGCATGAAAGAGGAAATGTATTCCTTGGTAAATAACCAAACTTGGGATTTGGTTCAGTTGTCTGCAGGAAAAAGAGCAGTGAAAAATAAATGGGTTTACAAGTTGAAGGAATAATATGGAGGAAAAAAGAGGTATAAGGATAGACTTGTTTTAAAGAGGTTTGCACAAAATAAAGCTATAGATTTTGATGAAATTTTTTCACCATTTGTTAAAATGACTTCAATTGGGCCTATTTTAAGTCTTGTGGTAGTAGAAGATTTGCATCTTGAACAGTTAGATGTAAAGACAACTTTTCTCCATGGGGATTTGGAGGAAGAGATTTATATGTAGCAGCCATAGGGGTATAAAGTCAAAGGGAAGGATAATTTGATATGTAGGTTGAAGAAGATCTTGTATGGCCTAAATCAAGCTCTAAGGCAGTGGTATTTGGAATTTGATAGGTTTACGATAGAACAAGGTTATAGTAGATATCATTATGATCACTGTGTTAATTTTAAAAGTCTAGAAAATGGAAGCTATGTTTTCTTTCTATTGTATGTAGATGACATGATTTTTATAGCGTCTAATATGCAAGATATAAATGTGCTCAAGAAGAAATTATCTAATTCATTTGCGATGAAGGATTTGGGTTCTGCAAATAAAATCCTTGGTATGAGAATAACAAGAGACAAGAAAAGTCACAAATTGACATTGTCTCAGGGTGAGTACATAGAGAAGGTGTTGGAGAGGTTTAGAATGTAGAGTGAAAAACCAATTAGTACACCTTTGGCCATACATTTCAAATTAACTAAGGAAATGTGTCCCAAGACACAGGAGAAGATATAATACATGTCCAGGGTCCCTTATTCATAAACAGTTGGCAGTTTGATGTATGCGATGGTTTGCACAAGACCAAATATTGCACATGCAGTGGGAGTTGTGAGCATGTATATAAACAATCCAGGTAAAGAAAATTTGGATGCAAATAAGTGGATTCTTAGGTATTTGAGAGGTACTACTAATCATGTATTATGTTTTGGAGGTTCAGACACTATCCTACAGGGATAAGTTAATTCAAATATGGAAGGTGATAAAGATAGCAGGAGGAACACCACGGGGTATGTTTTTACTATAGGTGGAACAATAGTAATTTGGATTTGAAACTACAAAAGGTTGTTTCACTTTCAACAACAAAAGAACAGTATGTTGGTGCTACAGAGGCTAGTAAAGAAATGATTTGGTTACAAGGGTTTATGGAGGAATTGGGAAAGCAGGGGAATAACAGGTTGTACTGTGACATTGACAGTTCCATTCATATTGAAAATAAGCCATTCTTACATTTGAAGAATAAGAATATACAAATCAGGTACCATTTCATATGATCTATCTTGGAAGATGGACATTTGAAGTTGGAAAAGATACACACTAGCCAAAATCCTCCAGACATGTTAACTAAGGGAGTAACCAGCGAGAAATTGAGTTCCTGCTCAGTTTCAGTTGGTCTTAAAGAATGAATATGAATATGATAAATTTTCTAGGTCTAAGAAGGATCATAGTCCATCATATACATCATTGGTGGATTTGTTGAGATCAGTCTCCAAGTGGGAGATTGTTGGTGGTGGAGCCTGGTTATATTCTTGATTTAGAGGTCTTTGTTTTCAGTCGTGTTTATACCCCATGAATACTTTACAACCAGGAATAATGTACACTCCTCCACATGGGGGATTGCAAGGGGGGATACCCCAGGGGAGTGCAAGGGGGGCCGGGGGAAACCAGGCCCCCGAAGGAAAATTTTCCTTGTAAATGTATATTGTAATTTCATTGTAAATATGGACTGTTCATTATAAGGTCGCAAATATGATGGTGGAAGTTATGTTAGGGTTTTTTTCACTAGAATGAAACCCTCTTTTATGAGGGAAATTTATTGCAGCTATGTATTGTTGAGAATATTGTATTCTGAGAGAGGAGATTGTGAGAGAAAGAAGAGGAAGTTACAATAGGTTTGTTGTATGTTGTGTTGCTTCATTTGCTCGATAATAATAAAGGAACAACGAAAATTTCTCTGGTGGACATACCCCACACTGGGTGAACCATGTATATCTATGTCTCTATTGTATTATGTATCTTATTTTTTTTATCTCCGCATTTGTTTTATTTTATTGCTCCGTGATCCTGTTTTCCTAACAAGTATGACATATGAAGACATCGAGGTATTTTTCATGGACAATGACTCATCTCACCACATGACAAGAATGATATCGATATTCCTTACTTTCTTAGAGATCGATATAGATTTCTATGTAGAATATGGAATTAACACCAAACAAGAAATAAGAGGGTTTGGATATGTATGATTCCATCTTGAGTCAAGAGGATTTATGGGAATAGAACATATGCTATATATTCTAGATTTAAAAGTAAACATACTTGCAGTTGCATATTTTGAGGATGAAGGATATGAAATCACATTCCAGTATGGACAAATACTTGTGTATTCAAGGGAAGGTACTCAAAACACAACAATAGTGTTTGGTGTTCGAAAGAAGAGGTTATATAGGTTACTGGGAAGACCTATAATTGGGTCTAATGTTTTCTTGGATTCAACATCATATTCTGCGTCAGATTCAATGTCATATTCAATATCGATGTCAAAGTAATTATCAGATATAGGAAGTTGTGAGAATCCTTCCCGTACAATTGGAAGACTGAGTCCATGAACAAAACAATCTATCAAAAAAGATTTTGTTGTTAATATGTATATTTGTAAATTGCAAGTTAGTATGCATATGTTTATACCTTCTAAATCTATTTCTCTTGCTCTATTAGAAGGATTGTAATTCCATCATTAGAGAATGTTAAGAGTGAGAGGAGTCTTGTAATATTTCTATATATCCACCTTATACATTTTTAAGAGTGATAGGAATTTGTAAACATTTATATATAGACACTTTATTCAAGAGTGATATAATTCTTGTAGGGGTTTCTATATAGTCTCTCTTTGAAAAAATTATAAGAGTGAGAGGGATCTTGTAGATATTTCTAAGCCTTTAGACAACAGTGAAGATTGTAGTCATTGTATTATTATTAGATAAATAAATGCATACAGATCAAATTTTCTAAGTTAACATTATTATCCTGAAGTATCGAAGGATAAGGAACAAAAGGATGCAGGAAATTGGAACATGTAGTTCAATATCGGGAAGAACATCATAGTAATGTAAATGTTCTTAGAGTTAGTAGAGATAAGAGGTACATACTTGTGCAGTTGTATGCTATAAGTATCTCCAAAATATTATTTCATGTTCATGTAGATGTACACCTTGATCAAAAGCAGGTCAAATAGTACAAATGTATACAAAGAATATGTTTAGAGCTTCTTTCAAGGAAGGAGAGAGGAAATGAACATGGAATTCACGAGTACAAAAACAATGAGTCCAAATGGGCAAGGCATATATCAGCAATCGGCTTGGTTTTCATGATTATCAAAATAGACTATCTTTAGGAGAGAAGGAGATGGGAGTGGATTTTGAGTAGAGGATTCAGATTCAGATTTTACAGAGATTCAATGAGAAAACTTTTGTTATGAATGAATCTATGAGAAAAAAATGGAGCTATATTTAATTAACACCAATTTCCAAAGTGCTAGAGTCAGATCCATATTCCAAAAAATAAGACAAAAGTACACTAATCTAAAATCCAAGATCCAAGATGAAAATTATTTTCCAAAATATTCAACAAGGTGGAAGAGTGAAAGAAGATTCACCATCACTAATTTATTGAATAAGATACTTTTAGTAAAGGTGTAAGGGTGTGTAATATTATCATCACTAAGTTGTTGAACTATTCATACTTTTGGAGGACCAAAATTTCTTTAGTTGGAAGGTGTGATCCAGGAGGATCTAGAATGATCATAGAGGTCCAGGAGCATATTCAACGCTCACAGAGGTCTAGTAGGATCCATAAATGCTTAAAATTTGATCCTCTCAAATTTTTTCAAAAATGATTTTATTTTTGTAGAGCTTGGAGATATCTTTCCAATGGTGAAAAAATCAGCTCAAAGGGAGTTTGTATGCAAACGTTATAGCTGCTCAAAGTTTTGGTCAATAGGGGAAAAATTTCAAGCTCAAAGGTGACACATGGCACCAGTAGAAAGGTGACATGGCATGATCATACATACCATACGATTCTAACATGGAAACACCATAGAGTGCCATGTGGTATATCGTACAATTGACTGGACAAGGTGATATGGCATCGTACAACGCAAGTGGACTAATTGCAATCTGACACATGGAATTCCATATGCATATGAGACAAGTGATGTGGAAACACATGGAACAATCAGTTGGTGCCACATGTCACCAATGAATCACCTTAATATGGGCTTGTTTACCAAAAAAATAATGGTTGATGGGGGTCGAATTCGTGACCTCCTACAAGCCTACACCTCTACCATTACACCACACGATGAGACTTAACATTACTATGAATTTGTATTAATTTATGGTTGAATTATTTTAATATTGAAAATGGGTCAAGGGAATAGCCCCTGAACTACCCTTCGAATATATTGTTATGTCATATCAATTCACATATAACCAAACTTTCGGAAGTTCCAACCAATGCACTATATATATGTCTGTGTTACAACAAAACACCATATAATATGGTGTGGTCGATGGGGTTTGAACCCATGACACACCATACAATACTCTAATTCCCCAATGAATGCTCCATCGATGCTCTATTGGGATATAAACATAGAAAATTATATTTAAATATGGTAAAATGGAACCCAAGCATATATGAGTGGGTATGGATTTGACCTCCAACCCATCTCTATTTAACTAGTGCTCGAACCAACAATATAGACACAAATCTCAAGACAGGTATGGAATATGAGGTAAATATAGTGCATCAAAGTGCATTCCATGAGTTTCCATGATGTTGTCTTGCTTTTTGTGTCAAGGAGAACTATCTCCAAACAAAGGCTTGTTTATACTCATGTTTCTTGTTTTATTGAGAGTACATTGGTGATGTTTTTCTTTCGCTAAGACACTATCTATGAAATTATTAGTCCATATTTCCATTAATGAGCGCCATAGTGTGTCATTTGGCATGTAAAGAGGGTGATATTAAGCCAATTCAAAATATGGTCGAGTTTATACTCTTTTTTCTCAGAATTTGACAAGGAATTCAATGGTAAAATCTATATCTGAGTTTCATTAGCATAATTGAAGAGTAACTTCAAATTTGGATTTGTAAGACCATTTTTGTATTGTAATTTTGACATTTTGAGATTATGAAAAGAAGTATCATTGTTTAAAAGGGAACTCGGAGATGTAGTAAACTATATCATCAATATTGTGTTTTGAGTTATTTTATTTTATGTTTTTTTATCTCATTATTCTTCAAGTTATTCATCATTTTATAAGGTTTTGGATAATAAGCACATCATCATGTGTTATGAAAATCACCTCAATATGATCAAGAATTATTCTGAATCAATTTATATGCTAATATGGATTTTTAACGATTAAAATTGGTATCTAAGGATTTTTGGATTAGCAAGACAGGGAAAGAGGGAATACTCAATTCAAAAGAATTCCCACCCACATCCTTCGCGATGGTTTAAGTCCCATATAAAAGTGGTCTAAAATTCCTATGGGGAACTGTGAGACACTCTTTTTTTAAATCCAACCACACCTTATCACCAACCTGAAACTTGTGTGGAACTCAGTGTTGGTCATGTCATTGCTTGTACTTGGAATTAGCTTATTACAATATATTAGGAATTTGTTGTTGGATGTGTTGGACATGTTCAAAAATTTTGTTTCTCTATCTTCCTCAGTTTGATCATGGAAGGAATATTCCTATGAAGATGCAATGGGTAGAGATACATCCATGGGAGTCAATGGTTGGAACCCCAAGCATACCTAGAAAGGGTTGTTTCCAATAGAGTTGTGGATGCATTTTATGTAACTGCATTGAATATATGGAAGAATATCATCCCATGTATGTGGATTCTTAGAGTTGTACATGTGTAGGATATGCATAATTATCCTATTGACCGCTTCTATTTTTCCATCTATTTAGGGGTGGAAAGTAGTTGATTTGGTCATCTCGGTGTCCATTAGAGACCGCGGGATGGACCAGAAGGTACTAAGGAACCTAATGTCCCTATCTAAAATAATGGTCCATGGTAGCACAATATGAGCCTAAACATGCTCAAAGAAGAGATTATTTGTGGCTTCAATTATGATACTCTTATTACAGAGTGCCAAAATGGTCATCTTAGAAAATGGATCAACAACCAGAAATACACAATCATTACCATTCTTGGTGGGGGGAAAACCAACATATAATCCATGGATACTGACTCTTAGGGCTTGTATCAGGTAGGTAGGCAAGTCTACAACCCCTACTTTTTAATGGTAGGTTTGGAAATGGAATAGATAGTTCATGATATGATATATCTACTAACATCCTGTCATAGTTTTGGTGAGTATAAATACTTCATAAGTACTTCTACTATCCTCTCCACACCAAAGTTCCCTACCAACTGACTGTAACGTGCCTCCCAAATTATATTTTCATGCTTGCTTGAAGGAACACAAAGATGGCCTATATAGCACAAAATCCGATCATGGTGGTGAAATTTTGGAACTTATTTACCTGTGCTTAGTCTCTAATATGTAGGAGTGAACTTAGGGTAATTGATATAATTGGGGCCACCCAAAGGTCTCGTACTCACAGGAGTTAATAATTGTGGTTAGTGCCACAACCAAGGGCTTGATGAGGAAGTATACAACATGATTTGTGTTTCCCTTATTGTACTTAATGTTAAAGTGGGAATTTTGCAAGTACGTGGACCACTTATGATGGCAGTAATTATGTAACTTTCCTCGTGTCTAGATGAATTGTAGAGACTTTTGATCAGTGTGGATGAACATTTTTCTTTCCTAGAATATAATGCTTCCATTGTCAGCATGATTTCAAAATGAATTACATATCATTTTCTTTGGTGAGATACCTACAAAAAGTATGAGAAAGTTTTATCCATATTGGATAATTATATTATTTTGCATCTATACTGATACTTTCTAGGTGAAAAAATTAGAGGAGTCAACTTGCAGGGCCATTTTAGTGGTAGGTCCCAGTTTGAAAATTCATGTTTGAAACCTTATTGAGCCATTTTGATACATTGTACAATTGTTTTTGGGTTGATAGTGCTTGTAACGTGTACACACACCCTTGACAATTTTCTAAACTTTGAATCCTTTCCAATGGTGCATCAAATACCTCAATCAGAGCTCGTAAGAAAAAGTTATCCCTCCTTCAAGTTGGCATACCTTGTTGAATACAATGGTATGAGTGGATTACACGTCAGTCCCCATTTTTCATATGTATGGGGCTATCAACATCTGTATTTTCAAAAAAATAGTAGAAGGTCCAAACTGTATCTCTAATCAATGGTTGAGAAATTCATAACCCCAATCTTAAAGGACTATCAATCAATGTTAAATAATGATTCAGATTATTTTGAGAATGAAATGAAGGAAGAGATATAACAATGAAATATATAGATATATTGCAATATAAAAAAAAGATACAACAATACACAATTTTTATTAAGGAGAGAATGTACATAAACTGTAAAATCACAAAGTGAATGACTCGCTAAAATGGTGGCATCTTATCTCTGAGAAGATATGTGATGGTTGTGCTCATTTGCAATAAGATGATGATGTTTGCAATGAGTCTCTAGAGTCCTTTTTAACATAAATAAAATTCAAAACCCTAACCCCGGAAGATGAAACACCAAAATCTTTATGGGCCCTGATGGGGGTAGTTGGTATGTCAACCTCCCAAGGGAGTAACTTTTTCATACGATCTATATTTGGGGTGTTCTATACCTGGTTGGAAAGGTCTAGACGAGTAGTAGATATTTTTTTCAGCCAAGACTATGAATTTGGATATAATATTGGAGATTTTGTGCCAAAAAAACATCATTTAGGGCCTCAAAATGACCCTGAAAATTTAGGATCCAAAAAATCGTAGAAAATATTTCTCCTCCTAAAAGTTGGGCATTTGATCTAGAAGAAAATTGATGGCTACCAACCTATTCCACTAGCTAAAAAGAGATTACATTATTTTGTAATGTACTTGTTTCATAGTTGATAAGATCATACAAGGAGTGGTATTTTGAGATCACAACATAGGAGGTAGGAGATTATGTAGCAACCATTCACGACACAATGTCAAAGGAAAATCCATAGTGAGTGCGTCTTTCTTTGTACTTACTTTACATAAGTGAAGAAAAGATATCAGAGGATAGGCCTCAACATCTAGATGGTTTTTCTCCCATATTGGGTTTCCCATGACACATATTGTGATCAATTGTGTGGATGGTGTGTATTATTTTTTTGATTCTTTCATTCTAGTATTCAATTATTTTCACAAATTCAAGAAAATCTAGTAATTAATTAATCTGGGATCCAAGGAAAAATAGTTTTCATACTCTAATATTTTAGAATATTATAAGATTTTTTGTGACTAGACGTTCCAGTGTAATATCCATTCTATTTTATAGATCATATTGGTATCAAAGTATTTTTCTTAAGGGTATTTGTGGAAAGTTGTAGGATCTAGGAATTTCCATTAGAAGAAAGTTGTAGAACCCTATCCATGGCAATGGGTATGTTCAAAAAAACCCTCGATATCCAGAAGAAGAGATATTCATGAGGTTGGAAGAGAAAGTGTAATGCCCCATATTTTGACCTTAGGTAGTTAGAACATTGTTGTTTACTAATCTTAATAATTCAAAGTTTAGAATTTGTTTGGAGTCAGTTAGACTTTGTTAGACATTGAGATGTGTACCTCAAGACCTATTTGTATGTACATGATATATGCTCATGACAAAGATAGTTATTTGATTATTTAAACATGAAAATTAAAATGGGTAAGTTCAGTACATGTATACCAATTCAAGTTATGTTGCAAGTGTATAATAGATGTAATGCATGATGTAAATAGGAATGCATTTCTTAATTGAGCATCAATGCAAATATGTATTCTTATATAAATTTGGGATGTATCTGCATCAATATGTGTTATTGGTGAACTAACCTACAGAATGATGAGCTATGTGATAGCCAAATGACTATAGTATTTAGGTAACTGGGATGTCGTAGACATAAAGGAGATATTGTATGCTATAAGTTGTACTTACTATTTAAATTATGATTCGAAATATTTCTATGATGTATGGTAAGTGTGGTTTTGATAGGATGCACAACTTACCCAAAGTGGATGTTTGATGACATCACTCTAAGAATAGTAGTTGCACAGTATGGCTTGATGTAGGGTGTTGACCCTAGTTCTATGAGGAGGGGTGGAGGTATTTCCCACCGTTTATCCTCCAAAACCTAGAGTCGTGGTAGGGCTGTGTGAAGTCACGCTCCCCTAGACATGTGATGACGACTGGTAGTTTCCTGTTGGGGAAGCTTGGTTGAGATGTATGACACTTCCGCTTACGAGTTCTATATGGAGTTAGGTCAATATAGTTGACGCTCCATCCTAGTCCAATAGAGGAAAGGATAGGATGGAAGATGGAAGTAGGTTTGGAAGGATGGATGCTTCGATGTTAGTTGAGAATATCGATTGGGGATTAGAGATGCCACTATTGTTTACTCAATTGGTTCCTACCATGTTTAAAACCCTCTTTTATTTCCTAGTGATATTTTAAGTGTGACAATGAGTTATTGATGAATTGGTGTAATTTAGTTCATTAAGATTATTAAATGATGCATTACTTGATCTGTTGTCCTAGATGTCTTGGTGATCATATAGGAACTATGCACTAGAAGCAATGATTGTTTATCATTAGTACATGCATGAGATATGTGTATGCTAGCTATGCACACATACCCTACCCATGTACACTAGTATAAGTAATTAATGCATTAATTATTAAAGTAAATTATTAACTATTTAATTGAATGTTTATTGAATATGTAAATTATATTGCATACAAATATCTAGAAGCATTAAATACTTTCTTGACTTTGATAGATGGTGGGTGTGATGAATTAAATGAGCATGGTGGAGTGTTATGTACATTTTGGGGAAAATTATCAAATAACATTTATTATCTCGCATGAGAATAATGACTTTTTATTTTATTTATTGTTGTTTAATGCAAGTCATTTATATTTAGTTTTATTTTAATATTTTCCCAAAATATCTAGATAAGGAAGGTTGATGGATAGTAATGAGGGGGTTGAGGAGACTTTGGGAAGTGTGTATGGAAACTTGATAAATAGGGAGAATAAGTAGAGAGGAGAAAAACAAGTGGGGGAGGGGGAGTGATGCAGGAGCATCTCTCCATGCAGCCAGCCAACCACGTGGGCGCGCACACATTCAAGTAGAGGCGCAACCTCGTTGAAAATTTGTAATGAATTGTATTAAATGTCTTAGGTTGGTGAGCCATGAATGCCATGCCTTTGCGCAGGATGTAGATAAGATAGGTATTTATTATAGATCGGCTAAGATCTAGTTCTGGATAGCAGACTAGACAACCATTGATTGTAATTTATTAGAGTAGGTAAATCCTGGAGGGAAGTGCTAAGAGCCCCTCATGCATGAAGAGATAGGGGTAGATGCAAGGAGAGGTAGGTAGAGCAGAAGAGAGAGCCAAAAGAGAGCTCGGGGAACACCTTGTAAAATATACAAGCATTTGCCATTATTAATACAGAGCAGTTTTTCCTGCATTTTCTGTCATTATATGCATGTCTGTGTATGTGTTCATTATATGTTGTATTTGTGTATTGTGATCATGCCATTGTAGGGAGTGTGGTTGATTTCAGGTTTAAGAGGTCTTTGAGGTTTCATGCCATGAGGGCGTGACATAGTGTTGAGACTCTGAATACCGGTGCACAGGGGATGCGCTTCTGAACTCGGAGGAGTTAGACAAAGACGTGCTGAGAGCAACAGCATTGAAGTCAACAACTCATACAGAAGGGGGAATTTTGGGGTTACTGAACACCTCAATAGTCAAGGAAGTGTAGCTGAGACACTATTGTGGACAGAACCTCTGAGAAGTTCTGTAGGATTTCTACCAAGAGGGTATTGAATGTGTGTGTAAAGAAGGAACTCTGCTGTGAGTTCTAAAGGAACAAAAGGCTGTTGAGGGTTGTGAGAAGATCTGTCTGGGGGACATAGAGTGAAGTGTGTGAATGCATAGGGAAACATAGTTGTTGAGTGTGCAGTGGAAGATTTACTATGCCAGGGGGGCGTTGAGGGAATGTGCAGATAACACAGGAGAAAGGAACTCTTTGAGTTCTATCATCTGAAGGAAGCATCCACTGAGGGAGCTTTCACTGGGTTACTGAATACCCAGAGCACTCAACAATAGGTTGCTTGAGTTGGAAGACTACCAGGGCATCGTATTCTCCATCTGTGGGAGAAAGAAGAGAATGAGTTTCAATCGTTTCTCTGTTTGAGCCAGGAGATTCCTGCATAGAGTGCAGTGGAATTCATCCACATAGAGTGTGTTGATGAGGCTCAACAGTTAAACTCTCATTCTCGCTCGCCCAGAGTTGAATTGGGTTATTAGAGCCATGCAGGTGAAGTGCAGGTCAAGGACGAAGTCTCAGTGGGAAGTCTGAGCAAAGGAAGGCAGGGATTCCTATGGCTTTGAGTGCATAGAACTCCGAAGTACTCAATACTTCGAGAGCTGTTGAAGTCAAGCACGAGGAGCGTGTATAAAATCTCTGAAGGAGTCAGAGGAATTAAGCTCAGGAGGGATAGTTTCATTGTGAAGACCTTGGGAACAGACCCAGGAGAAGTTCCAAACTGGAAGGAGCTTTAGAACAGAGAAATCTCCAAGAAGGAGAATTGACGGACAGGGTTCGCAGAAGGAACTCACGAAATCCCGCTGACCGTAGATCTGAGGAGAAGCTACGCGGGAGTTAGACCATAGGCACAGGAAGGATCAAAGCCCATCGGGTTTCGGCATTCGGTGATTCACGAGGTGAGGCGCAGACTCGTTGAAATCATGAGTCGCGATTTCTCGAATTAACGGGAGTCGCCGATCAGAGAAGGGACACGTGGCACAAGATTCCGAGGAGTCGGAGAATTGGGATTCGGTGTTCGGGGTTTTCGACACCAAGGAACACTTGCATCGTGGATTGTGATCCGTGAAATCCTGAAGGTGATGTGGCAGCGTGGGACCCCGGGAGCGAGTGGAGTCTAGGTGGCACTGTATCGGGGAATCGGCACATCGGACCTCGGGGACAGTAAGTTCAAATTGTTGACATCGTTGTTAGTGATATCCCAATATGATAATCCCCGATAGAGTGGAAAGCGTTGACCCCTTGACCATCGGGGTTCGGAGTTTTGATTTGCACGAGAACGTGTAAGTGAGTTTCGCGATACCGCGAAACCTGATTTCCCGAGAAATAAAGGGGAGATCACCGAGGAAATAGATATGGGTAGTAAGAACTCCCAAGAGGGGTTGGAAGATTCCTTTGACTCTTCAGGCCGTGTGAAAGAAGGTCCTGGTGGAAGCGGGTCGGGCCGTGAGGGTTGCGATTTTCGCGTCAAGTGGTATCAGAGCCCGAAATCTTGTCTGTATATTTCAGGCGAGAGAAGGGAAGGAGAAAAGGAAAGCACTCTGATACACATGACTTGCATCAGAGTGGTATCAGAGCGGGAACCACATCTGTACATTTCAGGTGAAGTGAGATGGAAGAAGAAGGAAGACAGAGTTACTGAAGACTCTGTGAAAACAGCGTGCAGGTGGACAGCAGTCGTGGATACAGTCATTAGGAGACTGGGATAGAATGAAGCTAGGCACTCAGGATTGCAGGAGTGACAGCAGCAGATCTGTCAGGGAGGCAGATGGAACCAGCAGCATGGCTACTGAAGGCCATAAGCATGCTGAAAGGAAGAGCCTGAAGCTGATGAGCGGAGCGGAGATGGATAAAGAGCTCACTGACATAAAGCGAGAGATGGAGGAGCTCGAGATGAGGATGCGGCAGGATAGAAAGCTAAAGTGGGTAAATAAATGGCTCATGAAGATGTCAAGGGTTAAATGTCCAATCAGGGAACTGATGGTCAAAAGGCAACAGAGGCTGTTGAGAAGATGGTTGAGGTATGCTGAGGACCTCAGGGCCACAGAAGAAGAAATGATTTGTTACTGTTGGCCAGAGACTGGGAAAGGTCTCGATGATGATGATGATGATGATGATGATGATGATGATTGGAATAAGTTGGAATCAGCTGATGATTTCAAGTACTACCGGTTGGGCAGAAAAGAAGAAATTCTAGTTTTCCAGGAGGGCAACGAATTGGGATCAATTGAGGATCTCAAAGACTGTCATGAGGACGGCCCAGGAATTTCAAATTGCCGATTGGGAAATGATAAGAGGTCACTGAGGGATCTCACGAACTGTCAGGAGGACAGTGAGGAAAATTCAGGTTGCCAGGAGGGCAATAGTAAGGGATCGGATGATGATCTCGAAGACTTCCAGGAGGGCAGTAGAAGGTTTCTAAATTGCCAGATGGGCAGGGAAACAGAGTTGAGATCGGCTAAAGATCTCGTAGACTGTCAGGTGGATAGTCAAGGAATTTTAATTTGCCAGGAGGGCAACAGAAAGAGATCACCGAGGCATCTCAAAATCTGCCAGGAAGGCAGCAGAAGCATTGAAGACTGCCAGGTGGACAGAGATGAAAATGCGAGACTAGCTGAAAGTCTCATGAACTCAGAAGCGAGTTGGATTCAGCCAGAAGAGAGAAGATCCTAGAGAGAGCGGGTCGGACCGTGAGGGTTGCGGATTTCACGTCAAGTGGTATCAAAGCCTGAAATCTTGTCTGTATATTTCAGGTGAGAGAAGGGAAGGAGAAAAGGAAAGCACTCTGATACACACGACTTGCGTCAGAGTGGTATCAGAGTGGGAACCACATCTGTACATTTCAGGTGAAGTGAGGTGGCAGAAGAAGGAAGACAGAGTTACTGAAGACTCTGTGACGACAGTGTGCAGGTGGACAGCAGTCGTGGATACAGTCATTAGGAGACTGGGATAGAATGAAGCTAGGCACTCAGGATTGCAGGAGTGATAGCAGCAGATCTGTCAGGGAGGCAGATGGAACCAGCAGCATGGCTACTGAAGGCCATAAGCGTGCTGAAAGGAAGAGCCTGAAGCTGATGAGTGGAGCAGAGATGGATAAAGAGCTCGCTGACATAAATCGAGAGATGGAGGAGCTCGAGATGAGGCTGCGGCAGGATAGAAAGACGAAGTGGGTAAATAAATGGCTCATGAAGATGTCAAGGGTTAAATGGCCAGTCAGGGAACTGATGGTCAAAAGGAAACAGAGGTTGTTGAGAAGATGGTTGAGGTATGCTGAGGACCTCAGGGCCACAGAAGAAGAATTGATTTGTTACTGTTGGCCAGAGACTGGGAAAGGTCTCGATGATGATGATGATGATGATGATGATGATGATTGGAATAAGTTGGAATCAACTGATGATTTCAAGTACTGCCAGTTGGGCAGAAAAGAAGAAATTCCAGTTTGCCAGGAGGGCAACGAATTGGGATCAGTTGAGGATCTCAAAGACTGTCGTGAGGACGACCCAGGAATTTCAAATTGCCGATTGGGAAATGATAAGAGGTCACTGAGGGATCTCACGGACTGTCAGGAGGACAGTGAGGGAAATTCAGGTTGCCAGGAGGGAAAGAGTAAGGGATCGGATGATGATCTCGAAGACTGCCAGGAGGGCAGTAGAAGGTTTCTAAATTGCTATATGGGCAGGGAAACAGAGTTGAGATCGGCTAAATATCTCGTAGACTGTCAAGTGGATAGTCAAGGAATTTTAATTTGCCAGGAGGGCAACAGAAAGAGATCGCCGAGGCATCTCAAAATCTGCCAGCAAGGCAGCGGAAGCATTGAAGACTGCCAGGTGGGCAGAGATGAAAATGCGAGACTAGTTGAAAGTCTCATGAACTCAGAAGCGAGTTGGATTCAGCCAGAAGAGTTGATGGAGCAAATGAGCTCAGAATTCGATTTTGATCAGCAGATGCAGTCGACAGCGAAGGAGTATTTGAGTTGTATGATGATTGGGGGAATTTCAATATTCCTGCCATTTGCCCCAGAGGACGCAGAAAATTGTGTTGCAGACGGTGCACCAGCAGAGAAATCACAGTTGGGGATGATTGTCGAGGATAAATTGGAGTAGAATTTAGGAGCTACCCAAGCAGATGGAGAAAAGGAGCATTCGGTGGAATGTCTCAACATATTTAGCCTGGGAGATGAAAACCGAGAAGCTGCAGCACTGAAGCCAGCAGCAAAAGACGCCGAGGAGCAGGCAGGAAGATTTATTACTCCATGAGAGATGGAGCTAGAGATGCTAGAGGATTGGTTGAACAATCCGGAACCGACAATAGAACTGGCAGAATTTGAGCTGTCAGAAACGAGAATGACTGAGCAGCAGGACAGTTAAGAAGAAACTGCAGAGAGGAAGACTAAAGTAGAGTGGAAATTGAAGGCCACAGATGAAGATGGAGAAGGTGGCATGGGAGATCATGATGATCTGCCCGATGACCAAAAATTTTTGCAGCTGAGGAGACTGCAACAACAGAACCATCCACTGGAACAGCTGGACCGAGAGATAGAGGACATCAGAAGGTTGATGTTGAGGTCAGCGCAGACTACCAGCGAAGAGAAGCTGGGTAGAAAGAAGGCAGCAACAGCACAGCGAAAGCAGAAAGAAACACAAAATGAAGTAGAGGAAAAGCTCCAACGACTTGTTTGGGACCTAGGAGGATTCCAACAACTACAGGGGAAGCTCATGAGCAGGAGCTCATGATTTTTGCAGTTGTGGAGTATGATGCAGGAGCATCTCTCCATGCAGCCAGCCAGCTATCCAACCACGTGGGAGCGCACGCATTCAAGTAGAGGCGCAACCTCGTTTAAAATTTGTAATGAATTGTATTAAATGTGTTAGGCTGGTGAGCCATGAATGCCATGCCTTTGCGCAGGATGTAGATAAGATAGGTATTTATTATAGATCGGCTGAGATCTAGTTCTGGATAGCAGACTAGACAACCATTGATTGTAATTTATTAGAGTAGGTAAATCCTGAAGGGAAGCGCTAAGAGCCCCTCAGGCATGAAGAGATAGGGGTAGATGTAAGGAGAGGCAGGTAGAGAAGAAGAGAGAGCGAAGAGAGAGCTCGGGGAACACCTTGTAAAATATACAGGCATTTGCCATTATTAATACAGAGCAGTTTTTCCTGCATTTTCTATCATTATATGCATGTCTGTGTATGTGTTCATTATATGTTGTATTTGTGTATTGTGATCATGCCATTGCAGGGAGTGTGGTTGATTTCAGGTTTAAGAGGTCTTTGAGGTTTCATGCCATGAGGGCGTGACAGAGTGTTGAGACTCTGAATACCGGTGCACAGAGGATGCGCTTCTGAACTCGGAGGAGTCAGACAAAGACGTGCTGAGAGAAAAAGAATTGAAGTCAACAACTCATACAGAAGGGGGAATTTTGGGGTTACTGAACACCTCAATAGTCAAGGCAGTGTAGCTGAGACACTGTTGTGCACAGAACCTCTAAGAAGTTCTGTAGGAGTTCTACCAAGAGGGTATTGAATGTGTGTGTAAAGAAGGAACTCTATTGTGAGTTCTGAAGGAACAGAAGGTTGTTGAGGGTTGTGAGAAGCTCTGTCTGGGGGACATAGAGCGAAGTGCGTGAATGCACAGGGAAACATAGTTGTTGAGTGTGCAGTGGAAGATATACTCCGCCAGGGGGGCGTTGAGGGAATGTGTAGATAGAACAGGAGAAAGGAACTCTTTCAGTTCTATCATCTGAAGGAAGAATCCACTGAGGGAGCCTTCACTGGGTTACTGAATACCCAGAGCACTCAACAAGAGGTTGCTTGAGTTAGAAGACTACCAGGACATCGTATTCTCCATCTGTGGGAGAAAGAAGAGAATGAGTTTCAATCGTTTCTCTGTTTGAGCCAGGAGATTCCTGCATAGAGTGCAGTGGAATTCATCTGCATAGAGTGCGTTGATGAGGCTCAACAGTTAAACTCTCATTCTCGCTCGCCCAGAGTTGAATTGGGTTATTAGAGCCGTGTAGGTGAAGTGCAGGTCAAGGACGGAGTCTCAGTGGGAAGTCTGAGCAAAGGAAGGCAGGGATTCCTATGGCTTTGAGCACATAGAATTCCAAAGTACTCAACACTTCGAGAGCTGTTGAAGTCAAGCACGAGGAGCGTGTATAAAATCTCTGAAGGAGTCAGAGGAATTAAGCTCAGGAGGGATAGTTCCATTGTGAAGACCTTGGGAACAGACCCAGGAGAAGTTCCAAACTGGAAGGAGCTTTAGAACAGAGAAATCTCCAAGAAGGAGAATTGACAGACAGGGTTCGCAGAAGGAACTCGCGAAATCCCGTTGACCATATATCTGAGGAGAAGTTGCGTGAGAGTTAGACCATAGGCGCAGGAAGGATCAAAGCCCATCGGGTTTCAGCATTTGGCGATTCATGAGGTGAGGCGCAGACTCGTTGAAATCATGAGTCGCGATTTCCCGAATTAACGGGAGCCGCCGATCAGAGCAGGGACATGTGGCACAAGATTTCAAGGATTCGAAGAATCGAGATTCGGCATTCGGGGTTTTCGACGCCAAGGAACACTTGCATCGTGGATTGTGATCCACGAAATCCTGAAGGTGACGTGGCAGCGTGGGACCCCGGGAGCGAGTGGAGTCCAGGTGGCACTGTATCGGGGAATCAGCACATCGGACCTCGGGGACAGTAAGTTCAAATTGTTGACATCGCAGTTAGTGATATCCCGATATGATAATCCATGACAGAGTGGAAAGCGTTGACCCCTTGACCATCGGGGTTCGGAGTTTTGATTTGCACGAGAACGTGTAAGTGAGTTTCGCGATACCGCGAAACCCGATTTCCCGAGAAATAAAGGGGAGATCACCGAGGAAATAGCTGTGGGT
>ML787168.1:191499-205280 GCA_009831015.1 Picea engelmannii
AGGAGTTGGAAGAGTCCTTTGACTCTTCGGGCCGTGTGAAAGAAGGTCCGGGTGGAAGCGGGTTGGGCCGTGAGGGTTGCGATTTTTTGCATCAGAGAGGTTTGAGCATGATGAGAGGTTGTGATATTCTTGGAGGATATGATTCTTGTGATAGTTTTCTTTAAGCATTTGTGCTTTGTTGTTCTTGGAGTCACAAGCATGGAGGGCCAAGAAACCGAAAGGTTTCTTGGAGCTAGGAAGCCACCTAGTCTCCTAGTTGGCAGGGAGGATTCTGTTGTTTCACGCTGGGAAAGTGGGAAAAGAATGCTTGGAAGCGCCCATGACTACATTACAACCGATGAGCTTCGACAAGCTAAGGAGGAGGTATTTTTTGGTGGTACTTGGTTATTGATATTTTGTATATATATACTTTTGTTTTAAGTTCTAAATCATAGAGTTAACATATTACTTATTTCATCATGTTATCGAGATTTATCATTGAGCAAATGTAGAAGAATCATGTTAATGAAAATCAATGAAATTATGCTAAAACGAAGTTGTTATTGTGTATGTATGTAATAAATGATTAATTTCCTAACATCCTAGATGGGTGTTACATTTGGTATCATAACCCGGTTTCAAAAATGAAACCTGGGCTTGACCACTCAAAGCACTGGGATCTTGTCTTTTTCATCTGCAATCCAATTTGGGTTGTTATAGGTTTTACAACAATATCTTTCATTGGAATTTGTGGTCCTTGATTTGTGGGACACACAATCTTATGCATCAAAAATTTCTCCTCACTCTTTGACTCCTCTCCTGATATGTTTACTTGAGTGACAATGTGGCTCGGGCTCCATAATATAGATGTCTTTGCATTTCTGGGGATCTGAGTCCTTAGCCTCCATCAGAAATACACTAGGGAAGTTCCATTTCTGCTCCTCAGAAGCCAACAATAGACATATCACAACCTATCCTAGGTTGTGTGTAGAAGTGGAATTTAAAAATGGCTTGCCTGAAGATATCTTGATTCAGGTAACAGGTAAGGTCTGGAAGCGAAAAATAGACTATGAGTAGGTAGCTTTAAGATGTAGAGAATCCTTTGAATATGTCCGCTTGAAAGATTCCTCTCCCCAAAGAAAATTGTGAAGACTGTTAAGTCTCCCAAGAACCCTCCTAGAAGACAGATTAGAAAGAGGAAACACAAACCCACTTGGTAAATGGATCTTACCATCACGTGATTCATGTAGTAGACTCCAACGAAACCCAAAGAAAAAAAAAAAAAATTTGACTAGCAACGAAAACTATGTAGAAGGTAGCCAAGTCAGAGAAGGGTATGGTAGCTCCCCCACCTAGTATTCCTTCTGGGGAAGAGAAAAAAGGGGTATGTCTAGAAGCCAAAGAAACCAAACAGAAGAAAAAAAAGAGCACGCCACTCCCAGGGTGCCTGTGAAGAAACAAACAGATTTTCTTCAGAGAATCCAAAAGAAATTTTCACATGGAGGTCAAAGGGTTCAGGCCCTGTAGAAAGGGAAACAGTTGGACAGCTCCAAATAGGAACCTTTTGACAGAGATGAGCCTGTAGATTCAAGGGAAGTGAGATCTGGTAAAACATAATAAGAAAGGGTATTTTCTTAGTTTCATCTTTTTGTATGTTTCCCAACAGGTATAGCTTAGTTTCATCTTGTTGTATATTTCCCAACGGGTATAGCTTAGTTTTATCTTGCTGTAGAAAGAACCATTTCTTCTATTTCTATGATTTGTCTGTTCCCGTTGAACAAAAAAAATAAAATAAACACCCGTATAATTGATGCATTTATTTAAAGGAATTTTATTTGCAGTCGGCCAAAAGCCAGTAGAACATGTTCTGATCGACATTGGTTATATAATTTCAACCCTAGTTCATATGTTGTGCCAAAAAAAAAAAAAAAACTTGCATTCATCTTTGAATACCAAGATTATTAATTCAATCCAGAAAATGAAATACAAGAAATAAATTCGAGAAATAAGAATCAACTCAATCCTCTTCAATGGCATAGCATCTATCCGGGAGACGGGGATCCTATACACAAATAAACGAATACATCCATGGGGTTTCTTAAACCTAGGATGCCTACACAGTTCACTTGAGGAGACTTGAACCATCGACCTCAATCTAAAACCATCATTGACACTAACCCAGACCCCTTTCAATGGATTTACATGCGTCCTTCAACTGCCCGACCAGATCCTGTAGTTGTTCAATCGTGCAGACAAATTCAAGATTACCCTCCGATGGTGTGGTAGAATCCATAATTTTAAGACCCCCCCAAAAAATAAAAAAATAGAGAAGCTCTTTGCAAGCCTTGTTTTTCGACGCATATATGCTGTAATCGAGTCTCCATTCGATGCCTGTAAGCCACACCAGGGAAGCATGGTTAGCAGTTCGAGCCAAAAGATTTCGTAATTCTTGCTTGTTTTCCACGAATAGGTCATCGAGAGGACTCGATACGGGGTCCAATAAAGAAAAACGTTGTGTGAGATACGAGAGGAATTGGTGGGAAGAAAGGTCTCTACGGGCAATGTTATCGTTCAGTTTGTAGGATAGGTTTAGTAGCTTGAAGGCAAGAGTCAAACTGGCGTAACAGGAGCTTCCCCACCCACTGTCACCTCGATGGGGATCTCTTTCTATTTAGGGTGGCTAATCCCAAGGGAGACGTCCCTAGTAATCCGGGGTATTGAAAGAAAAAGGACAAAGGGGTTAAGGCTCAAAGGTTAAGGTAAACTTTCCCCTCACAGATTACTGCCAAGAAGATAGTCAAAGAGAAGGTATTCCACTGAAAAGGCACTTGTTTGTGAGACAAGGAAAAAATAAAGCTAAAATATGCCACAGTGGTTAGTACTTCAATTGTTAATGACTATCTTTAATATATATGAGCAATAATAAATGTAATTATTGACGAAGTCAATGATTGCAATAAAGGAAATGGCTTATAATATTACTCCTTCGATAAATACGAAATGATACTGGCATTCAATGTACAAAATCAATCCTTATATTATCATAACACATTAAAAATGCTCATATATATAATGTTGTTGCATCGAGCCTACTAAGGCTGACGTCAGCCCTATTCTAGGTTAGTTTAACTAGACAATGAAGTGAACGTTTTGCTAAATAAGCCAAGGAAAATATTCAACACTTCTATGTCTATTATTTGATGACCTAGCCGCGATTTCAATACGAAACAAAAGTTCAAAAGAGGCAAGGAATCATCAGCAAATTAGGGTTAGTAAGTCACTAGGGTTAGTTAGGGTTTCAATTTAAGAGTTTTGTGAAGGTTGTTTTAACACAATAGACTCAACGTTGCATTATTAGACTAGTGCCTTAGGGTAAATGGAGTCAAAAAGTGAGGCTAAAGGATTGGAAGGATCTAAATCTAACGACGATAAGGTTAGGCTTTCTAGTGCTGCAATGGCAGGGACACAAAGTCAAAACCCTAAGGGGAGGAGGCTCATTCTGGTGTTGCTTAAGCAAGGCCTCATGCTCCTCCCTCTTTCCTTAAAACTCTTTGGAAAAAACGGCTAGCTTCAAAACATAAATCTAGGGCTGAAAAGTGTTGTAGGGACAAGGATCTTCAAACCCTAAGAGTAAAACCCTAGGTGTAAAGTCAATTAGGCCTAGGACGTCTTCCTTTTTCAATTTATGTTTCAAACTAACTCAAGAAAAAGGAGAATTAGTGTAGCAATGGCTAGGCTATATTCTTCTTAATCAAATGGCTAAACAAATTTTTATCATGGGGACATGAAGCAATGACCTACTTGTGTGCTTGCTCCCTAGGGTTTCAATGATTAAGCAAAATAGCAACAATGTAACCTTAAAAGTAAGATATTTAACCTAGAACCATTCAATCAAGAATTTTTGCATGAAAAATATACTTACAAATCAAAGAAGAGCTAATCAAACCCTAGTTGTAAACCTTCCAATGATAAAAACACCATAAGCATGCCAAAATTGATCCTCCTCAAGTGTAGCGCCTCAACTCCAAGAGCCAAATACAAGACAAAAGACTAAAAGTAATCCTCTCACAAGAGAGTGAGTTGTGTTCTATTCAAAATGAGGCTCAACGTCCTCTACTTATATCATCCAAATGACCTTTAATTACAAAAATAGGTCATTAAAACAACCGACAAGGATGACTTAACAATATCATAATATTTGTCACAATAAATGCTAAAAATCTCAAAATATGAGCTAAAAGGGAGACGTCAGGCCCCTCTGAGGGAGACGTTGGCCCTTTTTGGGCAAGATCAGCATCCAAGAAGAAAAACGTTGGCCCCCCTGGGGATCCTACAACTTGCCACACATGCCAAACAGTCCCAACACACTGCCACATGCTCCAGAAAATGTCCAGCCTGCCCTGGGTAGTGTCTTGTCCATCAAAATCCATCATCTCATCTGCAGTGGGTGATCCCCCTAGGCCGGGCTCTGCCAAAGCATCATGGGTGAGGACGTCCTTCTTCTTCTTCATGCAAGGGCTCATCATAATGTTGTCCTACCTTTTCCATCCAACAACCATCTGATGGGATCTTCAGCCCCATGGAGGTCCGAACTAATCATATGCCCATGTGTATCGGTCCACTGGTACCTGTCCGCCGGGTATGGTCCTGCACATCAAAGACTACGCCCTCCATGGGCTCATTAGTCCTTGTGATCATAGCAATTTCAATCATATTTCATCATTAAATTTATCAAATACATGCATGAAATTCCTAGCATATCATCTAAGAGCTCAAAGACATTACACAGATCTACTATACAAAGCTGAAGAAATCGACAGAACAACCTATTGGGCTAATACCCACAAGAGATGGAAAGTTTCCTCAGAAGATTATTCAAACCATGTTTTATGAGGTGATATGGTTTTAGGGATGTCCAGTCATAGTAGGACCAAGGGTAGGTGTTATCTGTGGGTGCCTTTGTAGGAGGTGAGTTGTACCCATCATGGATGCATTTTTTCCAAGCCCTTTATTGCCTTTATCTTTTATTTTATTACTTTTCTTTCTTTTTTACTTCAAGGTCTGACCAAAGGACACTGCCTTGGCTTGGTGACCAGAGTTGATAGTGTTACCCACTGGTATCTTCGCAAAGATGATAAGGCTGACTCGTGATGAGACCCACTTTCCCTTCGCCATGCAACCATAGGTCACTGCCCTGGCGTGGTGACCAGATGATGGCAATGTCATACTGCTCGATACCTATGAACATAATGGGTCGGCTCGTGATGAGACCTCCCATCCTCTTGGTTAGGTCTTTTTTTATTATTTTTCTTAGGGCCCCTTTAGTTTCTTATCGAGAGGCTTTTTATTGCCTTCTCGGGGATCCCCTGGGTGAAGCATCTCTAGGTTTTATTTCCTATGGATTTTATCTTTTACCAGTTGCTTTTACCCCCTGGGCCTTTAGCCCCTTCTTCCCATAAGACAAAGTGTAACACTCAAATGGATGGACTAGGGGAATGGGATAGATGAGCGGGGTATAAGATGTAAAATGATAAAAAATGGTGGGAGCGGACGATGGCTATGAAAATCTCCCTTGGTGGCTAACCAAAACCCATGAATATCAACTTGCTAAGTCACCCCATCAATCACCCCAACAATGGTCAAGTGGATTAGTGTAAGATCCAAGCAGTCATAAAAAATGAAAGGAACCTAATGCATATATAAGAGGGTTATAATTATCAAATATGACACATACCATGATACATTGGACCAATTACCTCATGGAGCAAGAGTCCTCTCCGATGCAAATCCAAGCCGGTGGTGATGGAAGCTGCTGCTGCTGACAGGACAAATCTGGCAAAGAAGGAGAAAGATGGGCCCTCCAGGGCCATGCCCAGGTCAATCCTGCTCTCGGTACTCCATGCCTAGGACCTGTGGGCCTCGAGACATGATCTCCTAGTTATCCCTAGATATCGGGGATAACATCTGGCTCCAACTCGAAGACATGTGCTAACTATAGAGCGCATGAGAACCTCAGAAATCTCTAGCATAGACCTGTAGACCTGCTCACACTTGACAAGAAAGCATCAGCAACAAAAGGTGGGGTGGTATTTCCACCCCGCAAAACAGTATAACCATACATATGAGATAAAACAATCATGATGCATATATAAGGGAAACAAACAATAATGCATACGGTATAATACACGGAAGTTCCTACCTACTCATACTTACCTATATAATCATGTCCCACCACCCTAGTGGGGTTTGAGGAGGCATCCACTGATGGGTAATGGGTGCCTTCTTCCTTCTAAGGTGGACAAATAATAAGAGTTGTCTACTGATGCCTTTCCGACCTTGAAGGGTCCGAGCCATGATTGTATACTTCCTTTTACATTAGTAGGCTCTCCTTTCTGAACATCCCACATCCATACTAACTCTCCCTCCTTGTATTTTCAGATCTTTCATTTTTCATTTTCTTGAATAACTCTGGTGTATTGTGCTGAGGGAGGGGGGTGGGCTTCTAGAGTAAAGGTCTCTTGCTGGGACGGATGTATCTGCACATCGTCTTCATTCTTTGGCCTTTTCAGTATTTTGACCGTCCCTACTTCTTTACTTTGAAATTGGTCTAGAAGTCGTTGATATTATTCTTTATTGGGCCACTCAATCTGGTCAAAGTCTTCTTCCGTAGTAAGGAGAGTATTCTTGAAGAGTTTGTATCACATATTTTTGCAATTCATTCTCGGCAGGGGCAACATCATGCACATGAGTTCCAGTTAGTGGTACGTTGAGTAATCGCCCAGTTGTCCCATCCTTCAAAGGTAATCACAGAAAAGTGAGATCCATCTCAAGGGACCCGCCTATCATTGCACCAAACTTTCTAGACAAAATCATTCCCCACACATCCAGGACGTCAACAACTATAATATCTATTCGGACTATTTTCTCAGAGAACTCCTTCAGTTGTACTTTGATGTTTTCAATTACACCAGGTGTGGGTATAGCTTTGGATTCAAATCCACACACATTTATGTAAGCCCTGGTTACCTTTAGACCCATCTGCTGCATGACTTTAAGAGACATCATATTTTCACCAACACCTATATCCAGCATGCAGTTGTTGAGATATTTATTGTTCATTGCAAGAGTCATGAAGAAGGGAGGATTTTCACCGTAGTGGATCCTGAATGATTTGCTTGTAGCATAATTGGGCGGTCCACAGGCTCAGTCGTTCCTGAAAAGAAGTTCTTGAATCGTTCTTTAATAGAAAGGATCTTAATGGCTTCTTTTAGGGAAACATTCACATGCATTTTTTCCAAAGATCCTTCAAGGTCAAAATCAAGAGTAATCTTATCAGCTTTGGGATTCTTAGGAGGAGGAACTTCAGAATATTTTGATTGGTCATTTGTAGATTGGCTTGGGTTCCTTCTCCGATACATTTGGACTTCCTGCTTCTTTAGCGTCTCTCTCGATTCCTGGTCCAAGTTATTGATTATGGCCAACCTTGTTGCTCGGTCTGCTTCCTTTAGGGATTTTTTATGTTCTTCATCAATGATGTTTATCTAAGGGATATCTGAGAAATAGTCAAAGTTGTTGACTTGTTGTTGGCTGGTATTATAAGGACACTCATTTTCCCAATGTGCTTCACTACAATCCAGACACCAGGGGTTTTCATCAATAGCATTTGCGGAGGCTAATGTGTTTGGGACTTCATTTTCATTCTTCAGTTTGTAATTTTGATTCCCTTTTTGGAATGGCCCTTTAAATGGAGGTCTAGGTGCCTGGGTCTGGGACTTTTCAAGTCTCACAATCTGGTTCATCATCTCCTCTTGATTCTTCATGATGCTATCTACTAAAGCTTGTAGCTTACTGATACTGGTGCATAGATCTGAAGCAGGCTCAGCATTGTGGATTGTTTTCTGCTTGATATCTATTTTCCCCCTAGGGTTGGCAAAAGGCTCAATCTTGGATGACAGAAGATTTTCTTCAATCTTTGTTGCAAGCTCTTGGGCTTCTTGAATGGATTGAGGTCCTTTGTCTCTGAGGAGATACCCTAACTGACCATTGAAAGATTTAGTATAAATGTGAACAAGATAATCATCTTTCGGATGATGGCTTGGAGGAATTCATTGGAGTAAAGCTTCGAATCTGGTATGAAAATCCCGAATGGATTCATTTTCATGTCTTGCAATGCCATACAGTCAGGTGAGCAACATGTTTGGGTCTTCCTTGATGCTCCACCTTCTGAGGAAGAGTTCTTCAATTCTATCCATGGTCTTAATGCTTCCATCAGGTAGGCCAAGATACCAACGTCTTGCAGCATCATAGAGGGTAGCAGAGAAGAGCTTCATGACCAAGTCTTCAACATCATCAACAATGGGGTGAAGCTGAAAAAATGCCCAGAAACTACTCATGTGTTCTTCGGCACTAGTAGCATCAATTCCAGTATACTTAGGCAACCACTTTTCATACTTAGGTGGCATTTGCCTAGGGTAACCAGGTATGGCTGACATGTCTAAAGGATTGAAAAAGTTAGATGATCATTGTCTCTGATTGTTGACTGGGTTTGTAGTACCGGTCTGAGAAGTAGACATGTTTAAAGGAAGTCTCTTTCCAAAAAGTGACTTCACAACAGGTGAATTAGTAGGAGGCTTCCTTCTGAAAGATAGAAGAGGGTTATTGAACCTCCTTTTGGTCAGTGGAGTCACCAGATAGTTTCCCTGAAACTACCAAAGAGTAGGGGGAAAAAGAATGTAGTGGAGTCGCCAGGTAAGCTTGTAAGAAAGGATTTTTGAGGCAAGGCTTACCAAAGATTTGTCGTTGAGGAAGGTTGACTTAGTGTTCCCCGGAAACGACGCCAAAATGTTATCGCTCAGTTTGTAGGATAGGTTTAGTAGCTTGAAGGCAAGATTCAAACTAGCGTAACAGGAGCTTCCCCACCCACTGTCACCTCGATGGGGAGCTCTTTCTATTTAGGGTGGCTAATCTCAAGGGAGACGTCCCTAGTAATACGGGGTATTGAAGGAAAATGACAAAGGGGTTAAGGCTCAAAGGTTAAGGTAAACTTTCCCTTCAAAGATTACTGCCAAGAAGATAGTCAAAGAGAAGGTATTCCACTGAAAAGGCACCTGTTTGCGAGACAAGGAAAAAATAAAGCTAAAATATGCCACAGTGGTTAGTACTTCAATTGTTAATGACTATCTTTAATATATATGAGCAATAATAAATGTAATTATTGACGAAGTCAATGATTGAAATAAAGGCAATGGCTTATAATATTACTCCTTCAATAAATACGAAATGATATTGGCATTCAATGTACAAAATCAATCCTTATATTATCATAACGCATTAAATATGCTCACATATATAATGTTGTTGCGTAGAGCCTACTAAGGGTGACGTCAGACCTATTCTAGGTTAGTTTAACTAGACAATGAAGTGAACGTTTTGATAAATAAGCCAAGGAAAATATTCAACACTTCTATGTCTATTATTTGATGACCTAGCCGCAATTTCAATACCAAACAAAAGTTCAAAAGAGGCAAGACGTCATCAGAAAATTAGGGTTAGTAAGTCGCTAGGGTTAGTTAGGGTTTCAATTTAAGAGTTTTGTGAAGGTTGTTTTAACACAATAGACTCAACGTTGCATTATTAGACTAGTTCCTTAGGGTAAATGGAGTCAAAAAGTGAGGCTAAAGGCTTGGAAGGATCTAAATCTAAGGACGAGAAGGTTAGGATTTCTAGTGTTGCAATAGCAGGGCCACAAAGTCAAAACCCTAAGGGGAGGAGGCTCATTCCGGTGTTGCTTAAGAAAGGCCTCATGCTCCTCCCTCTTTCCTTAAAACTCTTTGGCAAAAACAGCTAGCTTCAAAACATAAATCTAGTGCTGAAAAGTGTTGTAGGGCCAAGGCTCTTCAAACCCTAAGAGTCAAACCCTAGGTGTAAAGTAAATTAGGCCTAGGACGTCTTCCTTTTTAAATTTATGTTTCAAACTAACTCAAGAAAAAGGAGAATTAGTGTAGCAATGGCTAGGCTATATTCTTCTTAATCAAATGGCTAAACAAATTTTTATCATGGGGACATGAAGCAATGACCTACTTGTGTGCTTTCTCCCTAGGGTTTCAATGATTAAGAAAAATAGCAACAATGTAACCATAAAAGTAAGATATTTAACCTACAACCATTCAATCAAGAAGTTTTGCATGAAAAATATACTTACAAACAAAAGAAGAGCTAATCAAACCCTAGTTGTAAACCTTCCAATGATAAAAACACCATAAGAATGCCAAAAATGATCCTCCTCAAGTGTAGCGCCTCAACTCTAAGAGACAAATACAAGACAAAAGACTAAAAGTAATCCTCTCACAAGAGAGTGAGTTATGTTCTATTCAAAATGAGGCTCAACGTCGTCTACTTATATCATCCAAATGACCTTTAATTACAAAAATAGGTCATTAAAACAGCCGACAAGGCTGACTTAACAATATCATAATATTTGTCACATTAAATGTTAAAAATGTCAAAATATGAGCTAAAAGGGAGACGTCGGGCCCCTCTGAGGGAGACGTTGGCCCTTTTTGGGCAATATCAACATCCAAGAAGAAAAACATTGGCCCCCCTGGGGCTCCTGCAACCTGCCACACATGCCAAAGAGTCCCAACATATTGCCGCATGCTCCAGAAAACATCCAGCCTGCCCTAGGTAGTGTCTTGTCCATCAAAATCCATCATCTCATCTGCAGTGGGTGATCCGCCTAGGCCGGGCTCTGCCAAAGCGTCCTGGGTGAGGACGTCCTTCTTCTTCTTTATGCAAGGGCTCATCATAATGTTGTCCTGCCTCTGCCATCCAACAACCATCTGATGCTCTCTTCAGCCCCATGGAGGTCCGAACTAATCATATCCCCATGTGTACCAGTCCACTGGTACCTGTCTGCCAGGTATGGTCCTGCACATCAAAGACTATGCCCTCCATGGGCTCATTAGTCCTTGAGATCATAGCAATGTCAATCATATTTCATGATTAAATTTATCAAATACATGCATGAAATTTCTAGCATATCATCTAAGAGCTCAAAGACATTAAACAGATCTACTATACAAAGCTGAAGAAATCGACAGAACAACCTATTGGGCTAATACCCACAAGAGATGGAAAGTTTCCTCAAAAGATTATTCAAACCATGTTTTATGAGGTGATATGGTTTTAGGGATGTCCAGTCATAGTAAGACCAAGGGAAGGTGTTGTCTGTGGGTGCCTTTGTAGGAGGTGATCTATACGCATCATGGATGCAGTTTTTCCAAGCCCTTTATTGCCTTTATCTTTTATTTTATTACTTTTCTTTCTTTTTTACTTCAAGGTCTGACCAGAGGACACTGCCTTGGCTTGGTGACCAGAGCTGACAATGTTACCCACTGGTATCTTTGTAGAGATGATAAGGTTGGCTCGTGATGAGACCCCCTTTCCCTTCGCCATGCAACCAAAGGTCACTGCCCTGGCGTGGTGACCAGATGATGGAAATTTCATACTGCTGGATACCTATGAACATAATGGGCCGGCTCATGATGAGACCTCCCATCCTCTTGGTTAGTTCATGTCTTATTATTTTTCTTAGGGTCCCTTTAGTTTCTTATCGAGAGGCTTTTTATTGCCTTCTCGGGGATCCCCTGGGCGAAGCATCTCTAGGTTTTATTTCCTATGGCTTTTAGCTTTTACCAGCTGCTTTTACCCCCTGGGCCTTTAGCCCCTTCTTCCCACAAGACAAAGTGTAACTCTCAAAGGTCATCCTAATGGCCGGACTAGGGGAATGGGATAGATGAGCGGGGTATAAGATGTAAAATGATAAAAAATGGTGGGAGCGGACGATGGATCTGCAAATCCCCCTTGGTGGCTAACCAAAACCCATGAATATCAACTTGCTAAGTCACCCCATCAATCACCCCAACAATGATCAAGTGGATTAGTGTAAGATCCAAGCAGTCATCAGAAATGAAAGGAACCTAATGCATATATAAGAGGGTTATAATGATCAAATATGATACATACCATGATACCTTGGACCAATTACCTCATGGATCAAGAGTCCTCTCCGATGCAAATCCAAGCCAGTGGTGATGGAAGTTGCTGCTACTGACAGGACAAATCCGGCGAAGAAGGAGAAAGATGGGCCCTCCAGGGCCATGCTCAGGTCAATCCTGCTCTCGGTACTCCATGTCTAGGACCTGTGGGCCTCGAGACATGATCTCCTAGTTATCCCTAGATATCGAGGATAACAGGAAACCTCCAAATATATGCATACAAGCTCTGAATAGGTTTTTTTTTATGAGGTCGACCATAATTTCATGGAATGAGATTGCAGAAAAAGTGGATTCTTCTATCTGGTGTTGGAGTACTACTGAAATGGCGGCTGTTTCCACAACTATCAAATTCTATGGAGTGGCACTCGAATCACCATGGCCATTGGAAGAGAATGGTTTAAGATCATTTGTGACATCTTTTCTGACCTTCATGGCTTTCCACCATACATTACTCGTGCCATTTCAATCTATAATAACTGCACTGAAAACAAATGGACAATGGCCATTTTCCGATATGCGGCCTCTGTCAGGATGATGTTGATTATGCCCCCCAGAAATCTGAAATCTCATAGCCTGATATCGACAAAAGTTCTGCTATACCAAACCAACCAAAATAGAAAAATGGTTCTTTTCATGGATGACATCCCCGCGCAGACTATGAACATAGTGTGGAAAGATGAAATACAAAGTAGCTAGATTTATCTTATCAACAACAAAGGCAGTTGGCAGCAACATGACTTCCATTGTCCTCCCTTGACAGGTTAAAAATTCTAGAATGGATTGGAGTCTGGAGCCAGAGTAGCATTCAACTTGGTTGAATTCTCATCTACAGTAACCTCCTTCTAAATGCTACCCACCTTAGTGCAGTGCAGCTAATAAACGACTCCCTTCCTATCCTCTTTAAAAAGTTAACCTACTCTGCCAAATTTCACCTAACTGTTAAATGCCCTCTTTACTACCTACTCTCAGCTGCCAGAAGGGCCACTTAATGTGTCGCTTGTTGCCAAAAGGGCCACTTAATGCACTGTTTTACTCAACCACGGTCCCTCCTCACTTAACTCTACTTAAGAGCTGAAACCCATATCTGCATCCTGCCATTATCACAATCGCCATTCAACTCATTTCTCAAATCCATGTAATAGATACACATGAATAGATAAATTGGTTGTGGCCCACGTTCAAGTCGACTTTATCTGATAACATGGATGTAGAGTTTGGTTCAAAACTTCCTCGCAAAATTTCATACACCTAAAATATCCAAGTCATATCAAAAACTGACCTTCATGGTAAGTGTCACAAGGCAGCAAGCATCACAACAGTGCCAAAACATAACATTATAGAGAGCTGTTAGGCAATTTCAATTCAACCTTTCCTAGCTGTTGCTTGATGCAACAAAGATACTTAGCATTCCTTTCTTTTAATGGAGCAAAATCTTGGACCATGTAATGGAACATATGCTCACACAAATTATTATAAATAGATTTAGATTTACTTAAAAGAGTTATTATAAATAAATGTAGATTTGATAATAAACAAAAATTAAACACAATTAGATTTGATTAAAAGAGTTATTATAAATGGATTTAAATTTGTTTTAAAAGAATTATTATAAATAGATATCTCTAAAAAAATTATTATAAATATATATTTTATTGGAAAATGGGTTTTATTCTATACATATAATATTATAAAGGGTCTTATCTCAATGGAAGAAACATAATATCATAAAAATGAATTATATATATA
>ML787168.1:216083-234382 GCA_009831015.1 Picea engelmannii
TTATGGATTCCTATCATCCATCAAATCATAGTTATAAGAACCTTATTGATGGCTTCGACCTGGCCATTGGCCTGTGGATAATAGGGTGTTGAGCTATCATGACGAAGGCCCAACTTCTCTGTAAGTTCAGACATCATATAATTTCTAAAATGACTACCGTGATCGGTAACGATAGCCTGAGGAACACCAAAATGAGTGATGACATGGTTGAAAAGGAATAACGCTGCAGTCTTTCCAGTATTATCGAATGTTGACATCACCTCGGCCCACTTAGTAAAATAATCAACAACTACAATAATAGAACCATGCCCCCCGGTCGAGTGAGGGTGACATGTCATGAAATCAATGCCCCATTTAGCAAAAGGACCGACTGAGACTATAGGATGAAGGTGAGCAGGATGCGACCGAATCTTCCGATTATAGGTCTGACAGGCATGACACTTCTGAACAACAGTGATGCAGTCATTGAACAAAGAAGGCCAAAAGTAACTTGCACGTAAGATCTTTTGGGCAGTAGCATACCCAGACATATGACCACCACATGCTCCTGAATGGCAGTCATTCAAAGCTTTCTCAGCTTTGTCAAAATTCAAACAACGTCAAAAGACAGAGTCAATGCCTCGACAATATAGAGTATCGCCAAGGATAATATAATGTCGTGCTTGATAACGGATACGACGGCGTTCGGCACTAGACAAAGCAGACCGAAAAGTTTGAGTTTGGAGATATATAATGATATCTCCATACCAAATATTGTCAGTATTGATAAGGAAAAGTGATTCGTCGGGTAACGAATCAACTGTTACTTTTTCCGTGGCAATGTGGGGAAAATCACAAATTAACTCAGCGAAAACTAAGGATTTCTTCGACATGGCGCGATCGAATTCCAAATCGAACTCCTGGAGAATGAAAATCCACTTGGAGTACTTTCCCCCCAGCAATTGACGTGTCAATATATGTTGCATGGGGTTACAGTGTGAAATCATTGTAGTCTTCCTGGAGAGAATATAATGGAGAAAACGTTGAACTGCTTGAACAGTAGCCAAAGCCAGCTTTTCAACATGTTGGTACTTGATTTTCATCGAAGTGAGACTCTGACTCAAGTAATATATAACATGTTCATCGTGTGCATCATCCTCCTGAACCAGGACCATGCGGATAGTATACTCGGAAGCAGCTAGATAAAGAAAGTAATCCCGACTATAGTCAAGAGGGAAAATAAGAGGGGATTTCATGAGGGAAAAATTTAAAGCTTCAAAAGCGTTGTTAGCAACCTTATCCCAGACAAACTCTGAACCTTTCTTTAGAAGATGTGTAAAACCCCAAGTAATCTCAGCGTAATTCGGGATGAAGCGATGAAGAAAGTTTGCTTTCCCCTGCAAACTTTGTAACTGGAGTAGTGAAGAAGGAGGAGGGAGATTAAGAATCGCCTCGACCTTAATAGGATCTACCCGGATCCCTTGACGTGAAACAATGAAACCGAGAAGACGGCCAGACTCTACGCAAAAAACGCACTTATGAGGGTTTAGACGAATGCGATAGAACCGAAAACGAACGAAATTTGCTCGGAGATGATTAGGGTGATCGATTCAACGTAAAGAATGAGCTGGAAAATCGTCCAAATAAGGTTGAAAAATATGCTTTATATCATGAAACGCATAAGATATAGCACGCTGAAACGTAGCACCTGCGTTCTTAAGAACGAAGGGAAGTTTCCTATAGGGGAAAGTACCCCAAGGAAAAATAAAAGCAGTTTTATGTTGATCCTCAGGAGTGATGTTAATCTGATTATAGCCGAAGAATCCATCCATGAGAGAAAAGATTTCACTGCCGGCACAGTCATCGACGATATGGTCGACAAAAGGGGTCGGAAAGTTGTCCTTTGGACATGCTTTGTTAATATCTCGATAATCAACACAAACATGTATACTACCACCTTTCTTATCAATCGGTATAGGGTTGGAAACCCATTCTGTCAGAGCCACGGGATAAATAAAACCGGCTTTGAGAAGTTTTTCAACTTCGAGTTTGATAGTTGTCGCTTTACGTGGATGGACAGGAAGGAGGCACTGCCAGACTGGTTTAGCTCCAGGGTATGTCTTAATTTCATGCACAACAATAGTAGGTTCGATACCTGGTATCTCTTCGTAACTCCAGGCAAAGATATCACGAAATTCCTTGAACAAAGAAGTATAGGTGACAATTTCCTCTGGAGAACACAAAGCTCCAATGTGAACATTTTCAACTATCCCAGGTTTAACTGAAATATCAACGGGTATTGTGGGAGAAATATTACTGAGGTTCCCTTCCGCAAACACATCATGTGTAGATCCGGGAACAGTCGATATAACAACAACGGTCGACGGAGTCGAAATCCGTTGGTAATTCTCGAGAGTGTGTTGTTCCAGAAACAATATGGAACGATGATGCCCATCATCCCAAGGTGTATCGGCCATGACGGACATGATCATCTCATCAGTGGGGAAGATGACACAGAAAGGATCGGGAGACAACCCCTCAAGAGAGGGTGTAGAAGGCGTTGTCGATTGAATTGTATGATAAGCAGACTCAACTGGACTTAACGGCATGACGTCGCTGAAACAGGCATGATCTCCAGGATCAGGGACTATCCAAGGGTCAAAAGACACTGGAAGTTCATAAGGAATAGAAGAGATCATATTAATCGAAGCAAGAGACAGGCGTAGAATATTGGGTGGTGGTGGTATGGGAAAAGTACCCATTAACGAAGAGTCTTTTAAAAGACCGACTCCAACATTCTCGTAACCCGGTGGGGTTTTAGCTATAAACGTAACGTTTCCAGTGCGAGTATCAGAATTAAAGAAGGCAAGTTGATGAACCGTAACGATCTTTCCTTGATGGGGAAAACAGACTACACGGAACAGTGTTGACACAACAACTCGCATAGAATCTACCCAGCTACGGCCAAGAAGAAGATTATAATCTAGGGGAGCATCGAAAACTTCCACTTCAAATTGGACTGTCTTACGTTCGAGAGTAACCAACAACAATGGAAGAACACCGTAAGGCTTAAAACCCAAGCCATTGAAGGCTTTCAAAGTATTTTTTGATTCAGTTAATGGAGGAGAGCCAATGGCTTTCCAACAAGTAAAAGACATTACACACGTAGAGGCACCCTCATCAACAACAGTTCGGCAGATGTTCTTGTCGGAGACAATAACTTGTATCTGAAAAGAAAGTTGTGGGGTAACCTAGGAACATGATCATCCAAGTCAAAGACTATCAAATTCGTATATGTAGGATCGATTCCACCTATATCTTTCAAGAGAGCCCTTCGTTGCGCAGGACAAGACTGAAGGACTTCAAGGGCAGACATCGTTGAAGGTGCGTGGGCCAGATCTTCTACAATGCTATAGTTCTGGGCCACATGAGCATGAGGATTGAATGTCGACTTCTTAACGACACCTTTCGGGGGTCGTAGGACTGTATCAAGGCTCGGTCGTTCGAGATGAAGAGGATCGTTCGTAGGTGGATTCGGCGAAGAGGGTTGTACCAAATCAGGAGGTAAATCGTCAACCTTCTCCTTAGATGGAGAATAGTCTTTGGCTCTAGTTGCGATGGCAACGTCATTGTTCTTAGAATCACTGGTGCACATCAAAACATATGATGTCGTAGACGTAGAAGGTTGGTCATGAATGACCAAAGAGGCATGTTGCTGAGACATGAAGGGTTGGGACAAAACTGTCGGCGTAGAGGGTTTCGACGTTCCTTGAAGGAACTTATTAACCTCGGCACGTCTAGGACAATCCTTTGTGTAGTGATCGTCACCAAAGATAAGGCAAGGGTAGCGTGGTTTGTGCTTATCTTGATCTTCAACAGGAGGGGTTTTAGTTTGCTCATTTTGATTATTATTTTTACTCTCCTTATTCTTGCCTCTCCTTTTCTTTGATTTATTTTTACCAGTGGGCGTAGATTGAATAGTGTTCACTTCAGAAGTTTTACCGGCGGGAGGAGCAAGAGATGGAGCACTTTGGACATTAGAAGAATTGGATTTAGGGGTTGTAGTTGAAACATAATGTGAGTGGGTATGAGCAGTACCAATCACACCATCAGCTGCATGCGAGGCAGCTGGAGAAATTGAAGTGCTGGAAGTACCAGGATGAGGTAGTTCAGGCAGTAAATCATAGAGTGTTCCCGTTTGCGAATAAACGAGATCAAGATACTAAGCGCGACTGGTAGCCTGCTCCTCTGTAACAACACCACCCATAGCAATGTCTTTACCAATTTCTTTGACAAAATATTTCGTAAACCATTCTGCCAGTAACTGATCAGGGAGTTCAAGTTTGAAAAGACGTCGTCTACGTCTCCACTCATGTATATGGTCCGAGATGTGATTACCTTTAGTTTTTTTAAAAGAAGTCAAGATCTCAGTGCCAGTATCATAACGGATTCGTAACTGGTAATGTGTGAGAAAATCCATAGCTAGGGTGTTGAAATTAGAAAAGAAACCTCGTGGCAATTCAATGTACCACTTCGCAGCCGAACCGGTTAGGGTTCGTTGAAAAAGACATAGGAAAATGGAGTCATCCATCAGCGAGTTGGACGAACACCATAAATGAAAAGTCATGACATGATTATTTGGGTCCTCTCCCGGCTTGCCATCGAATTTGGGAATATCCGATGGAAGTTTAGCAGGGATAGCAGGCCATTGAGAATAGTGACGAATAGGATCATTCAGAATCCTAGACAAATCTGGCAAATCCAAAGTAGCAAGGAAAGGCAACTATCGATTTACTTGCGGGTACTGATGGATTTACGGTGGAAGCCCTGTTGGAAAACCAGTAGGACCATAAGCAGACTATCTATAGAGGGAAGACCCTGGCTGACTCTGTGGTGGACGGATAGGATAGTAACCCCAAGGATTGTAACCTTGAGTTTGAGTAGGGACCTGGGGTTGAGTAGTCTGACCCGTACCCCAAATAGGATTGGTTACCCCCAGATAAGGTTGACCCACTGCAGGGACATTTTGTTGCCCCCCAACATTTTGAGGAAAGTTCTGTAGAAGTTGAGTCCAATACTGGGCCAACTCAGGGGGTATATTTTGTCCCAAAGGGGAGGTTGGTCCCCCTACTGTAGGCATAGTTCCACCCGGAAGTTGTGTGCCAACCGTGGGTTGTGTAGTAACTGTGTTGTGTCCGGGAAAAGGAAAAGGAACTATACCACCCTGTCCACCAATAGGAATCTGTGGGTTTGGTGCAACAGTTGGGATAGTGCCACTAGGGTTAGGATTACCAGAGGGAAACTGAAGGAGTGTCGGGATAAAACCGGGAATAGGATGCCCAGGAAAAGGAGGACCACCTGGAGAACCGGCTGGGGTTTGCGGAGGTGTTGGATTGGCATCATTCAACAACGCATTCAGCGCGTGGTAACCGGGTGGTAATGTCAGAATGACATCAGGAATTCGCTGGGTATTGATAGGAGCTAGAGTAGCTGCAATAATTTCGGTTTGGACAGTCTTAGTATTAGCGATATGGGCCATCTCAGGAGGAAGAACAAAGCGGTAAGTGGTAGTCTCTGGTGTAGTTTCTGTCTCAGAAGTCACGGGAGGGTTGATTTCGTAGACAGGGGGTGACTCAGTACCAAAACAGGCTCGTCGGAGATCACCCGACCAAAAAGGATCTTGGCCTACTACACTGTGAGAAGGCCCAACAGTTGATTCAGAAGAAGTAACAATGGTTTCTTTAGAAGGGTTTAATCGTCCAACAGGTCGTTCACCACGACGAACGCGATAGTCCTCTATAGTATTGGTAATTCAAAAATCTCCTAGAGAATCAGTGCGTTCTACCTGTGGAGGTGGTGTAGAAACGTCTTGGACTTCACTTATGTCCACGTGAGGTGAAGTAACAACTGGGACTTCACTCTGACGAGGAGAGCCCTCAGGGGTACCCTCAGGTGTTGCGGTATGTAAGGGTTGTGAAATGTCTGGATGTTCCGGGGATACACCTTGCATCCTACGTGAACGTCGTGGGGGAGAAATTGTAAACAAGTGACAAGCTCCGCAAAGGAAATCCTATGGTCAACTCCGAGAAACAACACGCACTAGTAAAGAAAAATCAAGGAAGCAATCACCAAGCAAACAATACCTTCTAATTTCGAAGCCACTAGTTGGTGATGAGATCCAACGTCGCAACAACGAGATGAGAAGGGGCGGGGCTAAGGTGGAAAAGTTACGTTGACGACCTGCTTAACAGACTTACGCCCTGGTGCAAGCTCCCACACATAATCGTGGGTATACCCTCCAAGGAGCCTGAGTGAGTTTGATCAATGTCAATTCCAGATACCATGAAGACTTTCCCCTCCACAGTCACCTTGGGTAAGAACCTAGAGACATAGGCCACTAAGGTCACCACAAACAACAGTACAGCCTAGGGGAACAGTCGTCAGTCTGATCCACATGCAAGGGCAGGGTATCTAGCCCGAAATCAACTCAAAGGCTTCCACTCATAATTGTGGGTATACCTCGGAGTGATCCCCGTAATACGTGCAATCTCTACACCGATGTCAACAACACAGGGTTAGTAACTCTGCCAACACCAATGTGACCTAGTGCTTGACCCTTGTGTTAGAAGGGCGTCCCAGGACAATATGTTGCAAATGGAATTTAACACTCCCTAACTCAAGATTCTATTGTGTGTTTGAGCTTTTGGAGAGTGTATCTCTCTTCCTACTCCAAAGCACTAGCCTAACTAAATGTTGGTGTAAAAGAGCCCTAGAAAAGAGTTACTAGATCAATTTTAAGATTACACAATGTTTTTAAAACTTGTTGTTTACTCAAAGGTAATGGAAGTGAAACTCATGATGTATGACTCTAACCCAAATAATGCAAGGATAATGACGAAATATGATTCTTTTCATTCCATGAATCCTAGTTATGGGAGAGAGAGAACATTTTCCGAATCAATCTCAATACTATAATGCAAATTCAATGATTAATTTCCTTTCAGATGTCAATACAAACAATCATTTATCAATGAGCAATTTCTATATGTCTTTTTCAAATACTTCAATAAACTCTAAAAATTGATTTTCCATGTTTTTGAAAAGGCAAAAACAAAATCTTGAAAGAAAACTTGTTGTTCAATTTCCAAGAAGAACTCTCATTAACGAGAAAAGAAAATCAAATCGAAAATAATCAAACGACAACAACCCAACCAATACTTTCAATGAAAGTAAAAACCAAAAGAAAACCAATGAGTTCCTCAATGCAAATGAGAAACACCAAACACTTGACTCTCAACCAATCACTGGTTCTCAGCCAACCAGACACACTCAACTCCAAAAGTCAGAGAGAAAGAAAATGCCAATAAGAGCCAAGAGATGAAAGTCAAGCTACAAAGGGAAAGAAAGAACTTGAAACCCTAAATCTGTTCAAGGAAGCAAACCATAGAAAGAGATGTATAAGTCAATGATCCAATAAGACAAAAAGATGTAATTCAACTGTTCTGAGCAATTGAAAAAAATCAAAACTTAATTTCAAAATTTTAAAAAATCTTGCTCGCAGGCAAGCAGTGTCCCACAGTGCGAGAAGACAGGATTCTTGTAGGCCACCTTAAAGAAAGGTGCGAGGTGTTCGCACTGGACCCTATATGCAGGGTGCAAACTTGACTGGTTCTCGCAGGCTGTCAATGAACACAGTGCGAGAACTCCTGAAGATAATAAAATTTTTGAAAATGCAAGCAAAATTCAAGCTGGCTTATAGACACAGAAGGTCTCTTAGGATATCATGAGGACTCAGACACTGACAAAACAGGAGACAAATGCAAATAGAGCAAATGGCCACAGAAAATTCAAAAACCATAAAGAAAAAGGGAAAAGGTCACCAGTGGAGTCACCAATTTTGTTTCAGGATAAATCCGTGATTGCGGACACAAACCGATCTCCCTAGATCCACCTGGATCTAGAACAAAACATGACAGAATAATACACTTTCCCTAGATTTAACCTATTGAATGAATTAAGAGACTAGGATCATGCTCATACCTTATGAACGCTTTCCTTAGGTCTCTGTTGTTCCAAGCTTCGCTCCGATGCTCTTGTCCCGTTCAGATCACAACAGTTCAAACCAATCGAAGTGAAGGCAGATCAATATATCCAATAGCTAATCTATACATATGATCAAGGAGTTATGTAATATAGTGACATCATCTTTATGGGAAAGGGACATATTACTGTATTGAATTAATTGAAAGTGAAACTTACAAACTGAGCCTTGATGTTGTAGCTCTCCTTTCGATGGCTCCTAACTCTGACACACACACTTGATCATGCATGAAGAAAATCAACCACTTTTGATGACCTTGCTGTTGTCTCTAGCTGCTGTAGCATCAGTCCTTCATACAGTCTTGCACTAATTCTCCAATCAATATCTTGCTAGCTTGCTGCTTGCTTAACCCTTTCCATGAGTATTCCTCTCAATTTATAAGAGAGAATGGATTAGTTACTTGGATAGGAAATGATCCCAAGATATCAGGAAAACCAGTATTTAGATAACCATTCGCCAACCAACTCATTCTTCTCGAAGATTCCCTTACAGAAGGCTCGAGAACTTCATCTTTTTCCTCTTTAAGAAGATGTTCACACCCTGGCAATTAGGTACAGTGTGAACCCCTCGCACTCTAGCTTAAAGCAACCTGCGAGAATCAGTCATTCTCGCAGGCAAATATATAGGTAGCCTGCGAACCTCCTTTAAAAGCATGAGTTATGGAAACAGACAAGTGTAACTTTTCTCAAGAAAGTGTTCTTAGTGAAGAGCTTGATTTTCCATCATCATAACATCATCATACTATTATCATGATGACCAAAATTGTGGATAACAATATCCTACATGAAAATATAATAAAATAAATGTAATAATTTGATAAGGTCCTTAATAAGGGGTTTTATACCTAACATGGGGGATTTCTCCAGGGCTTAACATGCCCCTCACCTTCAAACAAGTGTTTTCCTCAACACTTGACAATCACGGCTATGTCTGCATGATGAAATCATCTTCCCATGTTGCCTCTTCTACTGGTAGGTTCTTACATTTGACTAGGTACTCGATAAGTTATCAATTTCACAACTTCTTATTAGTTTTCACTAGAGTCTTGTCACTCATTATATTATTTAAGCAATAAAAATGGAATACTAGATTTACATTTCCTAGTCACAGATAAATAGCATAGTCATGATATTCAGTATGTGGAAGACCCTTAGCTATATATCCAAATAGCTTGGAATGATTTTTTATAACGTTTTGGAGACCCATTGCACTAGAGGATATAGATGTTTGAACATCTATTGATCGAAATTTTGCAATTACACCACGGTGTCCCTTTTTGAGTAATTTTTTTCATGTTGTTAGATCTTATCACTTTAGAGGGATTCCCTTGGATACCTTTAAGCTCAATTTCCTTTCTTTCTGAAGAAAATATCATGAAAATATATTGAAAATTAAAGGCCATTATTCCCAATGATTGTAACCATTGGACCCCTAATACAACATCAACACCACCCATTTGGATGGAAATCATGGGACTATGCAATAAATACTCCCCCGTAATGAGATTAATACTATGTCACTTCCCAAAAACAATTCTAGTAACTGCATCTACAATCATTACTTGGAACTCTAGTGCCACAAATAAATTGAGATCATTTGATAGTTTGCAATTGATGAAGTTATCGGTACTATCAGAATCAATCAATAATGTTACATTTTTATTTTTTATTTATCCTTCTTTATTGAGGGTTTGTGGAATACTAATGCCGACCAATTCATGACAATATATTATTTTAGTAGTCTCTTCTATCTCTATATCTTGTGATGATTCCAATTCTTGATCTTCTTCCTCTTCATTGTGTATGTATAATACTTTCTTGTCACTGCATATATTCCCCTTACTATACTTGTTGTCACAATTGAAACATAGTCCATGTGTTCTTCTTTCATCCATTTTTGAAGTGTCAATCTTGTTGGTTGAAGTATGATTGTTTTATGAGCCCAAAAACAATCTTTGCTTCATGTGTATGCTCCAATGGTAGAGTTGAGTGTAGCCTTATTCTTGGCTTGAATATGACGATCATTTTTCATGGCTTCCATAATATTTGTAGGATGTTTTAAGAAAAACTCATGTTTTATGTCTTTTTTTATCCACCCATGTAAGATTCCAACAATTGTTGATCACTTATATCATCCACCCTTGTTGCCAATACCTGGAATTCTTAATTATAATATTCAATATCACCTATGTGTTTGAATCTTGTCAATTGAATGAGGTAGTCTAGTTCTCAAACTTTCCCATATTGTTATTCTAACTCTTTTGTAAATAAACCCCAAGTATAATGATAAATAGGGGGATACCGTTTCACTATCCATTGATACCATTGATATGGTTTTATCTCAAATTTCAACGTTTCTATGTGAATCATTTTCTTATCATCCATAATGTTATGTAGTTCAAAATATTGCTCCATTTGGTTCACCCAGGTAGAGACCTTTGTTCCATCAAAATTATTTAATTCAATCTTGGGAAAGTTGAATTTAGGACCCCCACCATAATCAAATCCACTATTAGAGTTATATTCACTAGTTGAAAATGGCCTATTATTGGTATTTTGTTTAACATAAATACTACTTTTATTTTCATGAGTTCCTTGCATTTTGATATCTCCTTTAGGGAGTCTCTCATCTAGAGCTTGAAAGAACATGGAAGACATGGTTTCATTTCCTTCATGGACTTTTGTATTTCTTCTTTATTTTCATCCATATTAATTTCCATTTCTTTAATTTTACTTTGTAATCTAGCCCAATTATTAAAATTGTCACTCAAATCATTAAGTTGTTCCTCCGATTTGGACATTCTATTATGTATGTCGTCATTTTCTTCTTAAGTCATAGATGAGAGTTCTGTAGGTTTAATTGGTTTTGTCATATTTTGGGAGCCATATGGAATAATGATAATACTCCTCTATTCTATCTTTAGTACAAATTTTGAATCACCAGAAACATATATTTCAATGAAAAGTTATGCCAATTATAAGTTACGTACCTTTCAACCCTTAATTTTTTATATGTCCTCCTCGACTACCTTATGATGTAATTATTAAATTTAGACCCTTATAAGTCTGAAAATTAGTCCTATAGTAATCTGATATTTCTTCTCTTCAATTACATAGGTATTATCAAAATTGGATGTGCCAAGTGGAAGTTAGGGTAACTTCCCCACACCTTGCTGATTTTTAGAATTTCGAGGAGAGAAAACTTGTACAGCGTGCCATGAACATAATATTTTATATATGATTATGGAACTTTTAGTATAAATACTACATAATTCCCTAATTCCAATGAAAATGGTCTCACTAAATTTGGATCCTTAGAGAAGAAGATATGATTATTTTACTCAGAACACCTATTTGAGACTAGTTAATAGGACTAGTCAAATACCCTATCTTCTACAGGAAGTATATCCAAAATTATCATGGGATAGAAGCTGAAATGTTAAACACATATACCTTGATATTTCCTATAAAAAACCTCTTAGTTTCATGGTTTGAATTGCCCCATAAAAAAATTTATAGCGAAAATGTTAAGATGACTTGCTTGGAGAAAAAAAACCCTAGGATCAATGAGCTCTGATACCAAATGTGATGATCCAACGCCTTAAAAATGATAATAAATAAATGAGTTATAGTCCACTTCAAGGGGGAAACCTTATTTTAGAATATATCCACTTTAGAATACAATATGAGTTGAGATAAGATGATCCTAAGACTAGGTCTCCTTGGTATATATATATATATATATATATATATATATATATATATATATATATATATATAGGAGATAAAGGGTACAAATATAATGAAAGGGTGTGATGAATGGGTTCAGGGCCTACATACAAATATAATACAAGAAATCTAATAATTCAATAAGGGTATTAATAATGGGTTTTATACCTAAAATGGGGGCTTTGTATAGGGATTAACACAACCAAGTTCTAGTGTCATTATCCCTTAATAGTCTTTGTTTAAAATGGAAGTGAAAGTGGATATCAAGCCATACCAAGGATAGATCAATACATCAAAGTTGGATAATTGATTGCAGCAATTAGAGGTCTATTTCATTGTTCATAATATAGATGAGGAGCACATGATTTCATTTTCTTGACTAAATTTAAAGGGTGATACATTAACATCATGGGAAATCCACATGGAAACACTTAGGCTAGAGGGTGAATTGGTTATTTGTCATTAACTAAGTGGGAAGATTTCAAAAACCATATTAAGTCCCATGTATAGGACGAATTGATCTATTGGCATTACTTCAAGAAAAGTAAAAGGTAGATTTCATTGGAGTATACCACTAAATTTAGAAATATATCTATCATGTTAGGTATCTCTCCCAAGAATCCATATGTACTCCTCAAGTATTTGAGGGGTCTACATAGTCATTTGTGAAAATAAGTGATTCTCTTCAAGACCAATATAGTTGATGAGGAATGTGTGCAAACAATGTATGAGGAAAATATAGGCCAGAAGAAAGGACATCCAAGTGGTTCCAAGCATAAATATTACAAAGATGATTCCAAAGAGGTGAACAAGAAGTGGAAAGGGAAAGACAAGAATATGATAGCCACTGCAAATAAATGAAAGGATCCAAGTAACCACTATAACCATTGAGATATCAATGGTGAAACTGAATAAAAGTGTTGGAAACTAAATCTAGAACTGAACCCTAGGAACAACAATAAGGATTCTAAGAAGAAGAACCTTCTATCCATGAATTCAAGAAATCAGGTAGAGAACAACATAAATGTGGCTGAGAATATTTCCTTCACTTCAGTGCAAAAGGAGGTGAATTTAAGTATCCTTCATCACAATGAAGAGAAGGAGATGAAAACACTCTTCTCTATCAAGATCCATGTCAAGAAAACCAAGGTATATGCTCTATTTGATTTTGATTCACCATCAAATCTCATGGTATTTGATCGGGTCAGAAAGCTTGGGATATAGGTTCATGTTCATCCTATCCCATATCCACTTGGGTGGGTAAACAACGATGTAGAGATCAAGGTCATGTAAAAGTGTAAGATTGAATTTATTGCAAATGAAGATTTTGATGATGAAGGGGACTTAGATGTAGTACCCCCTGATGTGTGTGGTGTAGCATTTGGAATCCCCTACATGTATATGAAGGATTTTATCCTAATGTATTGATCCAGGTGGTTATAGGTGCCCCCCCACCTATTCCACTAGCTCAAAGACAAATTTCTATTTTGGCATTTTTTTCCTATTTTTTCGAGTCCTAAACTTCTAGGGCCATTTTGAGGCCCTAAACAACATTTTTTGGGTGCACCATAGTGACACAATAGCATTTAGATAAAGTGTGATGGAAACATGTGTAATCCTCAAATATTTGTTTCAAATGAACTATTGCATGCCTAAAACGAAGATCATATGCAAAAGTCACAACCCCGGAAAGTTGATGTACCAACTTAACCCATCGGGGCCCACATGAATTTTGGCACTTCATCTCCTACGGTTAGGATTTTTTATGTTTAGTCTTTTCTCATTTATGATTTATGTTAAAAATTCCTTTAGAATATTGTTATAACCAACTTCTTGTGAATGAGTGTGGCTGAAACATCTCTTCTCATAGATAATCTACCACCATTCTAGCTAGCTTGTGTGCTTTTTCATTTTACAGTCTTTTGTATTCATACAATCATTAACAGAATCTGAGATTTATTGTATCAGTCTGTTCCTTTCCATATCTTTTTGTAATTCTTTGTTATATCTCTATTATATAGATGCCTTCATATTGTTCTTAAAAGAATCTAGATCATGTAGAGATAAAACTAGTACTACTTGCTCAAGGATGGGAAGTATTTGATCATGAATGGACATAAGGTAAATCAAATATCTCACTGGTAAGTGTCAACCATGACAAAAAGTTGATTAGTTCAAGTAAGAAGTATGTTTTTATTTTCTTACGAGAGAATTAGTCAGGTGATGAACTGGTAAGAGTAAAGGAATCCTTGGAGGGAAGTAATATACATAAGAAAAAATAGTTGGAGAAGTTGTTGCAGGCATACAGAAGAGTGTTCCAAGATCCTAAATGAATTCTACCTAAGAGGGAAGTGGATTATGAGACAGTTCTTGATGGACTCTCCATTACCAAATATTGGGATGTATAGAAAGTCCATTCTAGAAGAAGATCAAGTGAAGAAACAATTGTAGTAGTTGTTAGAGCATGGAGTAATTCAACCAAGAACCTCACCTTGTGGGTCACCTATCATCATTACACCCAATAAGGATAGGACTTGGTGGATGTGTATCGACTATAGATATTTGAACAAGATTACACTCAAGAATAGATACCCTGTTCCCAAGATCGATGATTTGTTAGACCAGTTGCAACACGCCAAGTACTTCACCAAGTTGAATATCAAATACAAATACCACTAGGTACACATTAAAGAAGAAGACACCTGGAAGACTACCTTCAAGACAACACAAGATTCGTATGAATGGTTGGTCATGTTGAATGGTTTATGTAATTCACTAGATACATTTATGAGACAAATGAATGGTGTATTATGACCATATGTAGATTCAATTGTTATAGTGTATTTGGATGATATATTGGTTTATATATCCACCCAAGACAAGCATATCTCAAATATCATGCAAGTGTTAGAGACATTGAAAAATTATGAGATACGGGATAATATCAAGAAATGCGAGTTTTCTCAATAGTCATTAGTGTATTTGGGGTATGTTATCGGTGGAGGGAAGCTCAAGATAGATCCCGTAAAGATGGAGACCATCATAGAATGGTGGGTTGGTACTAATGTCACTGAAGTTAATACCTTTTTTGGAGAAGCACAATACCCATGGAAGTTCATAGAATCCTTTTCAGCAGTAGTTGCACCACTTTATTCCATAACAACAAGCAGTAAGAGTTTCCAATGGGGAAAGAATCAACATAAATATTTCGATGAGTTAATATGAAATATCAGTCAATATATTAATAAGTGGAAGAAATATATTATGGGAAAATAAGATACTATCTACAAATATCACTAGCCACTACAGTATTTGCAATTACAGGACTAAATTAAGCTTTAACAAGCCAAACATTACAAGTGGATGGGGTTTTTGCAAAAATTTCATCTAGTCATGAAGTATAATAAGAGAATCACTAATAAGTTGAAATGCATGCTTTCAAGGCCACCCACATCAATTATTATGGACTTGGGAACTCTTATGCACATCACGCCTTTTACCCATGATTCATACAAAGAGGCATACATGGAAGATGAGGACTTTAAAGACGTGTTTTAGAAACTACAATGCTAAATTCATGTAGAACAAGGTGATGTTAAGGAGGAATATAATATCTATAATGAGTTTCTATACATGATAGACAATCTTTGTGATCCTAAAGGTGAAATATTGTAGCTTATCAGAGAGGCTCACACATCCAAGGTTGCAGAACATTTTGTTGTTGGGAAGACAATTGTTAACTTACAAAGCTATGTGTACTGGAAAAAAATGAAAGAAGATGTAGTGTGTTATATTATAGGATGCATACTTAGTTGTATTACAAATCCCAGTAATATAAATTAACGTCTATACCAACGCTTACCTATACCCACTCGACCTTGGGAAATAATTTCCATGGATTTTCTAGGAGGTTTACCAACAACAAGGAAGGGAAATGACTATATTTTTGTTGTAGTTGATAGGTTTAACAATATGTTCATTCTTATGCCTTATAGAAATACCACCATAGGAAAATAAGTAGAAAGCACCTTCTTTGAACAGGTTTGGGTGCACTTTCAGATATCAAGGAGCATCATCTCAAACAAAGATACCATATTTTTCAGATCCTTTTGGACTAGACTTTGGGAGAATATGGATACTAAGTTGAAGAGATATTCAACATTCCATCCATATAAAATGGATAGATGGAAGTATTCAACAAGATTTTGGAACATATTTTTAGGAGATAAAACGAGAAGACCTTGAAGACTTGGGATGAAAATATGACATATATTCAACACTCTTATAATAGAGTAGTCCACAATTCTATCAGTAAGTCCCCTTTTGAAACTTGTTTTGGGTATTTTATACCTACTCCCTTAGTTTTTTTTATGGATATAAAGGAGGAGTTAGGGAAGACATCACAAGAGAAGGATTGAGACAAGAAAATTCCATTAAAAATATTATATAGTTCCATTTGCAGGTATATGAGATGCAAAGGAAGTCACATGAAAAGTATAAGGCCAGGAATCATCATCAAAGAACTGAGAAACCATTTAAAATGGGATACATATTTTGGTTACATATAAAGAAGGAATTACTATAAGGTCTCGGTGATAAGATCTAGGCTCTACGATATGGTCCTTTTGAGGTATTAGAGAAGCTGAGAGATAATACCTACAAGCTTATTCTACCCCCATACATGAAGATTTACTCAATAGTGAATGTGGAAAATTCGAAATTCTATGAGCCTTCTATGTTGGATTAGGAGGAACAGTAGGTCCTACCGACCATAGAGAAATCAACACTAGATCCTCAGGCAGAGTTGTCAAAAGACACAATTTTGCAGAAGAAGTCTAGAACTATAAGGTAGGGGTAGGATGACCTTTGGCATAATAGGTTGAAAGAGAAAATTCCAAGAAAAGAAAAAGTGTACTCTAGAGAGAAGGTAGAGGAAAATCTCCCTCACCTCATTTAGTAAATATTTTGGGGACCAAAATCCTCCATAAATTCAGAGGCATGATCCAGTATGGATCATTATATAATTTTCCATATATCTCAATACTTTATAGGTGAAAAAAAATTGGAGGAACAATCTTGTAGACCCATTTTAGTGGGAGGTATCAGTTTGGAAAATTGGGGTCTTGTTGGCAGCCAAATATTCATATCATTTCATCGATCTTTGAAACACGAGCATGGAAAAGAAAATTCGTATTAGCTGCCTAACTTTTTCTATGAAGAGTTTGATTATGGTTTTTGATTAATTGCTTGATTGAGAATTTTTGTTTTGAGTTTTATTTGATCGATAAACATCTCATTTACCCATTTCAATTTCATGAATGTCAAGCATGAAATTGAAATCTTCTTGTAAAATGCATTAAATAAACTATAAAGGCTTCTCTCCTTGTAAAACCAAATGAGCCTTTGAAACACCTAAAATCACAAAATGTTTAAGCTTGATGAGTATATGGTTATGTAAAATTTTTATAGCATAAGAATAAAACCCAATCACAATTGATTTATGTTATTCTTTAATCAATTTTCAAAGTATTAGTTATTACTTTACCTTTAGAGATTTTGGTTCTAAAATTATGGCATTACCATATGATCTGAATGCTTCCTTTAATTCTTATGTCACAATCTAATCAATGTATTACCTGGCTAGTGACTGTGCTCTGAAACCCTTACCTCTATGTCCTGTTCACCACAGATTACATTCATTTCATCATATGGATGGTGCTTCGTAACCAGGGATGTTAAGAACCAAACATCAATATAGCATAGAAAAACCTCACAAAAAGTACTCAACGCCTTGAAAAAGAGATAATTTCAGATAATATGCCTCTTCGAGGGGGCAACCTACTTTTACCCCACTTAAATGTTCAAGTACAAGATGATTCAAAATGAAAATGTCTCCTTGGTATATATAGGAGACTATGAGGTATAATTACAACTAATGGCCTAAAGCCGACATAAATAAAATAACATTACTAATCTAATATGCCCCAATTAAGGGGTAATGAGCCAATATTAGGGCTTAACATGCCCCTCCCCTTGAGAAAAGTGTTGTCCGCAACGCTTTAGTAACTCTGGATGCTTCTGTATAAAAGACTCATCTTCCCAAGTGGAATCTTCAGCCGGTAGTTTCCTCCATTTAATGAGATACTCTGAAATGGATCTATTCCTCAGTTGGTGAATTCCCGTGTCAGTGATGGCTTCAGGATCCAATATGATTTTTCCTTCCTCGTCAAGTTCTAGAAATATAGTTTGAACTGGGTACTTGTCACCTATAACCTTCTTTAAGCATGAAACATGGAAAACTAGGTGTACTCGTGAAGATGCAGGCAGCTCCAATTTGTATGCCATAGAACCAATCTTTTGCAACACCTTATAAGGGCCATAGTACTTTGATGATAATTTATTATCCTTCTTGGCTTGCTTGAGGGACATCTGTTTGTATGGTTGTAGTCTTAAAAATACCCAATCCCCTACTTCAAAACTTCTTTCACTAC
>ML787168.1:237964-256714 GCA_009831015.1 Picea engelmannii
ATGATTCAAAATGAAAATGTCTCCTTGGTATATATAGGAGACTAGGAGGTATAATTACAACTAATGGCCTAAAGCCAACATAAATAAAATAACATTACTAATCTAATATGCCCCAATTAATGGGTAATGAGCCAATATTAGGGCTTAACAAGGGATTAGGTTCTTAGCAGACGAGGTGGTTTTTGAGTGTATTGTTCCTCTGGTGCGGGGGTTTAATCAACAGTTAGGGTGGGAGTCATGGTACCATCCTCCCTAGATATTATTTTTTGGGTCACCTTTGACCATGCCAACTATACCATTTGTTTCGAGTTGGCTCGAATGCAAACTCCTCCATTCTACATCTTTTAGTATATCGTAATCAAGCTAATGGCTCCTATAGTTAGGGTGGATCTGAATGGCTCACAGGCTCTGCTTTCTCATGACAATTTTGTAGATGAACTCTCCCTTTTCGATTGGGTTAAATTTGTATATTAATTTGAGGGTCTTAATAAGGAATTCGCACAAGCTTTCGCCAATACTTTTGACGGTGCAAAATCTAAAATAGGTGACCTGCAATTACAAGTAAATGAATAATCCATAGAAAAGGCCACAGGTTTGTCACGGGAAAGGGACCGTTGTTTCAAAAACCTGAAGATAGAAGGTATCCCTTTGAATCTAGTGATGGTATCCCAAAAATTACGCTATAACGTTAAAGGTACACCCATCCAATTGTTCAAAACTAGTTGGCATGGTTTGTTGTTGATAATTAAACAATTCGTCACCTATGAGGGACACTCTGGACTATTGTTTTTATTTCATGTGTGCCTATTGATGGTCTTCCTAGGTTTTAAGTTAAAATTTCCATTTATTTTCTTAGAAGTCTCCAGAAGATGTTCAAGTTCTACTAAAGACAAAACCCCAACTCTGAATCCAATCTTTTCCACGATAGTTTAATTCAGGTTCTTGTTAATGCCTAGTTGTTAAAGATAGGAGATAGTTGGAAAGTTTTTATTGTTAGGAATGGTTTTGTTTCAGTTCCATATAAGCATGTCCATAGTTTACCTATGTTTTTTGATGAGCCTACCGGCCCAAGCATTTTGTCCCATTCTCTGCAAAGTTTTCAAGTTGAAATACAAGTCTCAAAAGACCCTGTATTACCTCCCTATACCCCTATTGATTTTCGTCCAATAGATGAGGTCACCTCCAAGAAGAAAAAATTCATTCCAAATAAGTCCTTGGAAGAAGTTATGAGTCAACTAAGGGATAAGGCACATGTTTCCCCTGATCCTCTATAAAACTCGATTAATGAAGATAAATTTAAAATCAAAAGACAGAGTAAGAAAAAAATACAGGGTTAATGATTTAGATATTAGAAATAAAAGGAATGGAATAATTTTGTCAAGGATGACTAGGAATCGACATCAGATCCATGATAAACCAGTCCCCACAGTTGTCATTGAGGATACAATCTATGTTGAAGATGCTAGCTCTGATGCCACTAGAATGGATTGTCCCCAATATGATTTTGTTTCTAACTTGCCTCCATTTATAAGATATCAAGAGTGGTTTTTAGGAATCCGGTATGACTTGAAAAGCGTTATGATGCAAGATAAACCATTAAACTCACATCATACTCTCCCACTACCGAATTTGGAACAGGTTTACTGTGATGATAGTTTCAATTGGATTGAGAGGTATTACTAGGATATCCCTTATTTGCAAGCTCATCTAGATCAAGTTATGGCTTGTAACTTGGTATTGGAAAGAGAAAACGAGGATCTCAGAGCAAACATCCAACAAACTTCCCCCATGGCTATAAAAAGGTTCAGGAAGTCAAGGGATATTGTTATAAAACATTCTTCCAACTTCAATGTTGTTATCAACTCGAAATTATCTCATGCCTCTTTTTCAAATGTTTAATGGGTAAACATTCTTCTTGGAATTAACATTTCATTTGTTTTGTTATAACTTAAATTGTTTTATTTTGTTTTATTAGACTAGCTACAAAATAATAGATTATGTAGCTTGTCTTAATTAGTTTATTAGATTTTTTTTTTCTAAATTAAAATTTCATTTTTCTTCTTAGGTGTGAAGGGGTTCGATTTACAAAGGATGACGGGACAAGTAAATCATTGGAGATGCTCCAGATTTGCAAGTTTCTCTTTAAAAACAATTTTAAGAATATTTTGATTATGTAACTATTTTGAATGGTTGTTACATGAGACCTATTTTTTGGTTTTTTTTTAGTAAATACTTTATTAAAATGGATCTATCTCTATATTGTAACATATGAGAAACATATCATGAACTTAGTTTAAATATTGGTACTTTCCCAGAGACAAGGGGTGATTCTCATGGGACCTGATGATGGGCTTATCTTTTTGAGAAATATATGAAATGCAGTTTTATTTTTTCTTTAGTCCTTATGTAAACCGTACAATGTGATTATTTTCTTTTATATATTTTCTAGGCATGAAAACGTATATGTTATGAATTAGCTTTAGTCCATTCAACACTTATGCGTTCATCTTGTGCTTATCTCTTGCATAGTCCATTATTTTGGTGATCATAATCTTTGTGGGTAATCAAATGTCTATACATTTTGATTTTGCATCTAATGTTAGATTTTGATTATATCATTTGCTAAAGATTCGAGTTGATTTCCTCTTCATCTTTTGAATAATATAAAGCCACATGAGAAAAATACATTTGCCTTTATGTTTTTCTTTTGGAAATATAAAATTCTTTGAGTTATCTAAGGAAATACCATTATTTTCTTCTTTCCATAGATTTATGCTTGGAAACAGGGTAAGATGAGCTTACATTACACAAAAAGACAAAATAGCTTACAGATTTTTCTTTACAGCTGATCAACATCAAGTTAGTTAATTTTCCTTTTATTTGATTTATTTTACGAATGAATAATGATTAAGCTAGTCAAACTTTAATTCTTTGTTCATTACAGTTATATCATTTCAAATCTTATTCATTCATTTTATTGTATGTTACTTATAGTAATAGAATAATTTCCTTAGTCTTATATTTTATTTTTTATTTTTTTCACTTTTTAAACTTTCATTTTTACAAGGCTTTATGCAAACCTTGTATCTGTATATGCCAACTATATATAATAAAACTCTATGTTAGGTTTTATTATTGGTTAAACGCACAAAATAAGGTTAGATAGATAAATAACTTTTACATTTCTTAGTCACTTTAGTATTTTCATTGGCTAATGAAGCCATAAAAACCCGTCTAGGTAGGTTATTCTAAACAGCTTGGGTTAAATAGACAACCCTGGACCATATCTTCCCTTCTAGTTGACGGTGTTTCATAAACTCTACGTCAACCAATGGTGCTAGAAGGAGGGCCTGAAAGTCATTGATGGCACAAGGAGGTCATAAGACTCCCCTGAATAATATTATCATGCCATAACACGTAGTCTCTCAAACCCTACCATTATACCTAATCCAGCCACTACTTCAGAAGCTACACTTGACATTCCTATTGAACCTATTACACGGATCCCTCAATGGTTTGATGTACAAGAAATTATCTGTAATTATCGCCCATCAATTTTGAGAACTCACGGTGCACTATCCTGACTTAGACAAACTAGTAGAGAGTTAAATCAACCTCTTGATTTTTCCAATCAGAAAGAAGATCCTCTTGGCACTCATCTTCCTAATAACACATTAGGTGATACTATTATTGATCCTTTTGAAGCACTAATCCAAGTTGTTGGAGGATTTGGTCTTCCCTCATCCCCACCTATGACTTCTCCACCCTCTTCAAGAGAGGAATCCTCTGACGAAGCTAGTTCTTCGTCTGGGCGATCTTGAAATTCACTCTCGCCAACTACCATGGATAATAAAAACAATCCCTTCAGACATTGGCTAGATCAAGATGTTGTGGCAGTGCCCAGACCTCAACATCCATTACCCAACCATCCTGAAAGGTGGTTACCCAAATTTGACCTCAATTCAAAGCAATCACCTGACGATCATATCAAAAAATTCATGTTAGAAGTTAGATTAAGAAACACTGAACAAGAAGATTTCGTTTGCATGTTATTCCCTTACACTTTTGAAGGAAATTCCTTCACATGGTATTTTTCACAACAATCCCAATATATCGCTTCTTGGGATAAGTTTGAGACCTTTTTCTTAGAAACGTTCGGGGATGTTAAATCTCCAGAAGTTTTGGTAATGGAATTGTCCAACATGAAAATGAACCCCAAAGATAAATTCAAATATTTCATTAAGAGATTCCTTATGTTTAAAAATAAAATTCCTACAGAATTTATGCCTGCTGAAAACTTGATTGTTGCATACTATGCTAAATCCCTACATCATAATATAGCTATATGGGTTAAGAGATCTAAGAAAATCACATTACTAGAATATTTTGAGGAGGCAATCCTAATTGAAAAGTACATTCTTAGTTTAAATGATAATGTAAATGTGGAAGTTGAATCAACTTCCTCTTCTAAAAAGAAAATATAAATCTTTACCTGACCTTCCTAAATTAAAAAAGAACAAGAAACTTTAGATTTGGAGGGTTTACCAAAAGCCTTTCAAAATTTATATAATCAAGTCATAGAATTGAAAAGATCTATTGAAGAAGCATCTTTGAGTAAAGGAAACTTTAGGCCACCTTTTAGGAAACCTTTTCCTCCAAATAGACCAAATCCCACCACAAAAGGCTTGAATTTTGGAGGGTTACAGTATGATTTACAAGCAATATTAGATGCAAATGATAGTGTTTTTTCTGTACCACTTGAAAACCAAAATGACATAGGTGAAGAAGAAACACATGATGAGGAGGAATCATCTACCCCAGTCTTTGAACATCTTTTTGACAGTATTTTCTAAGCCAATTTTGAAATTGTTTATAAACATCAGCACCCATATAACACTCGAAGTAAGGTGCAAAACGCATCCTCACCTGAGACAAGTAAGAATACGGTATCCAAACAAACAAAATAGATTGAAACAACATGCAACCTTGTTTCCTAGATTTATAATTTGATCAGGTTGAATATAGTAAAAAACCAAGGGCAAATATATCTATTTTTGAACTGCTTAAATTCCCTCTTATCCTACATAAAATGATGTGAAGTATAGATGATAATAGTAAACAGAATGATCCTTTAAATAAAAAAATAGCAGAAAATGGCATTAATAAAATGAAAGATGTTGTGAGTAATAGATCGCCTGAAGATCAGAATAAAAAGGACACATCAGATAAGGCTGTAGGGAATTTAGATAAAATAATTTCAGATACAGTAGTAAATAATCAACATAATTATGCTCCCACACCACAAAAACATGTACCACCATTCTTGTTAACTTTCAAAATTTTCAACAGAAATGTGCATAATTGTATGGTTGATTCTAGGGCCTCATCGAATGAAATACCTATGTCTGTTTGTCAAAAAATTAATGATAAAGTGAAACCTTCCGATTTGAAAATCATTCAGTTACACAGAACTAATGTCACATTTGTTGGTGAACTTAACAATGTATTGATTAGATTGTCGTCTAACCCAAAAGTGAACTAGGTAATTGATATAGTTGTTTTTTATATTCCAGAAGTTTATGGCTTGTTCTTGAGAAGAGATTGGTCCAAAAAATTGCACGATTATTTCTCTACAGATTGGTCTCATATGTGGTTACCAAAAAATGACGAGCCTAACAAGATCATAATTAATAGAGAACATTCTCTGAAGTACACTATTATACATTTAAACTATTCGAAACAGACTTTCACCGCTGGTGTAAATACAATTGAAGCTCAAGGAATGAACACTTTTTTGGGGATTTCATGACTAAAATATCCACTTTTACAAACCCAGAAAAACAATATGAAATATCAACCCATTCTCAGGAAAGAATTTTGAAAAATGATGCAAACATTGTTGATAGTGATGAAATCTGGTCTTTATACTTTGATGGATATAAATATCATGAAGGAACCGATGTTGGTTGTGTCCTAATCGACCCCAAAGGTAATAATGCATTCATTGCATGTTTATTAGAATTTGAATGTACTAACACTCCTGCAAGGACTAAAGAAGGCATTGGATTTTAAGGTGCAAAGCTTGATGGTGTTTGGTGATTCTAAAATTGTAGTTAAGCAGGTAAGAAACATTATTCATTTTTTATCACCTCATCTCAAAAACTACCAAACCGAGGTATGGAACTTAATACATAAATTTCTCGCTTTTAACATATGTTCTATTCCTAAATCTATTAATTTTGAATCTCATTTATTGGCTAATGTCACGTCAAAATTATGACTTGTTGAAGGTTTTTCTCCTAATGCATTTTTCGTTGAATTGTTATGTAGGACATCGATCCCTGATAATATTACCAATTGGAGAGTGTTTGACAGTGACCAACAAATCATAAATTTTATGCATATGGAGGACACAATCCAAGATGTTGTAATTGATGAAATTAATCACAATGAAAATCTCCGTGATTTTTCGGTAATATCTGACCCTTGTTCTGTGGAAATACCATCTGATCTTGTAAACTCTATCCCTAAGTTTGTTGTTAGATTAGAAAATTTTTATGATATACATGACAAGTTTAGGGGAGTGGTTAATTGCAAAACAAGCAGTTCCTCGTTACTTTATGAAACTATAAACTTAAGAACGCAAGATAATCCTCAGAATATTAACCTGGGCAAAGAGTGTTCTCAACAAGAAAGATCTGCATTCATAAATTTGTTTAAATAATTTAAAGATCTATTTTCTTGGAGATACAACGATTTGAAAACCTTTGATCCAAACATAATACAACATGTAATTCCTATGAATCCCCAAACCCAACCATTTTAGAAAAAAATTAGGAAAATGCATCCCAAATTAGAACCCACAGTTAAAAAGGAACAAAATAAATTATTAACTGCCAAAATAATTTTCCCAGTTCGGCATACCCAATGGGTATCCAACTTAGTCTTGGTAAGAAATAAGAATGGAGAAATTCGACTTTGTGTCGATTTTCGTAACTTAGACCAATCCTCTGATAAAGACAACGATCTTGTTCCTCCAATGGAACAAATTTTGCAGCAAGTATCTAGTTATGAAATACTATATTTATTACATGGTTTTTGGATATAACCAAGTCCTTATGTCTCCATCAGATCAATTGAAAACCACTTTTCGCACCCCATGGCGCACCTATGCCTACTGAAAAATGCCTTTCATATTGATTAATGCCAGAGCCACTTTCCAGAGGGAAATGGATATTTATTTTCATGGCCTTATCAACCAGTCAATTGTTGTCTAGTTATATGATGTCACTGTCTTTTCAATGAACAAAAAAGATCACTTGTCGCATCTTAGGGATGTACTAGAATGTTGTCATAAATTTGATATTTCACTCAATCCTAAGAAGTCATTGTTTGTAGTAGAATGGGGAATATTACTTGGATTTATAGTTTCAAAGGAACGGATGATAATAGGCCCCAAATGAACACGATCTATTTTCAATATCCCTCCACCATCTTCCAAAAAGGCAATGCAATATTTTTTGGGTAAAATAGATTTCGTAAGACGCTTTGTTCCAAGTTTTTCTGAGATGGTTAGGCCTCTGCAAAACATGATTAAAAAAGATTTTCTTTTCAAATGGGGACCACAAGAGAACCTGCCTTTCAATTCCATTAGAAAATATATAACTGAAGCTCCCTCCTTGATGAGTCTTGATTTCTCCAAAGATTTCACGTTGTATACTTTCGCAACAGACAAATCGTATGTTGTTGTGCTTACTCAAAAAATGGTTGAAAACAATGAAATGCCCATTTAATTTATGAGTTCTCATTTTAAAGGAGAAGAATTAAATTATCCCGCAGTAGATAAAAAAGAATACATTGTATTTAAGGAAGTTAAACATTTCATACCTTACCTATTGAAATATAAGATAAAATTCATTTTCCCTTACCCTGCTATAAGAAATCTGTTAGCTCAGAAGGAACTTGGGGAGAAAAGGGAAAATTGGATGACCTCCCTTCAAGAGTACAATCTTGAAATCATACCCACACAAATTGTTAGAGTTCAAGCAATTTGCAAATTAGTGGTTGATTCAGTTGAAATACTAGAAAATCAACTAACAACACCAGCTGAAAATCTGCATAATGAAACACAAATATGTTGTATACAATCTGTGCCTAATTCATGGTATAATGATATCATATTTTATTTACTACATGGAACTACTCCTAGAAATATTGATCCAAAAAAGAGAAGAGCACTAAGGCTCATATCTGTGTCTTTTCAATTGATTAATGATGTATTGTTTCAGAAGAATTTTGATGGTGTATTTCTGCACTACCTAGAAAAGGAAGAATCTAAAAAGGTACTAGCTGAGTTACATTCCGTTCATATCGGGGTTCATTTTGGTGGAGACACAACTTCCCACAAAGTACTTAGGGTTGGTTACTATTGGACCACATTATTTAAATATGCTCATGTTGTGGCTCACAAATGTATAATTTGTCAAAAAGCTGTAGGGAGGGTCAAGAAGGTTGCACTTCCCCTGCAGCCCGTTACAGTAGATACACCATTTCAGCAGTGGGGTCTAGATATCATAGGACCAATTAACCCACCTTATTCTCAACAACACATACATTCTCACGAAAATGGATTATTTTACGAGATGGTATGAAGCTTTACCGTTAAGGGTAGTAAACACGAATCATGTAATCTCATTCTTAAATTCTCATATTATCACTCGTTTCAGAATACATGAATGTTTAGTTTTTGATAATGCTTATTATTTTTCTTCCTTGGACATGAATGTTTTTTCCTTAGAAAAAAGGATTAAGCTAAAATACTCTTCCAGTTATTATCCCCAAGGAAATGGCTTGGTTGAGTCAACAAATAAAAATATGATTAAAATAATAAAAACAACAGTGTTGGAAAATCACAAAAATTGGCACAATTCATTATATAACGCACTATGGGGTGGCAGGGTCACTCTAAAAGCTTCCATCGATAATTCTCCTTTATTCCTTGTCTATAGAAGAGAATATATCCTTCCTCCCCACATCTTTCTCCCTTCACTGCAATTATCTCAGAAAGTTTAGGAGGAATAATCTCCCCCTTTAGAGAATCGAATAAACCCTTTACTGAAATTAGAAGTTAGGACACAAGCAAAACAAAAATTACACCAACACCAACAAATTGTTAAAAACTGGTTTGGTACAAGTTCATCCTCACATAGAAACTTTGACGTAGGATATTTGTCCCTCAAATGGGACAAAGAACATGGGGATAAAGGAGAATACACTAAGTTTCAAAACCTGTGGTTAGGACCTTTTGTCATTGCAGAAAAATTGGGTCCTAGCTCCTTTCGTTTGCAGAATTTGGAGGGACAGCGAGACATATTTCTGGTGAATGGATAGACTCTCAGGAAATACTTCGCCTGAGAAGAATAAGACCTTCCCCCTATAAATATCCCTATGATGTTTATTTTTATGTTTGTTTTATGATTGACTATTTTTGTTACTTTCTTTGTTTTTAAAATTTATTTCTAAAATCAAAATCCATTATTGAGGGGAAGTTTTATAATCTGATTTATCACTAACGACAGTTTAAACATTTCAAGCATCTTAAATGTTAAGTTTTAACTCAGATCAATGATTTATAAGAAATTTATTGTGGAAGTCTCTGCCAGAATATTTTTCCTGAATTTATGTCAAGATCTTAGGGAGGTACGATCACCTTTAAAAATTTTGCACCGTCTCATCTCTAATGAGATCAACTCAAAGCGCTTCCTCATCCTCGAGATGATTTCTTGTTTGAAATATAAATGTTTAAACCACCATTAAAACTATCAATTCTTAAAAGAACAAAAAAGCAATATTAATGATCGAACATATGTATGTCTCGCTGTCAAATCTTCAGTATCTCCACGCTCTCCTGTTAACATGAAATCTCAAAATTTATCATTAGAAATGGCTAAGGAGATTTGGAAACACTTTAGCGTGTGGTAAATGTGTGTAAACCCTTCGGGGTACTAAACAGGCCTGTTGGCAGTGGGTAAATGCACACATGATACCAAGGCAACTTCATCGAGGTACTGAACAAGCCTGCTGGTAGCAAAGCAATGTCGGGTTCAAGATCTATAAGGTATGTTTTTAAGTTGATCATATATCAAAAATTTCATAACATGGATAGATGACTTTTGGATGGGATTAAAGTACTTGAGTGGGTTAAATGGCATCCATGTTGAGGCTATGAATTCCTATTAGATGTAGAGGCCCTATCAACGATATTGAAGTTATGTTCATAAATATCATCGTCTTTTTTATCAGGACTAACTTTCAGGTTATAATTATCTACTGGGCACTCTTTGTGAATATGACTATATTAATTTTCTGAGTTAATCTTAATACTTTTAATCTGCTTCAAAGTTGTTTTTAGTGATTTTCGAATCTTTATTTTCACTGATATAAATTTTTGATGATGCAGAGATAACTGCTTCACCCATTGAGTCGCCATTGTTGGTATAAAAATATTCATATCATTTCGTGGATCTTTGAAACGAGAGAATGGAAAAGGAAATTTTTACTAGCTGCCTAATTTTGTCTACGAAGAGTTTGATTATGGTTTTTAAGTAATTACTTGATTGAGCATTTTTATTTTTCAGTTTTATTTGATCAATAAACATCTCATTTACACATTTCAATTTCATGATTGTCAAGCATGAAATTGAAATCTTCTTGTAAAACACATTAAATAAACTCTAAAGGCTTCTCTCCTTGTAAAACCAAATGGGCCTTTGAAACACCTAAAATCACAAAAATTTTAAGCTTGATGAGTATAAGGTTATGTAAAAACTTTATGGCATAAGAATAGAACCAAATCGCAATTGATTTATGTTATGCTTTAATAAATTTTAAAAGTATTAGTTATTACTTTACCTTTGGTGATTTTGGTTCTAAATTTATGACATTACCATATGTCTGAATGTTGCCTTTAATTTTATGTCACAGTGTAATCAATGTATTACCCAGCTAGTGACCATGCTCTGAAACCCTTACCACTTTGTCCTCTTCACCAGAGATTACATTCATTTCATCGTATGGATGGTTATTCATAACCAGGGATTAGGTTCTTAGCAGGTGAGGTGGTTTTTGAGTGTATTCGTCCTCTAGTGCAGGGGTTTAATCAACATTTAGGGTGAGAGTAATGGTAGCATCCTCCTGAGATCTTAGTTTTTGGGTCACCTTTGACCATGCCAACTATACCATTTATTTCGGTTTGGCTCAAATGCAAACTCCTCCTTTCTGCATCTTTTGGTATATCATAATCAAGATAATGGCTCCTATAGTTAGGGTGGAGTTGAATGGCTCACATACTCTTCTTTCTCACGACAATGTTGTAGATGACCTCGTCCTTTTCAGTTGGGTTAAATTTGTACATTCATTTGAGTTTTTTAATTTGGAAGTCGCACAAGCTTTCGCCAAGACTTTTGACGATAAAAAAGCTAAAATAGGTGACATGCAATTACAAGTAAATGAAGAATCCATAGCAGAGGCCATGGGTTTTTTGCAGGAAGGGGACCATTGGTTCAAAAACCTAAGGATATAAGGTATCCCTTGGCATCTACTGATGGTATCCAAAAAATCGTGCTATAACATTAAAGGTACACCCATCCAATTGTTCAAAACTCATTGGCATGGTTTGTTGTTGATAATTAAACAGTTTTTCACCTATGAGGGACGTTATGGACATGTGTTTTTATTTTATGTGCGCCTATTGATGGTATTCATGGGTTTTAAGTTAAACTTGCCATTTTATTTTCTTAGAAGTCTCCAGAAGATGTCCAGGTTCTACAAAAGACAAAATCCCAACTCTGAATCCAGTCTTTTCCACCATGGTTTAATTTGGGCTCTTATTAATGCCCAGTTGCTACAGATAGGAGATAGTTGGAAAGGTTTTCTTGTTAGGAATGGTTTTGTTTCATTGCCATATGAGTCTGTCCATAGTTTATATATATGTTTTGATGAGCCTATCTACCCAAGCATTTCATCTCATTCTCTGCAAATTTTCTGAGGTGAAATACAAGTCTCAAAAGACCCTGTATTACCTCCTGATACCCCTATTGATTTTTGCCCAATAGTTGAGGTCACCTCCAAGAAGCGTGAATTCATTCCAAAGAAGTCCTTGGAGGAAGCTCTGAGTCATCTAAGGGATAAGTCACCTATCGTCCCTGATCTTGTACAAAACTTGGTTAATGAAGATAAAATTAAAATCAAAAGACAGAGTAAGAAAAACACGTAGAGGGTTAATGACTTAGATTTCAGAAATAAAAGGAATGGAAGAATTTTGTCAAGGATGACCATGAATCGACATCAGATCTGTGATAAACTTGTTCCCATAGTTTTCATTGAGGATACAATCTTTTTTGAAGACATCAGTTCTGATGCCACTAGAATGGATTCTCCCCAATATGATTTTGTTTCTAACTTGCCTCCATTTCTAAAAGAACAAGAGGGGTTTTTAGGAATCCAGTATGATTTGAAAAGGGTTATGATGGAAGATAAACCATTAAACTCAGATCATACTCACTCACTACTGAATTTGGAATAGGTATATTGTGAGGATTGTTTCAATTGGATCCAAAGGTATTACCAGGATATCCCTTATTTGCAAGCTCAACTAAATTAGGTTATGGCTCATAACTTGGTATTGGAAAGAGAAAATGAGAATCTAAAAGCCAACATCCAACAAACCTCCCCAGGGATAGAAAAAGGTTCAAGAAGTCAGGGGACATTGTTATAAGAAATTATTCCAGCTTCAACAATGTTATCAAATCGAAATTATCTCATGCCTCTTTTTCAAATGTTTAATGGGTAAACATTCTTCTTCGAATTAAAGTTTGGTTTGCTTTGTTATAACTCAAATTGTTTTATTTATTTTTATTAGACTAGCTATAGAATCATAGATTATGTAGCTTGTCTTTAATTAGTTTATTAGATTTTCTTTTTTCTAAATTAATTTTTTTTTTTCTTCTCAGGTGTGAATCAATTTGATTTGCAAAGGTTGATGAGACAAGTAAATAGTTGGAGATGCTCCAGATTTGCAAGTTTCTCTTTAAAAACAGTTTTAAGAATATTTTGATTATGTAACTATTTTGAATGGTTGTTACATGAGACCTATTTTTTGTTTATTTTTTAGTAAAGACATTATTAAAATGGATATGTCTCTATCTTGTAAAATATGAGAAACAGATCATGAACTTAGTTTACATATGTGTTTTTGCTGAGAGACAAGGGGCAATTCTCCTTGGACCTGATGATGGTATTATCTTTTTGAGAAATATATGAAATGCAATTAGCTTTTTGGATTTAGTCCTTATGTAAATTGTACAATGTGATTATTGTCTTTTGTATATTTTTTGGGCACGAAAACGTATATATTGTGAATTAGCTTTAGTCTATTCAACACTTATGTGTTCATGTTGTGCTTATCTCTTGCATGGTCCATTATTTTGGTGATCATAATCTCTATAGATAATCAAATGTCTATACATTTTGATTTTATGTCAAATGTTATTTTTTGATTATAGCATTTTCCGGAGATTGGAGTTGATTTCATCTTCAACTTTTGAATAATATAAAGCCACCTAAGAAAAATACATTTTTATTTCTGTTTTTCTTTTGGAAATATTAAATTCTTTGAGTTATCTCAGGAAATATCATTCTTTGCTTATTGTCATAGATTTATGCTTGGAAACAGGTGAAGAGGATATTACATTACACATAAAGACAAAATATCTTAGAGATTTTTATTTACAGCTGATCAACATCATGTTAGTTAATTTTCCTTTTATTTGATTTATTTTACGAATGATTAAGGATTAAATTATTCAAACTTCAATTCTTTGTTCATTTCAATTATATCATTTCAAATCTTATTCATTCATTTTATTGTCTTCTACTTATAGTAATGGAATAATTTCCTTAGTCTTATATTTTATTCAAATTTTGTTTCACTATTTAAACTTTCATTTTGACAAGGCTTTATGCAAACCTTGTATCTATACATACCAACTGTATATAATAAAATTATATACATATATATATATATATATATATATATATATATATATATATATATATATATATATATTAATAGACAGTATTATTGGTTAAACGTATGAAATAATGTTAGATAAATAAATAGTTTTTACATTTCTTAGTCTCTTTAGTATTTTCATTGGCTAATGGAGCCATTAAAACCCATCAAGGTAGGTTATTCTAAATAGATTGGGTTACCTATACAACCCCAGAACAAATCTTCCCTTCTAGTTGACAGTGTGTCATAAACACCACGTCAATAGGCCTGGAACCTTCTGGAGCCATTTTGAGGCATTAGAAAACATTGTTTGGGGTTACAATGTCTAGAATTTATGCACAGACCCTTGGCAATGTTCTACACTCTGAGGCCTTTCTAGTGGTGTATTAAACACCTCAATCATATATCTTATGAAAAAGTTATGCCTCCCACAAATTGGTGCACCATTTTGACGACCATGGTATGTGTGGATTCCATGCTATCCCCCATTTCTCAAACATGTGGTGTTGTGAGCCAAGCACTTTGAAAATGAAAGAAATTCAATGAATACAATCCACTTCGAGGGGGGAACCTTTGTTTACAATATATCCACTTTAGAAGACAATATATGATGATCTTAATACTAGGTCTCCTTGGTATATATGTAGGAGACAAAGGGTACAATTATAATGAAAGGGTACAATGAAAGGTTATATCCGACCTACCAATATAAAAATAAAATAACAATGAATTCTTATTAGGGCCTTAATGTTGGGGCCCAATGGCCTTAACATATCCCTCATCTTTAAAAACTATTTTCCCTCAAAGCTTGTAATTACAATTGTTCCTTCACCAATTGCTCATTTTCCCAAGTAGTTCCTTCTAGAGGCATATTCTTCCACTTGATTAGGTACTCCATAATGGTTCTATTGCAAAGAGATAGACAACGTTGATCTATAAAAAAAATTGGTTCAAGAATCAACTTCCCTTCTTTATCTAATTTTGGAAGTTGTCTTTGAACTGACATAGCTTGTCCCAAAACCTTTTTTAGGAAATACACGGAAAACCTTATGAATGTGAAAAGAAGTAAAATATAACTCACGTGCCACTTGTCTAATAATGAAAATAATCTTGTAGGGTCCATAAAATTTTGGAGCTAAATTTTTATTCTTCTTTTTCCTTAGTGTGGATTACTTATAAGATTGTAGTCTCAAAAATGTTGGAACCTCGGGTTCTGATGGTTCATCACACCTCCACTATAGATAGTCGATCAATAAACCAGTTAATAGAAAATAAATCGAGAAGTCAAATAATTGTTGGAGATAGTCAGTCAGGTGGTCAATTAATAGCTAGAGATGGTCACTCGAGTAGTCGACTAGCTGTTGGAGATAGTTGGTTAGGAGGTAAACTAACAACTGGGGACAGTCCGATAATGGATTGAACAACTGATCAATCAACTATGTGTTGGATGAATGGATTGACCAACTGATCAATCAACTATGTGTTGGATGAATGGATGGTCCAATCAACTAGGAAATTCATCTAGCCGACAGGAAAATGTGGACTTGATGGAAACCATTACAACCACCAACTATTGTTTGTGGACCAGATCTTCCCCATTTCAAGGAAATTGGTTAGACCAGAAGAATATAAGTAAAGGACCCCATGGATCATTAATATATGGATGAATGATATGTTCAATGATGAATTGTGATGTTATGATCACAATATTTTGTGCTTAGGTGATGAAATAATGACTTTAAACACCACTGATCTTCTTAGAGTATTATCCCTTTCTTTTATTTCCACATATTTTGTTTTGTTCTTCTCAGGGTTAGCCCCTATCCCAAAATTGTTATAAAATCGTTTTCCACCTCAAAACATAGATGCACATGTTTTAATCATTGATAAATCCTCTCCCTACTTGAAAAACACAATTCCCCTTCGTTCCTCATAAATTCTGGAAAAAACTCATTTTTCAAGCCATACACGCCTAATAGTTATGCATAGAGAGTATGTATGCTAGTTTATCTTTTGTGGAGAATGTATGCATTTATTTGGCTAAACAAAAAACAAAATTATGAACTTTTGGGAAAGGTTTATAGGCTCATTCAGTTCCTGACCTCCTATTTCTCGTGGATAACTACTCCAACCACCTTTTTGGATTATCAAAACATGCCAAGTGGTAGAGGAGGGAGATGGATCTTGAGAGTATCATTATGTTGGCCCATTTTTGCTAGAGTCTTCAAATCGTTTTCTCGTGTCTACGACATATTCCCTTTAGTTTTGGAGGTCCCTGTATCCATCCTTATTTTCTCATTTATCCTACAAAAAATATGTTCCTTCTCTTTCTTGGACCTCTCTCGAGTAAATAATTTGGAGGTGTGATTTAGTCTGCATTGGACCAGGTCAAGGAACCTAGACACTAATTCTAGAGCATAGCCATAGTATTTACAGGTTGTGTTAGCACTATAAATCACCTCTTGATTGTAGGGGAGGTAATCCCAATACCCACCAGTTTGTATGTCACAATGAATAAATTTAAGGGGGGTCAACTGGTCATAGACTCAAGAAAATATTGCTTTAACTCAGAAAACTAGATTGGTATGCACATGCAGATGAGGTCTTGATTGAAATTTAGTTAGTAAGGTGTAGTATAGGTAAGTAGGAGGAAGAATGGTAAGGATAATGTAAAGGTCTGCTATGGACATCCGGTCTTCCAAAAACCCAAGGAGGAAAAACTCAGAAAACAAGATCCTCTTCAATTCAGAGTTTTAGGAAATTGAATGAAGTTATAACTAGATTGTAATCAAACATAAATCACAATACAGTTACAACAACTCAGCTGGATCATCCATGCCCGATCCATTCAATATCAGAGGCAAAAGATATGGAAAAGAAGGTTGAATTAGATTGCATAAGAAATCTCAAATCTGTTAAGCCCTAATATTGGCTCATTACCCCTTAATCGGGGCATATTACATTAGTAATGTTATTTTATTTATTTCGGCTTTATTCCATTAGTTGTAATTATACCTCCTAGTCTCCTATATATACCAATGAGACATTTTCATTTGGAATCATCTTGTACTTGAACATTTAAGTGGGGTAAAAGGAGGTTACCCCCTCAATGAGTCTTATTATCTGAAATTATCTCCTTTTCAAGTCGTTGAGTACTTTTTCTAAGGTTTTTCTATGCTATATTGATATTTGGTTCTTCACATATGGTATCAGAGCTCAAGGTCTTGGGGTTTTGCTTCTACATCTGAGACACCTTGGCATTTTCGCTATAATGTGTTTTCTACAACATTTCATAAGGAACGGCTTGGAGGATATTTATCAGATGGATCAAGGTATCTTTGGTAAAACACTTAGCTTCTAGGTCATCTTAAATTTGTATATACACCCTATGGAAGATAGGGTATCGGACTAGTCCTATTGACTAGTCTTAAGAAGGTGTTCTGGGTAAAACAATCATAACTTATTCCTAGAGTATCCAAATTGAGTGGGACTAGCTTTATTGGATAGTGGATAGTCTGTAGTATTTCTGGTATGAGTTTCAGAATTTTATATCAATTATTTTGTGCAGGGCATGGTATACAAGTGAGATCTCACGGAAAGGCCAAAAATAAGCAAGTTGTGGGGAAGTTACCGTAAATTCCACTTGGCACATCCAATTTTGATCAGATGTTTGGCATTGCAGAGAAGAAATATAAGAGAAATACATAAAATAAAGTTTCATACCCAGAAGGGCCAAAACTTGGGAGATACAAGAGAAGAAAGATTTTCTAGTAGAACCACCTCAAATCAAGGTTCAAAAGTGATACTTGGCCAACATGCCACCCAAAAAAGGAACTTCTACACCAAACAAGCCTCCATACAATCCTACTTGTACACTTGATGAAGGTGAAGAAATGCGTAGGGACATAAATGATTTACAAAATAAGATAGTAACAAAAGATGAACTACAAGAGATGGAAGCTAAGTTGAAGGCAAAGATGGATGGTTTAAAAGAGGAGATCATGGAAGTATTGAAAAAGTTCATAATAGAGAAGAAACCTGAAAGTGAAAATACACCCCATGAAATTCATGATGAGGACAGAAGGAAGGTGAATCAAGAATGGAGAAACTCCAACTTTGGGTTGAAGACCAACCACGTTCCTAAGATTGATATGAGGAAGTTTGATGGAAAGGACCCAATCACATGGATACTTCAGATGGAGCAATTCTTTGATCTACATAATGTGTCGCATACACAAAAGGTACGAATTTCTTCTTTATATTTAGAACCTAATCAATTTGTATGGTATTGATGGCTTTTTTCTCGCAAATCACTCATCACTTGGAAAATTTCCATGGAAGAAATGATAGCACACTATGAGGATACAAAGAACAATACCTTCTTTAGCCATTTGATAAATCTAAAGAAAATGAGTTCAGTTACCGAGCACATTGAGAACTTCCAAAGATTGAATATAAAGGTAACCGATATTCCAGATGAGAACTTGATTGATGTATTCATAGGAACTTTAAACAATAACATTCAACATGAGGTTCACCATTGGGAACCCAAATAATTGGAGAATGCATTTAAGGTGGCAAGAAATGTTGAAAGTAAAAATATGGCTATGGCTACTAGAAGGACCAATCCTAACATCTATAGAGAGAACAATGCTCCTTCTTCTAAAACACCTCAACCT